>PVIW01000946.1:0-364816 GCA_004026585.1 Noctilio leporinus
TGTTTTCATTCATCATGTTAGGGAAATTTTCTATCATGACTTTTTTGAACAGGTTTTCCATTCCTTGTTTCTCTTCTCCTTCTGGTATCCCTATGATACGGATGTTGTTACGTTTCATGTTGTCCTGCAGCTCTCTTAAACCCTCTTCAGTCTTGTTCAGCCTTTTTTGATTCTCTTGTACTGTCTTGGAGTATTTGTGAGAGACCAGCAGTTTCTGCCTCCAACCCGACCCCCACTGGTTTTCACAGTCAGAAGCAATGAGGCTTTACTTTCCCTCCTGGCACTGAAACTATGAGCCAGGCAGGCTTGTCTAGTGGTGGGAGTGCTCCCCAGGCGTCCCAAGTTTTTTTCCTTAATGTGTGACTGAACTTTCCACCGGCCAGCCACAACCACCATCCTTCTGCAGCTGCCTCATTGCCGAACTGTGTCCTCTCTGTCACAGCTCTGTCCCTTCTACCTGTCTGATGAGTCTTCTTTATATCTTTGTTGGTTGGACTTCTGAGCAGCTTGATTTTTCTGGAATTTCTGGTTGTCTCTAGTTTTGAGGTAGATTTATTCCTTTTTAGTTATGGAGGGAGATGCAGTATGTCTACCAATGCTTCCATTGGTAGCATTGGCTGGAAGTCCTGAATTATTTTTATATCTTACTCCTGAATATGGAATAAAATGATCATGCTTTAACTGCCCATTATGATATTCACCTACCCACTTCCTCTTGTACTCCGTTTGAGCTAAGTCTAAAGAACAAAAATAAAAGCTCAATGTATCTAATATTATTTATATTAATGATAGTAAAATAAAATCAGGTATAAAAATTGAGAGACAATAAAGAATAAATGTGAATTTGGAAATGAACATTTCTATCTTTAACATTTGAATTAGAGAAGAAATCACAAAGAAATTTATGACTTATTTAGAATCCCAGTAGAAATGTTGCATGTAAAGTCTTGTGAGATACAGCTAAAATATTACTCAGAGGTAAATGTATGTTCCTATGTAAAGATATTTTAAAATAAAAAGATGTTGAAAATAAGAGGTAACCCTGCATCTCTGTAAGAAATGATAAAATAAATTATGAGTGTACATCAAAGTAAGTGAAATAAAAAGCAAAATAGTTAGAAGCAGAAACTAAAATAAAGAATAAAGAAGTGACAATAAGCACAATAAACTAAATGCTTTTTAAAAATACAGATCAATAAAATAATACTTAGGTTACATACATAAATTAGGAAGACAAAAGTATATGAATAATATTAGTTTGAAAAAAAGAAGGCTGATGTCTACATACTCTGAACATAAACAATAATTTAAAAATAATTTAATGAATAATCATGACAATAAGTCTGAAAAATGTAGATGAAATGAACAACAGACTAGAACATTACAGATTGCCATACTTGTCTTAAGAAAACTTGAAAGCCCAAATAAAACATCAAAAATTGAGCCAATTCTAAAACCTTTTGTTCCCCAGACAACACAATAAATAGTATTATAGGAAATTTGCTGTCAAGAAAATTATGTCTTATAATTTTTTTTAGATAACAAAACAGGGCACAATATCCTACTTACTCTCTAAGGTAACTTAGATCATATAATCAGACAAGGATAGACAATGAAAATAAAATTCTAGACCTGTTTTATCTATAAATATAGCTATAAGAACCTTACATATAATATTACTAATTATATGTCATTATTGTATTAAATATGTATATAATATAAAATGTTTACATTAAATACAGAGATATAAATATATATGTAGAAAATCTTTCTATATATAATCTATATCAGTGGTCCCCAACCTCTGGACCAGGGAATGGCTTTATGGAAGATAAGTTTTCCATAAACAGGAGTTGTAGGGGCCGGGGGAATCAGAAGGTGGAGCTCAGGTAGTAATTTGAGAGAAGGTGTGCCTGTGGCTGGCCCACTGCTCACTTCCTGCTGTGCGGCCCAGTTCCTAATAGGTCACAGACTGGTATCAGTCCAGGACCCAGGGGTTGGGGGCCCCTGATGTATATGGTTTACCTGCTTTTTATTTATGAAAACTCTGCAAACCTAGTTCATTATTAAGAAAATCCTATGTATTCTACCATATTACCACTAAATATATTACGTATCTAAATATTATATTTAGGTGTTAAATTTATAATACATGTCATATTTATTAAATAAAATCAATACATATATTCAAATTTATATCTATATCATGTATATTAAATGAAGCACAGATAACTGTATATCAGGATATCTCTATGTAGGTCATCAGATTAGAAGAATAAAGAGCAAGAAATATGGTCATTTCCCTAAAAACAGAGAAGGAATTTAATTAAATTTATATTTAACACTCACTGTGGATTTGAAATGTCAATGGATGATTGCTGGTACCAATTCAATGCCAACAGGAATCCCCAATTTGTGATGTGATAAAGGAGGACATTTTATTCAGTACAAAATAGCTCAATTGTGATGTAGCACAGCTGTGAAAACAGCATGGCCTGTGAGGCAGTGCTGGGACCAAGTGGCCCTGGGGCCAGGTCCCTCTTAAGCTAGACAGCTCTGCTCTGCTCCATGCTGGTTTGCTCCACTCTCCTCTACACAGGTCTTCTTTGTCCTGCACTGGGCTGCTCTGCTCTGCTCTAGTCTGTTCCATTCTGTGCCAGTTTCCTCTGACCTACGCTGGTCTGCTTCATTCTGCTCCAGCAAGATAACTTTGGTGTCCCCTAGAACCAGAGAAGTCCCCCACCCCTGCCCCTTATTGGTTTATCCTTATGCAAATGAAGACTGCAAATCTTCACAATATGATTGGTCAGAACAGAGATGCTCTGTTTGGTTGGTGAAGAAGCTGGTCAGTACGGAAAGGTCTTAATACTGAGTAAATGAGGCTGAGTTAACTGGTTAGTCACACAGACACAAATAAAAATTCAGGTCCTTACCTCACATTCTATATTTTCCCCAAAGACTAAAGGTACAAAAATCAAAACTTTGAAAAGTATTTTGACAATTCCACTTATAAGTATACTCACCAGATAAATTCCTACATATGGGTACATGAAGACATGTTCAAAAATTATTATTGAAGCATTATGTGTGAAACAAAAAAATTAAAGATATCCCAAAAGTATATCAGCAAGTAAATAAGAATAAACGTGGTATATTCCTCAATGGAACATTATTGTATAGCAGATGAAATAAATCAACTATAGCCAAAAGTGTCAATATGGATAAATTGTAAAGTGGGTGCTTAAAAGATAGGTTACCAAAATATTTATACAATGGGATGGCATTAATATAAAATTTTAAAATACAAAAATAATAGTATAAATTTTATGGATCTATATATATGTCTTAAGTTTTAAAAAATATACATGAGACAGATATACAAAAGTTCTCAACAGTGTTATCACGAGGTTAGGAAGGAATGACTAGGGTTTGGGTGGAGTACCAAAGGTGTTTCAATTGTACTGAAATGTTTTATTCCCCCAAGAAAGATCTAAAGCAAAATCAACAACCCATTAAGATTGTTAAACCTTGATGGTAGGTACATGAATGTTCATTATATTTTTTGAATGTTTGAAATTTGTATAATAAAAATATGGGCAAAAATGCAAAACTTTGTATTTTGATTCTCTTGTTTAAAGTTAAAAAAAAATATCTGTGTGTGTGTGTGTATGTTTGGAAGGGTTGCCCTAGTAAATACCACAGACAGAGGAGCTTGAACTATACAAGTTCATTTTCACACAGCTCTAGAAGCTGGAGGTTCAAGTTTAAGATATTAGCAGAGTTTTTCCTATGAGTCCTTCCTCCATGTCTTGCAGAGGGTCATTTTCTCCCTGTATTTTCAAATAGTCTTCCCTCTGTGTGTGTCTGTGCTCTAGGCTCCTCTTCTTCTAAGGAAGCCAGTTATATTGGATTAGAGTTCATACTCATGACCCCGTTTAGCCTAGTTACTTCTTTAAAGTCCCTATCTTCAAATACAGTCACATTCCAAGGTACTGGGGATTAGAACTTCAACATACAATTTTGGGAGAAACACAGCTCAGTCCATAACTGTGTGTGTGCACACACCATTTTCCCACCTTCTCATCTTGTCCTCTCTTGTTCAGGGTCCCAGGCCTGATGCAAATCATCACCTCAAGCTTGTCTTGTATCTTCCCTCTAGGAAGCCAAGTCATATATAAGGGGGAAGCCAAATAAACCTGGAATTATCTTCTGGAGAGCAGGTCCTTGTAGTTCAGGCTTGCCCTGCTAGGTGAGTGTTCTAGGAACCCACCTGTATCAGTGCACCAGCTGGCATTGTTGTGAGAAGCTGCATTTGGCTTCAGTGAAATTTTTTGAAGACTCAATGCATTTGTCTAATTTGCAATGGGTGATTTATGAGTGCACCTGCCCACACTGTGCTGAGCATTGTAGCAGTTTTTGATGAAAAAAGTGTGACTCCTGTGCCCTGCCTTCCCTATTTACCCTTTCTTGCCCTGAGTGACATTTTCTTTTTTGTTTCCTTGAATGAAAAAGTCCTTAAAGGGGAACATTTTGCTGATGTGGAAGAGGTGAAACAAATATGGCTGAAGCACTAAAAGGCATAAAGATTGACCAGTTTAAAAACTGTTTTGAGCAATGGAAGAAATGTCTCGATAGGTGTATTGCATCAAATGGAGAGCACTTTGAAGTTTAAACATGTAAGAATAAATACACAGTTTTTATAAGTCAATTCCCTTTTGGGGATGTCTCCCCTTGTATATAAAGATATCCCCTTTGAGCATCCCATATCTTTTTCCTATGCTAATCCCCAAACACCTCTGTCCCATGATGGCATACTTCCTATGAATTTTATAACCTTCCTTTCTTCCATTGAAACAGTAAAACACTTTAGACTGAATTCCACAAAAATCAACCAACCACATGCACAGTATAGAGAGCAATGAATCATACTGCTGGCTTACTCCATATTTTCTATCTTATGTGAATCTTCTTGTAAGGTTTTTATATTTTGTCTCAGTCTTTATGCCTAAAGAAAGAAAATAATCATTAGAGTGTAAGAAATAAGAATGTAAGATTTATAAACATGAACAAGTTCATTTTTCTAAAAAGTCAAATAAAAAAGATCTTATCACAATATCAAAATATTGTAAATAAGAAAATCTTACCTTGAATCTAGCTGCAAACTTTTCTACTCTACCTCAACTCAGTGAATTTTTACAATCAGCACCATTCTGCATCGGAAATGAAAACAAATTCATGTCACTGACCTCAATTGGGACAGAATCATTTAGTAAATGAGCACACTGTTGGAGACTGACTAACTAAGGACATCTCCAAAAAGTGGTTTAAAAAGGAGCTCTGCCTGTGTTGCTTGTGTCTAAACACAAATGAATAAGTAAGAGTTGAACCCATTTTGGGCAAGACTTATTATTGTACAAATCTGGAGGAAACTCAGGTCAAATTAGGTTCCCTGACATTGAATCACTTAGAAACTGATCATCCCTGTGTACCTCACTAGAGTAATAAAAAGTTCTAATCTTCAATAAGAAACAGGGGGTTGGGGGGCAGAAAGTAGATTTTGACTTGAAATTTCTAATCCCATCTTTAGAAAATTCATTTCATTAGCAATTATTCTGTGAGTATAGATAGGGTACAAATCCTTGATTCTTGGAGGTGCATTTAATGACCTAGGGAAGAGTAGGACAATATGTAACATGCATTCATGCAACCACCCTCAGCTGTCTTCTAGGATTATTAAGTACCCAGCACTGTAAACTCCTACTTGTTTCTTTACAAATTGTTAAAGCAGAAATGCCAGCATGTCAATAGCAGAGTAATATCTAAATCATATATTATTCCTTCCAAGAGGCTAGAAGAAGGCAATGTGCATCATCCAATGAGGACAAGACTAATTGCAGAGCTAGTGCCAAGTCTGTGGAGATTTCCCCAGGGAGCTCATCATTTTGTCACATGTCACAGCTTCTCTAAGCCTCAACGTGCTCTTCAGAGCATATTCCTGTCTCTCCGCAGGCACCACCATTACGGGGAAATAACTTTCTATAAAATCTACGCAGGATAGAGATGGCTTGGTTCAGGAGTCATGGTAGCACATAACAAGACACATCTACCTCTGACCAGCATGGCTCAGTTAATTAGAGCATTGTCCTATAACCAAAGGTTGTGGGTTTCATTGCTGGTCAGGGCACATGCCTGGGTTATGGGTTTGATCCTCAGTCTGAGCACATACAAACCTAGGTACAGGTGCGTATGGGAAACAGCCTATTGATGCTTCTCTCTCACATCAATATTTCTCTTTCTCCATTCTTTTCTCTCTGAAAGCAATGAAAACAAATGTCCTTGGGTGAGGATAAAAATTTTTTTAAGAAAAAAGGGAATGCATCCAGTGACACAGAAGACCTTTCCTTAACCTTAGGGCAGTTGCTTGACTCATCCTAGTATTCAGATCAGCAATTGGTAATTGGTGATGTTCAGTTAATTTGGGTATTTCTGTGAGTCAGTACTGGCTGTCAACAGTCAAAATATCAGTCATCCTTTCACTGCTTTTGGTCTTCATCTCTCTGTATGCATAACTATGATGGCTTTGGAAACATGAGCATGCTCACTTGCACATGTACACACACAAACACACGTACACGCACACATTTAGAAGTTGTCAATACCATTTGCCAATCAGCTTTTGAAATCTTGCTTGAAAGCTAGAGTTAAAATACAAAATTCATCATCATGGAAGGCTGCAAGGCTTGGCATTACTGCCTTTTTCCCCCACCCAGATTGTTTAGGAAGTGTTAACCTTATTGCTTCCCCATCATCTATACAACAAAATATCCTCTCAGCTTGGCTCATTTTGACCTGGTCCAACTAGTCTAGAGAAATGTGTTAATTTATTCAATCAGGATAGGTACAATTAAATTTCATGATGATGGATAACATAAAGCAGTGCCAGGATACAAAGTGTTGAGAAATCACAGAAGCATATTTGTTGACCTGACCTGAGGCTATCAGAAACCACTAGCTTCCTTTCATGCCTAAGACCCCAGGTAGATAGAATGATGGAAAACAGACCCCATATAGAGCCCAGTTTTTGTCATGAATCCCAGGGTTCTTCATTGTTCCTAGGGGATGGGTAGAACTCCTACTAGCTCTAAAACTCCCAGTGGTGACTCAGACTTGTATCAGTCTTGCTAGCCAAAAAATTAAGTGTTCATTGCGGTGGAATTAAATTGATTTGGCCAAAGATTAAAACGTTCTTTCTATCCTTTATTCTCCCCAGTTACACTGCACTCTCTCAGCACACACTTTTGAGAGAGCCAAGGATGACAAGGTGCTGTTAAATTCCTTGCTGACAATATATAGGAATAAAGAGATTGTCAGCAAAGGCTTCTGTGAAGGTTGCAGGGACAGAAGAGGACAATTGTTTTCTGAAGTACAGTTGTCACTCTGTGTTAAAAACTGCATCTGACCTTTTCCTGATAAAGGTTCTTTGCTGGGCTCCACAGTGAGTGGCCAAAATGATTTAAAATTTAAGCACTAACAACAGAGAACAGTTCATTTGACTGAGAAAAGCACTGTACTTTGTTTCCTTTAAAATCTTTGCCTGTCATGGAAGATCTGTGGAAGGTTAAAAAATAATGGGGTTGGGGGAGGGGTCAGAAATAAAACCAGTGCCACTCCCTAGGGCATTCTATGCTGATAACTAGAGATCCTCATGCTTAAGAGAACAATTCAAATATTTTTTAAAAAGTCAACTAAGGTACCAGTTCTCTTGCCTCAGGGATAAATAACTAAAAATGATGAACAGATATTGGTGAATTCCTTTCCACCACTAGACCTAACCTAACCTCCCACTAAAGACTCTCCCTCCATTGAAACTCGTCTTCCTATTCAGCTCCTTTAGAACTGGTGTCTTGGTCCAATTCTTGTTACATATTCCTCCTACCAGTTTTTCCACAGCTCCTTTTGCACTGATAGCCCAGAATTTCCTGAGTTACTGGCATTAATCATGAGTTCTCTAGAGAGCTTTATGGTATATCATCCTCAGCTGTTATTTAGCTAGGATCTTCTATTGTGCCTAAATCCATCAAACTTACTTTGTCTCTAGAAATAATACAAATTCAGTAGCAAAGTTTTGATTTAATATGGGGATCTATTAGTCAAAGGCAATGTATTAGGTCTTAGAGAAATGCAGAGATGGGTCAACTGTAAACTTGACCCTTATAATACTTTTGATTCAGAGGTGTGTAGAGAGCCGAGGTTGGAGCTGGTGGAAAAGGCCATTCAAAGCTAAAGATGTCGTTTCCAAACTGAGGTCAGCAGGAAAGTAGGATCTAAGATCAAAAGATGTCTAATGCTAAAATCTTTTCGATGTATATATGTCCAAGCTGAGGCCCAAAATGATTAGCTATTGGCAAGGACTGGAAGAGTCATGCTGGTATAGTATTAGTAGGAGCTAATAATATTGAACTGCAAATATTTCAGGAGCACTTGTTAGGAGTCAGGCCCTGTGCTAAGAAATTGAGGGAAGAAGGGACTTTTCCAAGGTCACAGAGTTAGAGAGCCAAGAATCCCGGGCTTGGCCACCATAATTTGTGCTTCCTTTGCCCTCTGTTCATATAAGAGGAAAAAATAAATGAAAATGAAGTTAAAATAAGTAGAAAAAGTAAACAAAAATGAAGTTAAAATTCCTGTCTGGGTCCATGATTTCCTTGCTCCCTGTGAAACATGATCCTGGTCTCTTTTAGTTCAAAGCTTCAAGTGTCATTAAAATCATCAGTCTTAGACAGGATGTTTCAGCAAACAGCCTACAAAATAAAAGGGTCAGATCAGATAATCTCAGAGGTCCCTTCTGGTTTTTATAGTCTATGATTCTATAATTCTGAACAAATATTGCTATCTTCAAAGACTAACTTTCAACTCCATTCACAAGCCCTAAAGAGGAAGGAAAGGAAAGAAGAATTGATTGCATGCTTGTGCAAATTTAAGTAATAGAGAATAGAGATGCTACCCTTGTGAATTCCTGAGTGATATGCATGACTTGGAAAAAGAAGAAAAGTATTTCATGCAATACCATAGGGCACCCTTAGCTCAGCCTTTCTTCCTGAAATAAAAATACAACTGAGTTTTTCAAGTTAGTTGTTTGATGTATCACCTTGTTCCCTTCATCATTCTCATATGATTCAACAAACATTAGAGAGAAATTTTTCTGCTTAAATTTCTTCCTGCAACAGAAGTAAATATCTTACTTTTATAAAATACATTTCTTAAAGATAAAATACAGTTCTACAATGCTGTTTCAGATAGATTTGCCATAATTCAGGTACCCTCGTTCAAATAATGGACTATGAACATAATCCATCTTGGGGAGTCAGGGAGTATAGAACTTGGTCTTATTAAGGTGCTCCATTCTGAGGCCCAGTCACTGATACAATGAATTGTTTTTCAACTGGGCTGTGCCTGCCACCATAAATCTTCGGCTTGAATGAAAAGGCAATTAAGAAAGGAAGTTGGAACAAGAAACTCAAACTAAATATTCTTCTTTTTCTAGTGCTAACATAATTAAAATGGTGTTTAACTGCCAGTTGGCTAAAACTAAATAAAAATGTGCAATTAGGGACACCAGTGAGACCAACTATACCTCTAAAAACTCTTTTCTACTAGTGCAACTTGATTCTTACTTTTCTTTCTTGCAGAATTTTCTTCTAAATTGCACTAAACCCTGCATGTGAACAATGGAAAGTTTGCAAATTCTAATTCCCCATTTTACACTCCTTTACTCTAGAGCTGGTTGGCCCTAAAGGACATAAGACCCTTCCTACCACTTTGTACAGAGCTGTTAACCTGAGTGTATTCAAAACTCATAGTCTAAATTACTGTCTTACATAACCATGTTAAGAAAGCCTTAATCTCCCAAGAGTGCAAAAAGTTGCACTCCATCAAGAACTGTATTAACAATCTATTGCCTTATAACAAAGTATCACAAAATGTAGTGGCTGAAAAAAAAATAGAGAATTATTATCTTACAGATTTTTTAAAAACTTTTTTTGTTCATTGATTTTAGAGAGAGAGAGGAAGGGAAACAGAGAGAGACATTGATTTGCTGTTCATTTATTTATACCTTCATTGGTTAGTTCTGATATGTGCCCTGACCCAGGATCAAACCTGCAACCCTGCTGTAACCTGCAATGATGCTCTAACCAACTAAACTACTCTGCCAGGGCTCATAGATTTTTGGGTCAGGAAACTGGACATGACTTAGCTGTGCAATTAACAGAAGGGTCTCTCACAACACTGCTATTAAGGTTTAACTGAAACAGGATCTGCTTCCTAGTTTATTCAGTAGCTCTTGTCAGTCTTCAGTGTCTTGAAAACTTTTGGACTAAGAGCCTATGGTTCTTGCTGGCTTTTGGCTGTAGGCTACTTTAAGTTCTTTGCCACATGGCCTCTCCAAATGGTAGCTTGCTTTATCCAAGCCACCTAGAGAGAGTGTCTGCTAGTGAGATAAAGTCACATTTTTTGTAATTTTAATCATGGAATCAACATTGGTCACTCCTTGGTTAGATGTAAGACACTAAGTTAGTCAGCTGACACTCAAAGGAAGATTTTTACAAGGGTGTAAATACTGGGTCACAAGGTTCATTGAAGGTCATTTTAGAAGTCATGTACTACAGAACAGCAGGGTTCTAAGACTTGACCAATCCCCATATGATTATTAGAGATCAGGGTCTAATTAAGTATCCTCTTCCTTAATATTTACAGCAATAGTGTTATTCCATGAAGAATATGATCATCAGTTACAGGTGCTCCCCTGACTTCTACTACTACCTACACATGTGTGATTTCACTGTTACTATTTTAAAAAAGACTCCTGTATAATAGTTAAAATTACACTGTTGTATTATTTCTCTCAAAATTTACAATAATAACTCTGATATTTAGTTGATAAACAAATTAGGTTGATGCTGATGTGACTGACCTATGTATTGTATATAAAACTGTACTGAATTTGCCATTAAATCCCTTTGGTAATGGGCAAATCAGTGCCCTACTTTAGGTCTAAATTTCCTTACCTGAGAAACAAAAAATGTGTATTAGATTAGTGGGGAGATTAAGCTCCCCACTCTTAGTTTTTATATGATTTTATCTTGGGATTATCAAAAGAAGTACTAATTAACACCTCATGAGATTGCTTATAATCAATATGGCCAGCTGATTGTATATGATTTCTATCTATTAGGGTTCTCTGTTCTAAGCCATAGAAACTGACTCTGACTAGCTTAAGCTCAAAACACTAATGTGAGGAAGAAGGGAATTTGTTAGAAGAATAATGAAGCTCACAGACTAAAACAAAGAGGAAAACAACTGTGCTATTGGAAGAGAAGGAACCAAGGCCCCTCCAGGGCTTGCAGCACTGGGTTCATCCCTTCAGGGCCCTTCCACATTGTAGTATGGCACCAGTTATCTTACATTCCTATGTGTATTCTCTGAGTAGGCCAATATGTAAATTTATAGGAGAGTAGCTTGATATAGTTATCATCTTACTTCTGTAGTTAAGGAAAAGTCTTGTGATTGCTAGTCCCACAAGAACCACCATCATTTGTCATCCAAATGATGTGGGAGGAGCATTTCCCCAAAAGAGGTGATGTTGAGTTACTGTCACTCCTTTCAACTAAAAAGGATGGCTGGGACAATGGACATTGGGAGAAGGTAATTTAAAAATATGTTATCCACTTAGGTTCTCCAGTCTTATTTATGAGTCAAGTTATGCCACAGAAAACATCAAGGTTAGTCCAGGGAGAAAGGTGAAAGAAGGAAAAAGAGCTAGTCATGGAACTAGTATAAATGACTCCTGGACATGAACAACAGGGTGGGGATTAAATGTGGGAGAAGGCGAGGTGGGTGGGGAAGGAGAAAGCAATGGGGAAAAAAAGGTGGATAAATGTCATATAGCAACAATAAATCAATAAAAAATACCAAGGCTGGTTCAACTAGCTTTCCTCTAAGAATGCCTTCATTAACCAGTAGCACTTAATAGTAGCCACATTGATTCTATTGGACTATATGCTCCATGAGGGCCAAAATTTTTGGTTTACTGATATGTGTATCACAAGTGACTAGAACAGTGTATGTCACATAGTTGACTTATTCAGTAAATCAACCAATAAATACTGGTTTAATAAATGAATTAAAGGTACATTGCTGGTGCAAATGTACATTGGTGCAAGTGAACCATAATTCACACAGAGGATAGATTTTCATGTCAGTTTGTTAGGGAGAGCTATGTGACTAAAAAATGACCTCATCATGAATATCATGGGGGACTTTGTAATCCACACTGAACTTTGACATTTTAGGCCATTTTTCTACATAACTCCAATATGGGCTTTTCTTTCTGAGGTTTCTTTGGTCTATAACCATAAAAAGCGATTCCTTTGTATTTAGTGGCCATGATGTATATAAAATGCATCATTAAACATATCATGACAGGCCATAGGAACTGAGAAGGCCTAAGCATAATTAGGTTCATTTGTCCTGTCTGTGCTCCCTCCAGGATATACACTTGCACCTATGCTGCCTTTTTGGAAAATATCAAGATCCTTATAGATGTTCACACCATTGGACCCAGTATGGTTGAAGTTTAGATAGCATCATAGGAAAATAACAGAGCTATGTAGGTATATATAATGCAGTGTTCTTTTTTATAGCAAAAGTCAAAGCTATTAAAATGTAAAATAGAGAAAGTTTAAATAAGCACATTATGTATATGTAATTAGACACTCTAAAGCTTTTAAAACATTAGTAAAATATCACACCCATTTTACCAGCGGGGAAGCTAAAGTTGGAGAAATTCAGTACCTTATTTGCTGTTAAAGTGTTATACAATCTCTGTGCTGGAAAGTTGACTTTTGGTCAGTTGGTCCAACTCCAGTTGAATGTGATTGTCTTTTTTATACTGCTCCAGTGGGTGCTCTGACATGCTTGCATCTCCAGTGGATGGTGAGATAGATATAATATGGGTCCCCCCTCCCTCAAATATGTCCACATCCTAATCCATGGAATCTGTAAATATGTTTTTTTACATAGCAAAGGGGAGTTAAAGTTGCAGATGGGAACGAGGTTGCTAATCAGCTGGCCTTAAAATAGGGATCTTTTCCTGGATTTTCTGGGTGAGTTCAATGAAATCATAAGGGTGCTTAAAAGTGAAAGAGGGAAGCAGAAGAGAAACAGAAATGTTACTATAAAATTGTCAGAGACATAGGACATTACTGGCTTTAAAGAGGGAGGGAAGGGGCCACAAGCCAAGGAATGTGAGAAAATGGAGACTTCAGGTGAATGCTGATCTGCTGACACTGTGATTTTAACCCAGTGAAACCCATTTTGAACCTCTGATCTCTGGAATACTACGGTAATCAATTTATAATGTTTACACCATTAAGAGTATGGCAATTGGTCAAAGCAACCATAGCAAATTAACACAGGTGGGTAGCTAGCTACTTCTCAAAACCAAGCCCACATTTCAAGTCTTTCAGGGAAATGTGGAAGAATGGACTAAATATTTATTGATTAGAATAAACCTGAAAGATAGATTTTAGAATACACTTCTAATGTCTCACTTCAAATATTTACTCAAGAACACATTCTGATTCATTAAAATTGTTATGTAACATATCTTGGCATATTGTCTTGCAGTTAAACTGCTGCTTTTGGGTACTTCAGTTTCAGTGACCTCTCAAATATGGTGGTATACAGTGCCTTGAATTTCTCTGCTTTCTTCAATTTGTTAAGCATAGATGATGGTGATTAATTAAATCACTTGAATAAGTGAATAGACTGTAAAAATGGATGAAACTGAAGACCTACTTGGAGGATTACTAATAAGCTATAGCTTAGGATCCTCGGTAGAATTTAATAAAGAATGTTGCCCCATTTTACAGTTTACCAGCCTTAAATTGTTAGAAAAGAAATAAAGGAGTCATCAAGTTACATGGTTACGTATTAGTCATTAGATTTCAGAGTTGGTCATAATTATGTTATTTATGACCATTATATGCATCAAGTGCAATATTCACTAGCATATAGATAGTTACATATATTTAGGGGTTTATAGCCTAGAAAAAAGGGGTTTGGTTTCCCTATGTGCCCTTTGTTTACTTGCATGAACCATAAGATGCATTTCTAATTAAGTCTGGACAATATCCAAAGATGTGACTGTTGTTAAAAGAGCACGAATTAAACAGCAAGAACTGAAGGCAACCCGGAGTTTTTTGAGAGCAATCTTAGAGCTTGGAGAATTCATAAACCAAGTAAACCTTCTGACATAACTATAAAATGTGGTATAAACCCTAGAAAAAAATGGCCATCTTGAAAGGGTAACAGCACTTTTATGAGAATTCCAACGGCACCATGGCAACATCAACCCGTCAAAGCAAATGAAGGGTAGTAAAAGTAAAATTAAACATGATGAAGGGGACACCAGCTTGCTAACAGCTTTCCAAGCAGTAAAGCTTTCAAATGTTATCTCTTCATTGGTCTGTTCAATCACACATGCCGGCTACCAAGCTTTATCATATTATGTATCTTTCTCATCACTGCAGCCTGCCACGGGTTTGATGGACTTGTCTTTACATTCACAAAGGAGGGACAAAGAACACTCCCCTCCCCCTGACTGCAGCCCCTGCCCTGTGTGCCCTCATTCCTCTTCTGTAATTCTTCTCTCCCACCATCCTCGTCCTCTCTTGCCCTTGGTTGGTGTCCAACATGAGTCTCTCTGGCATAATAGCGGTTGCTGTGCAGCTCTGAGCTTTGGGGACTAAATATAGAGCAAACCCCCATCCCACTCTCTGTCATCCATAAAACAAGATTCCAACGTGCATTTGACTTTGTCCTCTCTCTTTGCTTCCAAAAATCATCATCTTTCTCTTCTCATCATGCTTTTTCCTCTCAAATAGCCCCTCTTCCCTATTCCATCTCCAACTTCCTGCAGAGAAAATTATGAAGGTATTTTCAATGTGTTAACTAACAGCCTGGCCAATCCCCTGGTCTGAATACCTCTGCCCTTTTTTTGCAGGGACCCAGGAATATTAAGGTTACATTCATTCTCTGACCTATTCTCAAACCAGGGAGTTTGGACAAATTCCGGTCTGTTCAGTATTTTAAATCTCTTCCCAGCTCAATTTCTCCTTTCTTAACAAGTCCCCATTCATTGTGTGTCGTGTGTTTGCACATACCAAATTCCTCAGCCTGTAGACTGCATGAACTATTCAACTATATGTGAAATAAAAATAAAAATAAATGACTAATCAGCCAACTTAGGCTCCCATAGCCTACCCCGTAACAAGGATATTCAGAAGGGGAAAAAAAAGCCAGATTCCATGCTGTGGTGCTTACAAACAACCAATAGGGGGTAGAAAGGAAAAGGAAAAATCAAGAAGGGGAAGGCCAAGTTGCTGCAGCCAAGTGTCTCATAAAATTGCCATGTTTTAGCCTGAGTTTATTGTCTGTTAGTGTTGGTAATTGAATTGCGTTCTCTACTGTGGGCAAGTATGTAAACCCGCATCCTTTTTCTATGATCAACATTTAAGTGTGTTCCCAGTTAAATCAGCTCCTTTGATTCATTCATCCATTCAACACACACTTACTGAGCCCCAGCAGCTTGCAGAGTAGGACTTAGAATGCATTTGAATTCTGAGAAAGGTCAGCACAGAACTTAGCAATGGGCCCTTAAGGAAGAAGATCCCTAAACATGTTTTGATGGTTCCCACCATCTCTTTCTTTGCACACTTCTCTCCACATTTACCCCCTATCAGTCCAGCCTTAGGTATTTGGTTATCCTAGCCCTCGTTTCCAGCCAGGAACCCAAATGCCTGGCTTTGCCAATATTCAATCCTTTTTCTTTCTTTCTTATAGGGCTATCATATCCTTCCTTATTTTCTGCCTAGAGTTCTGCTTAAAGCAGTTGTTTATTGAGGGAAATACTAAAGGTATGAATGAGGTCATGGTTCCAAAAAGAGCTCATGAGGATTCTGATCAATTTAATCATGTTGTGTGAATACATGAACACACACATTCAAGCATTCTTATGAGTATGTTAACATACACATGCACTTATTATTATTCTATCCTAAGAAGATGAAGGTAAGGCCTAGAACTGTTAGATA
Organism: Noctilio leporinus; assembly: GCA_004026585.1. Taxonomy (NCBI): domain Eukaryota; kingdom Metazoa; phylum Chordata; class Mammalia; order Chiroptera; family Noctilionidae; genus Noctilio; species Noctilio leporinus. The sequence goes on from PVIW01000946.1 coordinate 16,152, forward strand.
ACCACCCAGGGTATAGGGGCCCCATGCCTTAATTCTCTGGCAGATTTCTCAGGAAGTACTTGCTTGGCCTAAAACAGACTTGTTCACGTCTTACATTTATACTGTTTACTGTGGTAAGTTATGGTCCATGTCCAGAACAGGAATCTCTGACCCCAATGGAGGCAGACTGTAGCCAAGCAACAAAGAGTAGTATTGGAGCCTAATACTGTATTACTGTAACTAAGACCATTCGAGACCCACAGGAGGGGAAGTTGGCCTAGAGTCACAATAAACATTTCCATGATGCCATCATACACCCAGTATTATTCTCCTCCTTTTGCCTTGCTCACAATTCTCACAACAAACCTTATGTGGACTACAATTATTTAAACCATTTTTCAAATAGGATAAAACAAAGGCTTAGGCAGTTGGAATATTTTGCCCCCAGTCACAGAGCCAGCAAGTGGCCAGCTGGGACTTGAACCCAGGCAAAGCTAAATTTAGCAGCTGAGCGTTTAACTCCTTCGTCAATACCTGTATTTTCAACACATCTACTTGCCTCTGGAAAACTTGTTCCACTTTGATTGCCAAGTCCTCAACAATTCACAGTTCCTTCTAACCATGTTGTCTTGTAACCATTACCTTAGGAAGTTTCATTACCCTAACTGTCTCCCCAGTGACTTTAAGCAGGCTCCCCCATCTGTGACTCTATAAGCCCCCACTGAGACTAATGGGCCACAGGCATTCAGCTGCCTTCCTGAGCAGTCCAAATCTACTCCTACCCACTGCTCTCACTACTCCCGGAGTTTTGCCTTCTGATGCAGGGTTTACGAGGGAGTCATCGTAACACAATTACCTTGAACCATGCAGCGCTGACAATGTAATCATCTGTTAGCAAATAAGCTGAGCTGTGCCTGCATGAGGCTGTCTGGACCATGCTTGGCAACATCAGGTTGTTACCTTCCTGCCTTCAAACCAAATACAAACAATAGAGCTCTCCATGACCTAGAATGGGAGCTGTTCTCTCCAGCTTTCCTGCCTACCTACTGAAATTCAGATGGAAGCCACAAAGGGAGCAGGAAACTACCTCAAGACAAAATGCCTTTGTCCCATCTCTTTAGCTAAAAAAGAGCTGCACATGTTTCGTATAAGTCTCTTAGAGACCAATTATAATATTCTTCACACATCTTTTCACTGAGGAGAATATTCCTGGAAGGTTTGTCTTTTGGATCATAAAAATGTAATCATCATATCTAGTCAATGGGTAGGGCAAAGATTGAGTTGGAGACTCATGGGACATTCAGACAAGACAAAAGCTTCTGTGCACTATTAATGCTCACTATGTAAGACAGACCCTTTATTTCATCTCTCTTCCTCCTGCCCTGCACCCAATATTGTATCAGGACAAATTTCCAAATTACAGAAAAATTGAAAGGATTTTACAATGAAATGGCATTCCCAGGCTTACTTAGATTTTATTATAGGTACTTGCTTTATGCCATATCTATTTCATTCAGTTATTAATTCATCTTATTTTTAAGTGTATTTTAAAGTAAACTGCAGACCTTGATACACTTCATCTCAAATAATTCAGCAAATATGTCATTAATTAAGTTTAGTATTTATAATTCTCTCTTACTCTTTAGCTTTAATGGAAGGTTTTCATGCAATATATTGTAGAAATATTAAGTAAAGTCAGAGGCTTGACCAAATTTTGACATATGTATACACCCAAGTAATCTGAACCCCTATCAAGTTATACAACATGCATATCACTCCAAAAAATTCTCTCAACACACATTCCAGTCAATCCTTTACATCTCTTCCCCAGAGACAAACATCATTATGACTGTTTGTTCCCCAATATAGACCAGTTTTGATTGCGCTAAAATGTCATGCACATGAAATCATAGAGTAGATACTCTTTTGTGTAAATTTTCTTTCCTCAGCATATTGTTTTTGAGATTTGTCCATGCTCACTATCAGGAATTCATTCCTTTTTATTAGTGAGTAGTACCCCCTATGTGTGGCTTTATTACACTTTGTTTATCCATTTACCAGTTGAACACCTGAGCTGCTTCGAGATTTTGGCTATTGTGAATAAAGTTGCTACGAATATTTGTACAAGCCTTTGTGTGGATAAATGTTTTCATTTCTCTTAGATATGTAGGAGTAGAATTGCTGGTGAAGGTATATGTTTAGTTTTTTAAGAAATTGCAAATTTTTTTTTCCAAAGTATGTATTTCATGTTACACACTGGCTAACACTTTGAAATTCATTTTGCTCTACATCTTCACTGACATTGGGTGCTGTCAGTCTTTTAATTTTAATGATATTGGTGGAGATTTAAGTGCATCGTTGAAGTGTTAATTTACATTTCTAAGATGATGAATGATGTTGAGCACTTATTTTTCCATGGTGCTTATGGCCATCCATCCATATATTTTCTTTTGTGAAATGTCCATTTATATCTTTTGCCCATTTAGAACAATTTTAAGGTTGTTTTTCTAAATTTTATTCATTATTTTTAGAGAGAAGGACAGGGAGGGAGGAAGAAAGGGAGAGAAACATCAATGTATGGTTGCCTTTCACCTGCCTCTTGCTGGGGACCTGGCTGGAGACCTGGCTGGAGACCTGGCTTGCAACCTGGTTATGTGCCCTGACTGGGAATTGAACCAGTGACCTTTGGGTTCGTAGGCCAGTACCAATCCACTGAGCCACATGAGCCAGGGTCCATTCAGAATAATTTAAAACTGACTTTTAGAGTGAGAAAGAGGAAGTGGGAGAGAAAGAGAGTGAGAGCAAGAGAGAGAAATATGGATTTATTGTTCCACTTATTTATGCATTCATTGGTTGATTCTTGTATGTGCCCTGATGGGGGACTAAACCCACAACCTTGGCGCATTGGGATGAACTCTAACCAACTGAGACACGCAGTCAGAGCCCTTTGCCCACTTTAAAAAATGGAGAGCCTGGCCACATCTTGGCCTCCTTTCTGGAGGCCGGAGCCTTGTGCACGTGCTGCATTAAGAAGCCCCAACTCATCCCCACTTCTCCACTCCCAGCCCAGACTCAAAAGAACCTGAAAAGATAATCTTTGAATAAATACTCGCATTCCTCACTTGCTGGGCACTGCCAAGAGGCAGCAAAAATTGACAGCTTGTTAGCAAAGCCTGGCCCCTTTGTGAGATGTTTTCAGAATGATTGATTTGCAATAAAGTGGTTCCTGGTGGGTGCATGCAGGTGGAACTGATGTGAATCGATTCCAGTGGCGCTAACTAATCAGTTGTTTAAACTGGCAGGGGGAATGCTCGGTGACAGACATAGTGTGACCATCATTTTCCCCCTAAGATTACAAATGAACTTGTTGGGGTTTGCTGAGGTGTGTGACACCCTGGAGCCCAGCCTCAGAGCCAGGGATGTGGGTTGCCTGTGTCCTTGGGGAGGCCTTTCTGGGATCTGCCTTTCCCATACAGCTGGACCTGGACAATGGTGCTCTGGCTGGAGGAAAAGACTTCTCATCACAGGAAGTGTGGGGCTTTTCATTCTCATTGAAATCCACCCTCCCCTTCCCCCACAGTGAGGGGGAGATAGATTTGTAAAGGATCCACTCATGGTTTTTTTTTTTTTTTTTTTTTTTTTTTTTTTTTTTTTTTTTTTTTTTTTTTTTTTTTTTTTTTTTTTTTTTCCTTCTTGCTTTCTTTCTTTCTTTTAGCTCTGTGGCCCCCAAGGCACACCCATCTCTCTTCCTTGCTTCACATATGATGAACACACAGGGAATCAACCTCACTTTTCTCTCTCTGCTCTTAAAGAAAACTTAAGATCCCCTAATCTAAGCTTTTGAGGGATGAGGGCTGTTATTTTGCTTTGTTGGTGTTGAAGGCTCTGCACTTACAGCAGGGTTAACTGTGGTATTCTCTAAGTATTGAGTTATTGGCTTTCACCAAATTAATTACAAAGTGTAACCCTGAAAATTGGGCAGTTTTAGGCAAAAGAAGCCAGGTAAGGTGTGGAAGGCAATGCCAAAGTGGGAGGGGTGCTTAACTGTGGCCTAGTCATGGCCACCCACAGGAACATCTAACCTACTTCTAGACTCCAGGATCAAGCTTGGCCTCTTCCCCACAAACCCTTTTCTTGAATGTCTTATCCTTGAGATAGGTTCGTGGGATGCACAAAAACCACAGTTTTGTATTAGAGACGTAGAAATCAAAAGAATTCCTAAGGTAGGTGCTGAAAGAGGGGAAATCTGACCTCAAATAAGGACTTTGGGATTTAGTATTTCCAGTTATATTTCTGGAAGCCTAAATTAGCAGGTTAAATACTTCACGTGGTGTATGAAGTGTCTAGGATGGCATTCCAATATTAGAAGGTGAATCTGTTAACACAACCCAAATTAACACTTTAAAAATTTCGTTCCTTCTGAAGTTGATACCATTATTCTAAAGGCAATAATATATATAACCAGGCAAGAGCTGGAACTGGCTGCCACCAGATATTAAAACTTAGTGTAAAGATCTAATGATTAAATTAGTGTGGTTCAAGGATAAATAGACAAATAAAATGGAATAGGTGGCTTTATAACAGACTCTGGTATTTTAAAAAGCAAAATGTGATAAAAGAAGTATCAATAATGTAGAGAGATAACGGGGTGAGTTCAGTCAATAAATGGCTCTGTAAGAAAAAATTTTAGATTATTAACAAGGACCTGGCTGGTAGCACAGTGGTTAAGGCGCCGGCCTGCAAACCCAAAGATAGCTGGTTTGATTCCCCAGCCAGGGCACGTAACCAGGTTGCAAGCCAGGTCTTCAGCCAGGTCCATAGCTGGAGGCAGGTGAAAGGCAACTATACGTTAATGTTTCTCTCCCTCTCTGCCTCTCTTCCTTCCCCTCCCTCTAAAAATAATAAATAAAATCTTTAAAAAATTATTAAGGAGAAAATGTATATTTAGATCCTTAACAGATACTGTGCTCCAAAATAAATACTAAGTATTTTAATATTTAACTGTAAAAATACAAATCATAAATCTTCAAAACATTTAGGTGATTACTTAAGCTTTTGGGATTAAGAAAGAGTTTAAGCAGAAAAGCAAAGCAGAAATCACAAATGAAAATATTCATGGCATTAATCATAAAAATAAAGTTCTTTATATTTACAAACCAACATAAAGATTAAAAGCCAACAACAAACTAGGAGGACTATTTGTAAAAATTATGCTAAAGAACTAATGTCAGTTAATATACAAATCTTATTCAAATTGATAAGAAAGCAGGAGCCTCAATGAATACATTGAGGCCAAGAATACAAAGAGATGTTATAATGGTGGAAATAAAACCATTCAATTGCCTTTTTGCCTTTTCTTATATTCAGTAAACAAAGGATTAAAAACAGAAATAATGGGACGTTTTTATTTATCAAATTAGCGAAGATGAAAACATAATATTAGCAATAAAATAATAAAACAGATACTCTCATACATTAATGATAAAGGTTAAATTGCACATTTTTTTCTGGCCTATGTCTATATGTTGCTGTTACTGACCTCTCCTGTCTTACCTCATATTGCTTCTTCTTTGCTCTCTGTTCCAGGATAAGGAACATTTTTTTTCAGTTGTCACGCAGATTTCCCATCTGTTTGGATAGCACGCAGACTTTCCCTCTCTTCCCTCCCTCTCACTTTCTTCACCTCCTTTTCATTCTCCTTCTCCTGTCTTTACTCTTTCCCCTTCCACTCTTCCTTAGCCTCCTCCTCTCCATTTTTATTGCTCCAACCCTTCTTCCATATTTATTCCTTTTCCCTCCTTTTTCTTTCTCTTTTCCTTCCTTTCCATTTTTTCTCAATCTCTGCCTACTTAAGACTTATCCTTAAACTCCCAGATCAAATATTACTTACTCAATGCAGCCTCCTTATTCTCCCTTAAAGTGTCACGTTATCTTGTTATTTGTGCTCACATCGCCTTGCAAGATTCCTATACAGCACAACCACTATTTAAATTTGTATATCTTCTGTTATTTGATTAATATATTTCCCCCTCATAGAATTACATGGACTGTGCCACCTTTAGTCACCATTAAATCCCCAGTATACACAGCAAGGTGCCAGAAAATAAGTGGGTTGAATGTTTTGACTGCTGACTTCCCAAAAGACTACTAGAAAAACTGTGACATAAGCAAAGTTTATCAAACTTAACTGAAGTAAGGGGAAACCTCCCTTCACAGATCAAGAATGTAAAAATATTGCACCTGAACTTTTTATATTGTTAATGGTATTTGACCAAATCCTCAAACTATCTTTGTGGAAAACTTATGGGGTTGAAATAATCAGTAAGGTGGCTGATACCTGACTAAAGAACTATACCTGAATGGTATGGATTCATGTATTAGTTTCTACCTGCATTAATATATTTGCTTGGACTTATGGATATTCAAAATAATTATCAATCAGTAGAGGTCAGTCATAGCATAATAAAAGCTTATGTTATGTGGTGCTAATACCCCAATGGGACAAAGTCATATTCAGGGTTAATTAAAACTCTGTACCCTGCAACAGAAAATCAGAATCACCTCTATATAAAAAACAATGAAATTTGATGTTATAATGATGATGATGTTGGTTATAATGATGATGATGATGGTACTTTCTGTCTGACTTACCTGAAGTAAACAGCTTCTATATAAAAATATATCCCTTCACTGAGTTATCTAAACAGTTTAGAATTTATTTTCTTAGTACTTAACTGTTTTAATCTTACAAAAACTCTAATAATTGGAATAAATAGGCAAGGTGGAGCTAATTATAAAACAATTAGTCAAAGTCTATGGAAATAAGAAGTATATAAATAGTGTGTTGCTAAATCTCATTGAAAGAGTCATTCACCTAGCTTATATTTTGTGTTCATATCACTTTAATCAATAATCAATACCTAGACCATGTTAGAAAGTCAGGCTATTAGCAATAAGGTTGTGGATGCCAATTACTTTGTAACTTACACATAATATAAATCTCATAATGCATGTGGTAACCAAATAGAACATAGAATATCACTTTTAATGTCACAATATTATATGTTCTATGAAAATTATGGTAATATACCTTTTAATCCAATGAAGTGGTAACCTTTTGAGTTGCTTCTTGAAGTACTAGGCAAAATCAGCTAGCCATGTGAGGATGGGTGCAGAAAGTTGTAGGCCAAGGGAGGGAAAGGGAAAAAATCCTGAAGTGGGAATGAGCATAATGTATTTAAGGAACCAAAGAAGTCCTTCCTTGCTCCAGTGGGAAGAAGAGGTTAGAGGGACAGGTTGAATTTTAGTCTAAGCAGAGTGGGAAGCCATTAGATGGTTTTAGGGAAGGAAGTAACAATACCTGATTTGCTTTTTAAAACAACCCTTTTGGAGCCCTGGCTGGTGGCTCAGTGGATAGATGCCAGCATGCAAGCCATTAGGTCGCTGGTTGGATTCCCAGTCTGGGCATATAACCAGGTTGCAGCCAGGTCTCCAGCCAAGTCTGTAGCTGGAGGCAGGTGAAAGGCAACCATACATTGATGTTTCTCTCCGTCTCTCCTTCTCTCTTTTTCCCTTTCTCTAAAAATAATAAATACAATCTTAAAAAAGAAAACCCTCTTGGATACTGGCCAAGATGGAGGTGTAGATAGACACACTGCCTACTTGCACAACTATAAGAAGGATTACACCTATTTCAAAACTAAAAACAACCAGAACTGCCAGAAAATCAGACTGACAGCAGTCTAACAAACAAAGATATAAATAAGTAATACTCACCCAAACAGGTAGGAGAGGTGGAAATGGGGGTCCAGAGCAGAGAGGAAGTGGTGTAGTGACTATGATGGCTTTGGAAGGCAGCAGCTGCAGCCAGCCAGCCAATAGAAGAAGCAGTCACAAATGATAAAAGCTGGGAGGAACACCTAGGAAGCTATCCTAGGCCCAAGCCAGACCACAAAGCTCATGGCTCCAGCACTGGGAAAGTAAAGCCTCATTGAAAACCAATGGGGGTTGGGATGGTGGAAGAGACTGCTGGTCTTTCAGGAGAGCCCACTTAAAGGACCCCCCTGGTCCTAGAACATATGCAAACCCATCCGCTCTGGGAACCATCACGAGAGCAAAAGCTAGAGGGGTGCCAACTGCATACTGGAAAAGGGGTGAATGCCAAACAAGTGGCATTGTTTCTTCTCTGACCCACATACAGCACCACAACGTGGTAAAACACCCAACACTAATGAATGCCTAAGGGTCTGCATCTTACAATGCAACACATGTGTCAGTTCTACCTAATACACAGAGGCAAACACAAGAGGCTGTCAAATTGAGGAGACAGAAAAGTATGGCCCAAAATAGAGAGAAGTTCAAGAGTCCAGAGGGAGAACTAAACAAGGAGGAGATAGCCAATCTAACAGACAGAATTCAAACCATTGGTGATAATGATGCTCAGAGAAATGATTGAGTACAGGAAATGCATAAGGGAAGAAGTAAAAGTAAACACTAAGTGAAATGAAGAAAAATTCACACAAAACCAGTAGTGAAGGGAAGGAAGCCAGGATCCAAATAAATGTATTGGAACATAAGGAATAAATACAGCCAATCAGTACAGATGGAAGAAACAAGAATTTTTAAAAATGAGAAGAGGTTTAGGAACCTCTGGGAAAAAATTTGAAAACATACCAACATCTGAACCATAGAGGTACCAGAGGGAGAAGAGGAAGAGCAAGAAATTGAAAACATATTTGAAATATAATGATGGCAAACTTCCCTAATTTGGAGAAGGAAATAGACATATAAGTCCAGGAAGCCCAGAGAGTCCCAAACAAGTTGGATCCAAAGAGGACCACAGCAAGATACATCATAATTAAAATACTGAAGGTTAAAGATAAAGAGAGAATCTTAAAAGCAGCAAGAGAACTCCTACAAAGGAATTCCTGTAAGACTATCAGCTGATTTCTCAAAGAAACTTTGCAGGCAAAAAGAGGCTGACAAGTAGTATTCAAAGTAATGAAAAACAAGGACCTGAAATCAAGATTACTCTATTCAGCAATGCTAGCATTTAGAGTGGCAGGGCAGATAAAATGCTTTCCAGAAAAGGTAAAGCAAAAGGAGTTCCTCATCGCCAAGCCCTTATTATATGACATGTTAAAGAGACATATTTAAGAAAAAAATCTTAACTATAAACAGTAAGATGATAACAAACTCACAGCTATTGACAAATGAATCCAAGAAACAAAAACTAGAAAAAAAAACTATGCAAACAAGTAGAACAGGAACAGAACCATAGATATGGAAATCATATGGAGGGTTATTAGCAGGAGGAGGACTGGGGAAAATGGAGGAAAAGGTGCAGGGATCAAGAAGCATAACTGGCGAGCACAGGACAGACTTGGGGCTGTTAAGGGTAGTAAAGTAAATGGAGAAGCCCCATGGTCATAAACTAGGGGGTGGGGGGATTGTTGGAGGGAATGGAAGTACTGGGCATGGGGGTGGGTAGGGAAAAAATTGGGACAACTGTAATAGCATAATCAATTAAATATACTTTAAAAACACCCCTCTTGGTAGTTGAGGGGAATTATGGAGTGTAAAGGAGTAAGAATAGAAGTGGGGAGACTAGTTAGAAAACTATTACATCAGTCTAGAGGGAAATGATATTGGCTTACACTAGGGAGGAAGCTGAAAGATAAAAAGAAGTCGAGGCATTCAGAATATATTTTGAAGGTAGAGCTAAGAGGATTTGAAGGTATGGATGAAGTGGAGTGTAAAGGTGAAGGATGAATCATTATGGTCCTAATATGGAAACGAGTGAATTTAGTGAATGGTTATGCTATTAATTGCGTTAAAAATACATATTGAGCATGTACAATGTGGAAGACACTTTTGGAAAGTTGTATTTTTCTAACTTCTAAAGCATTTTTATTACTAACAGATTGTAGATGCAAACTACATTTAAATTTGTCATCAATAATTCCATTTTATTTCAAGCAAATATTCTAAGTAAGCATTTTTTCCTACCTCTTTGTTACTGTAACAAAGATCAGGAATTGAGAAACTTCTGAAAAAAGCCAGTTAGTAATTATTTTAGGCTTTGCAGTCTACACGAATTTTGTTGCAACTGCTCAACCCTGATGTTGGAGTGTGAAAACAGCTCTAGATGGATGTAAAACAACAACAATAAAATTAAAAAATTAAAAAAAAATCATTAAGTAATGAGTGTTTCAATAAAGCAGAGCACAGGCCACATTTGTTCTGTGGGCTATATTTTGCAAACTCCTAAATAAAACAATTTAAAGGGAGGGAAAAGAAAAATCTGGTTATAAAAAAAGCCCAATATTTATTTGTTCATTGACAAAAATACATGGTGGAATCTAAATTTATTTATTTATTTATTTATTTAAAAAATTTTAACTTCAGTATTATTTTGAGTAATAATTTTTCTGATTTCTTCAGGAAACCCCATGTCATATAGTCCTAGAAAGAATATAAATCATGGTACTTTGCCCTCTGCCACAATGGTGGGTCCTAACCAGGTTGGCCAACTGAGGAGTCCCTTTCCCATGGTCACAGTTGAGTGGGTTAGAGATGGGTGCATGATTCAAACAAGGAAGATTAGAATCTTCCTTGAGTTTGATATACAGATAATCAGAAATAGTTTTCTTGTCTGAGGGAATGCTAAGAGAGGGGGCTAAAAAATCTATAACTTAAACTGCCTGTTTTGTCAGGCATTTGGTCAGTGCTTATGTTCAGAACAACCTGAAGCAGAAATAAAATCAAGAGCCATGACAACATTGTTTGAAAGCTTAATCCAGCTATGTCTAAACTCAGAGACATGCCAGGACTTCCTAGTTATGTGAATCAGTGAGTTCCCTTTCTGCTTAAGCTAGTTTCAGTTGAGTTTTTGGTTTGTCGCAGACTAAAGATAATAGACAAAACTATTACATCATTGGATATGGAAGTAGAAAACAACATTTGAATTCCTTGAATGCCAAACATAATACGAACTAACCTTAGTTAAACTTAAAATAGTTTATTTTTTATTTTTAAAGTTGAGAAAACAGGGACTCAAAGGTAAATGATTTGCCTGAAGTTTCATAAATTTTTGGTAGAGTGATCATTTGTTGATGTTTCTGACTCCAGAGACATGCTATTTATATGATAGTATGTACTAAGGGAGCATAGAGATTAATGAAAAATAATACAATATAATTTTTAGATTTCGCTCTTCATTTATTTTAAACTAGTTTATTCTAAGGCTCCAAAACTGAGGGAGAAAATAAAGATGATTCTTTCAGCATCAGAAAGATAGTTGAATCTCCAAGAAATTTAAATAAAGGCAATATATATGCTGTTAAGCCATAAATCATGAATGGGTTTTCACAGCTGCTTTGAATCTTAAAGTGGAATGTTTGTAGCCTAATTGTCCATAGGCTAAAACTGGAAAATGTTATACCTTTTTCCTCTTGGTTAAAGAAGCCAGATTCCATATGTACACAGGGAATGTGGAGCCTGGGATACTATCTTTTAAGTGGCTGTGTGAGCTTCAGGAAGGGGGCCAGATAAGGGATGTAAAATCAAGACCAAAGAGTCATGCCTAGGAAACTTTTCTTGAGAGCTATATGGAGACAGGCGTATAAGAGGGGTTTAGTTCTAGGTGGAAAGAGGCGATAATTAAACATAATTTGTAGAAGAAAATTAATAGTGATGGACTTGAATCCTTTATAGCAAATGTAAATTTCAAAGCAATTTTGTGTGGAGAGGTAAAAAGCTATAATATATAGCTGAGTGGTATATGCTGACAGTAATGGTCCTCTTGTGCAGTGAGTTATTAAAGACTTTCATCTCATGGTTTTCAATAATGAAAAGGGAGGCAGTTTGGGGGCATTTTCTGAGATATGTCCCTTGTGTTGATTTAGCTTGTATGATCACTAGGTTATCTTAACAGCTGTGTAGAAAAGATTAAATTTGCTAAGAAGGTAAAAGAATAAAATAAGCATGTTATTTCAGAAAGATGTATTAGTTCCTCTTGAAGTCTAACAAAAACTGTGACCTTGGGAAAATCATTTAATCTTTCTTAGGGTTTGGTCTTCACATCTCATCTAAGGTCTTGTCCATAGCTTTATCCAACTTCAATATTCTATGATTTCTTTTTATGGTAAAACTATCTTCTTGAGAATGAGCATTTCTTTCACTCTTTAGGGAGTTCATTGTGAAGAAAAGTCTGGGACATTTTGCTTTGAGTCATTTCTCTCTTTCCTTAGTTTTGAGATGGTTTCTAGAATCAGTTCCAGGACTTCATCTCTTGTTAAGCAAGATATAGAGAAAGATAGTGAAGGACCAAAGCTATTTCACAAAACTAATCGCTTGCATTTTCATAAAGATCTACAGAAGGAAAATTTGATCACTTATAGCTGAGCTTAATTGGACACAATACAAATGACTATGGGTTAGGAATGTTTTTGAATAGTCCTTGCTTGCAAAGATTGGACCATGAGGAAATGAGAAATAAGACTCTGAAAGAAACAAGAGATCAAATATTTTTTGATAATTTGTGGCATTTGTTAAATTTCTGAGGGGTTAAATATGGGGTCTTATTTTTCTATTTTAATTTTTATTAATTTATTGTTTTCTACTACAGTTGTCCCATCCCCCACCCCCATTGCTCTCCCCTGTTCTGCCCAACCCATCCCCTTTTCCACAGTCAATCCCCACTTGTTGTCCATGTGCATAGATCATTCATACTAGTTACTTGATTAAACTCTTCCCTTTCTTTCCTTCCTTCTCCCTCTAGTCACTGTCAGTCTGTTCCTTGTTTTCATGTCTCTGGTTCTATTTCATTCATTTGTTTGTTTTGTTGATTAGTTTCCTATATTAGGTGAGATGATCATATGGCATTTGTCTTTTACTGCCTGGCTTATTTCACTAAACACAATACTCTCCAGTTCCATTCATGCTATCACAAAGGTAGGCATTATTTCTTTCTTTGTACTGAGTGGTATTCCATTGCATAAATGTACCACAGATTTTTGATCCTCTCACTTACTAATGGGCACTTAGGCTGTTTCCAGGACTTGGCCATTGTAAATAGTGCTGCTATGAACATCAGGTCTTAATGTTAATATAATGGATTTTATAGACCTTAGTAAATAATTTATGTCCTAAAGCAGAGATAAACAGTCATCTTACATTAGTGTATTTCAAAATTAATTAATCAATATTGATTCACTATTGCTAAGTCCAAACTTTATTCAGATTTATTAGTTTTTACTATTGTCCTTTTCCTGTTAGAAGATTCCATCAAGAATAGAACATTACCTTTGATCATTATGACTCCTTAGAACCCTCTACACTATAAAAATTTCTCAATATTCCATAATTTTGACAACTTTGAACTTTACAAGAGTTCTGGTCAGGTAGAGTGTAGCAGGTTTCTCAATTTGGGTTTGTCTGGTGATTTTTCCTTATGATTAAACTGGAATGATGGATTCATCAGAGGTTACAGAATTTATAAAATGCCATTCTTATCACATCATATCAAGTGAGCATGCTATTGAAGATGTTAAATTTGATCACATGGCTGAAGTAGTGTTTGTCTTTTCTTTGGTGTAGAGTTATCCCCTTGTTTCCACACTATACTCTTTGGAGGGAAGTCAGTCCCTTTAGCTCTAATGTGAGTGGGGAACTATGATTCACCTCCTTGAGGGGAGAGTTGCTACATGCATTGTTTATAATTCTTCTGCATGGGAAATTTATTGGCTCTTATTAATTAATTTATTCAATTTTTTTACATCAATATAGACTCAGGTATTTATAATTATACATTGGGTTATATTCTGACACATGTTATTTCTTTTGTTGCTCAAATTGATCAGCTTTGGCTATTGGAAGCTCTTTACTTAGCTACTGCGTCCTCTGATACAACCCTATTAGATTTTTGTTTTGTTTCATTTTGTTTTAATACTTCCTTACTTTCCGACACTACAAGATGCTTTATGATCATCCTATATATCTTCACCTCAGCCCTTAAAACTTGCCACATATCTCAGAATCCCTAATTTCTCTTGTTGGAGAATGATATTTGAAGAAGAAAGTAATAGGAGTTATTTTTAAATTTAATTTTTATTTTATTGTTGTATCCCATTCCCCCCACTCCCTGCTCTCCTACCCTCTGCATCCCCCATCCCACAGTCAATCCTACATGTTGTTCATGTCCATGGGTCATCCAAGGTAGTTCCTTGACTAAACTGTTCCCCTTCTTTGCTTCTTTCTCACCCTCCCCATTCTCCCCTGCACACTGAAAGTCTGTTCCTTGTTTCCATGTTTGTTTGTTTGTTTGTTTTCATTAGCCTCCTTTATTGGATAAGATCATATGGTATTTATCTTTCACTGTCTGGCTTATTTTACTAAGCATAATACTCTCTAGTTCCATCCATGTTGTTGCAAAAGGTAGGAGTTTCTTCTTTCTTTTTGCTTTGTAGTATTCTACTGTGTAAATTTGCCAATGTTTTTTGATCCAATCATCCACTAATGGGCACTTAGGCTATTTCTAGCACTTCGTTATTGTAAATAGCATTGCTATGAACATAGGGGTGCATAGGTTCTTCTGAATTGATATTTCAGGGTTTGGGTATAATCCTAGCAGTGGGTCAAAAGGCAGTTTCATTTTTCATTTTTTGAGGAAATTCCATACTGTTTTCCATAGGGGCTGCACCAGTCTGCATTCCCATCAACAATGCACCAGGGTTCTCTTTTCTCCACATTCTCATCAGCACTTGTTGTTTGTTGATTTGTTAATGATGGCCATTCTGACAGGTGTGACGTGATATCTCATTGTGGTTTTAAATTGCATCTCTCTAATGGCTAGTGATGTATGGGCCCTTTGTATGTCTTCCTCAGAGAAGTGTCTGTTCAGGTCCTTTGACCATTTATTAATTGGGCTGTATGTTTATGACCTTTTTAATGTATTGCTAGATCCAGTTTGCCAATATTTTGTTGATAATTTTAGCATCTATGTTCATCAGAGATAATGGTCTATAATTTCTTTCTTGTGTCTTGACCTGGTTTGGGGATTAGAATAACATTGGCCTTATAGAAAGAGTTTGGGAGTCTTCCCTCTTCTTGGATTTTTTGGAATAGATTGAGAAGGATAGGAGTTAGTTCTTCCTTAAATGTTTGGTAAAATTCTCCTGTGTAACCATTCGACCTGGGGATCTTATGAACTGGGAGTTTTTTTGTTTGTTTTTTGTTTTTTACAGCTTCAATTACACTAGTTGTTATTGACCTATTCAGGTTTTATGCTTCTTCTGCATTTAGTTTTGGTAGATTATATGTTTCCAGAAATTTGTCCATTTCACCCAGGTTGTCAAATTTCTTGCCATATATTTGTTTGCAGTAATTTCTTACAATCTTTTGTATGTCTGTGGTATCTGTTGCAATTTCTCCTCTGTTGTTTTATTTATTTGGGTCCTCTCTATTTTTTTCTTGATGAGTCTAGTTAAAGGCTTGTCAATTTTGTTTATCTTTCCAAAGAACCAGCTCCTGGATTTATTGAGTCTTCGAATTGTGGTTTTAGTTTCTATGTCATTTAAGTCTGCTCTGATCTGATTAATTCTGTCCTTCTACTTACTCTGGGCTTTGTCTGTTGTTACTCCTCTAGTTCTTACAGCTTTATGGTTAGGTTGTTTGTATGAGCTTCTTCAAAGCTTTTTAGGGAGGCTTGTAATGCTTTGAACTTCCATCTGAGGACTGCCTTCACTGTTTCTCATGGGTTTTGGGCTGTTGTGTATTCATTTTCATTTGTTTTCAGAA
Organism: Noctilio leporinus; assembly: GCA_004026585.1. Lineage (NCBI taxonomy): Eukaryota > Metazoa > Chordata > Mammalia > Chiroptera > Noctilionidae > Noctilio > Noctilio leporinus. The sequence goes on from PVIW01000946.1 coordinate 31,929, forward strand.
CTTTTTGATTTCTTCTTGGATCCCACTCATTACTTAATAGCATATTATTCAGTCTCCATACATTAGAATGTTTTAGGTTTTTTCCTTGAGGTTGGTTTTTAGTTTCAAGCCATTGTGATCTGGGAAGATGCTTGGTATGATTTCAATTTTCTTGAATTTGTGGAGGCTTATCTTATGCCCTACCAAGTGGTCTATCTTAGAGAATGCTCCATGTGTGCATTTGAAAAGAATGCATATTTTGCTTCTTTTGGTGAAAAGTTAAGCCCATTTCCTCCAGAGTGTTGTTCAAATGCCGCAATATCCTTGGTGTTTTTGTTTGTTTGTTTGTTTGTTTGTTTTTGCTTGGAAGATCTGTCCATTGTTGATAATAGGGTATTAAAATCCCCACTATTAGTGTATTGCTTTCGATATCCTTCTTGAAGTCCTCCAAGATTTTTCTTATGTATTTGGGTGCTTCTATTTTGGGTGCATATATGTTTACAAGGGTTATATTTTCTTGATGGAATGTCCTTCTTTGTCTCTTTTTATAGCCTTCATTGTAAAATATATTTTGTCTGATATAAGTGTTGCTATCCCAGCCTTTTTTTTTTCATGTCAATTTGCTCAAAATATATTTTTCCTTTCCTTCACTTTCAGTCTGTATAAATCTTTTGTTCTGAGGTGGGTCTCTTGTAGATAGCTTGTATGTGGGTCATGTTTTATTATCCATTTTATTATCTATGTCTCTTGATTGGTGTATTTAATCCATTTACATTTAAGGTTATTATTGACAGATACTTATTCATTGACATTTTCCCCTTTGTACCTGTATTCCTCTCTGTCTCTCTCTGTTTCTTCATCATTTTAAAACAGACCCTTTAGCATCTCTTGCAATGCTGGTTTGGTGGAGATGTATTCTCTTAGCCTATTTTTGTCTGTGAAACTCCTTATTTCTCCTTCCATTTTGAATGAGAGCCTTGCTGGGTAGAGTATTCTTGCTGGGAAGAGTATTCTTGTTTGCAGGCCTTTGTTTTTCATTACTTGGAGTATTTTTTGCCATTCCCTTCTGGCTTGTAGTGTTTCTGTTGAGAAATCATTTGATAACTTTATTGAAGCCCCCTTATGTGTTATTAGCTGTTTCTCCCTTGATGCTTTTAGGATTCTCTCCTTGTCTTTGAAATTTGTCATTTTAATTATGATGTGTCTTGGAGTAGGCCTGTTTGGGTTCATCTTCATTGGAACCATCTGTGCTTCCTTAACTTCAGTGACATTTCTCTCCTCAAGTTAGGGAAGTTTTCTGTTGTTACTTTTCCAAATAGGTTTTCTATTGCTTGCTTCTCTTCCTCTCCTTCTGGTATCCCTATGATATGGATATTATTGTGTTTCATGTTGTCCTGAAACTCTCTTAAAACCTCTTCATTCCTTCTCAGTCTTTTTTCATTTTGTTGCACTGTATTGGAATATTTTTCTACAATGTTCTCCTTCACTGATGCATTCCTCTGTTTCCTCTAGCCTGCTGTTGATTCCTTCTACTATATTCCTTAATTTGGAAAGTGTATTCTTCATTTCCCCCTGGCTCTTATTGATAGTTTCTATGTCTTTTTTAATGCTGGTATAGTTCTCAGTAAGTTCCTTGTGGCTTCCCTGGAGTTTTTTGTAGTTCTCCTGGTACCTCTGGATCCACCTGTGGTGATGTCAGATCATCCATAGTCTAGACCTAGTCAGCCTGTTGAACCTAACCAGAGATCCACTGTCTTTGTCTGTGTCCTTCAGTTATTAATCCCATTAATCCATGTTCAGCGATCAGGTGTAGGTACCAATGGGCAGAACCAATTATTTCGGTTGTAAACTAATCAATCTGTGATCAGTGGTTACCTTAGGCACATCTGGGCAGGTCCAATTAGTTCAGTTGTAATTCAATCAATCTGTGATCAACTGCCAGGCTCAGGAGCCATTGGGTGGGTTGATTGATTTCAGTGGGCAGAGCTATGACATCCCTTCAGGCTGAAGCCACTTGGTGCAGTGTAGTCCACCTGCATTGTGGAGGATGAGTCAGCAATGGGACCCCAGTGGCTGCTCCCTCATTTCTCTCCTCAAAGCCACTGTTCCAAACTCTCCTTAAGCATCTCTAGTCCATTTTGCCCTCCCTCTGCTGGATCCCAGGGTAAGTTGATGCCAATGTATTTCTGTGTATGGTTACTTTAGTAATTCTCTATCTCTAGTACTCTCAGGTTAGCAAACCCTGAGGCTTTTTGCTTTTCACAGCTGGATGCTGTTTTACTCTCAGCTGTATTGCAGTAAGCTGGGAAGCCCATCTGGGGGTTTAGAACCCACCCTTCTTGGGTGGAGCCCCTGGCTCACTCAGCCCCTTCAGCTGCTACCACCTGCAAGAGCCCAGCCAGTACTCTCACATCTCCAAAATTCTTACCAATCACATTATAATGAAGTGGCCTCTTCTGTTCTGTCTGTGGTTATAAGGCTTCTTTCCAGGTCGTTTTCTGTTGGTTATTCCAGATGATTTTTCCCCAATTAAGTAATTGTTATTCCAGATTGGTCCTGGGAGGAGATTGGTGTAGCTCCATTTACTCCTCCGCAATCTTGGAATATCTTACTGCTGAGTTGTAAGAGTTCTTTGTATATTCTGGATATAAGTCCTTTATCAGGTACGTGATTTGCAAATATTTTCTCCTAGTCTGTGACTTTTCATTCTCTTAACAATGTATTTCACAGAGTAAGTTTTTAATTATATCCAATTTATTTTTTGGATGATAATTCTGGTTTTTTATCTAAAAGGTCATCATCAAAATTATTTATTTTTACTTTATTTTTTCTTTTTCTCATACTCTTCATTTGCTTATGTAGGTCCAAATTTCTGACCTACATAATTTCCATTTTCCTGAAGAAATTTTAAATTTTTAATCAAATAGTTCTACTGTTAACAAATTATCTTAATTTTTGTTTGTCTGAGAAAGTCTATTTTTCCTTTACCATTAAGGAGTAACTTTACTGGTTATAGAATTTTATGCTGGCATGTTTTTATTTTCTTTCAACACCAATATTTTACTACATTCTTTTTTTGCTTGGGTGGATTCTGATTAAAAATCTTTGTTCTTGGCCTTGTTCCTATTATAAAGTTTACATTTTCCTTCCCACTCTAGTTTATTTTAAGACTTTCTTTTTGTCTTTGGTTTTCTACACTTGAACATAATATATTTAGGTTTCTGGCATTTGAGGCGGGTGTTTATATCTGAGCTTATAGAACTTATGGTTTGGTATCTGCCAATACTTTTGGTAACAATTCAGCAATGGTTACTTCAATCCATTCTCGCCTCCTGCCCCATTCTTTCATTTTTTTCCCTTTCTGGCATTGCAAATATGCATGTGTTTCATTTCCATAGTCCTTGAATATTATAAACTGTTATTATTATTTTTTCTATTTGTGTTGCAGTTTGGGATGTTTCTATTGGCCTATCATTCTTTCCTTGACTGTGTCAAGCCTGCTGAAGGCATTCTTTATTTCTGTGTTTTTGTTTCTAATACTTTCTTTTAATTTAAAAAAAATAATAATTTCCACCACTCTGGAGACATTACCCTTTGGTTATGATGATTGCTTTGTCTCCTCAAATTGAGTTTTCCCTTGTCTTTGGCTTGCCTTTTACTTTTTTAATTGACTGCCAAGCTGTTGTATCCATAACAGCTAGTTAAGTTAACAGACCTTTCTGGGGAGGATTTATGTCAACCTGATTATTAGCCGGACTGGATTTAATGTTTCCTCTAGCCATATGTAGTAGAAACTCCAAATTCCTATTTCTTGTTTTCTTTCCTCCCTTGCCCTTAGGGACTCTCTTTGTACTGTTCCTCAGAGGAAGTCTGTCTTATAGCTATTTTTGCTATAATCTCTGTTATATTGATAACTTATTAGTATGGTGAGTTTGTATGGGGGAGGAAAATGTCTCAGTCTTCTGGGGCACTTCTGTTTTAGGGTGTGGCCCTCACAAGTGTTCCTGTTCACCCTCAACATATATAGCTTCCTTCACCTTCCTTGTACCAAGTTCCCAATGGATCTCCTTGAAGGTCTGTCCCCATAACTTTCTCTTCTTACTATGTGAAACAAATGCTAGCAGGGACTCAAGAGGGAGGAAGTCTCTTTCTCTAGGTGAGCTAAGGTTTCAGTATTGCTCTATGGCAAAGTATTTCTCTTTGGAGATTAAATAAGCCTTTGCTCAGGAGAAGGAAATGAGAGGGTTACCCTTGTTACATTTCCCTTCTCTTGTCAGAGCCTGAGGAGATTTTCCTTGGATTCTCAAGGTGAGAACCTGTGGGGTTCTGGGAAGGAAAGCCCAAGTATGGGAACTGTCTTTTGATTGCTGCCTCCTGGAATTTGTCATGAGCTAGCCAGTTAACACTCAGGTTACAGCTGTCTCTCACAATTACTAGTAAGAGAAGTGGTTTTACAATTTAGAGCTTCCAGTGCTTTAGCTCTTGGTAAACAAATCTCTAGTATGATGTTTCTGGATGCATCAGTCTCTACAGATTTTGGAGTGGCACTTTTCTCTGTTACCTCAGTTCTCTGGTGGGTTCAAGAAGAGTTGTTGGTTTTAACTTTGCCCAGCATTTCTTATCATAACCAAAGCGATGACTTGAAAGCTCTTTCCATGCCAGAGCTGAAATGGATAAACCTATGTCTATTAACTTTAATGGGAAAAACTACATGTGCTCCATTTCGGCCCTAGAGACTCACATTTTACACAAGTATAGAGAGACATGTAAATTGAATGACTGAATAACTTTATATAAAATATAAGCAATAATTTAAAAACTAATAGATACATAATGTAATACAGATTTATTGTACTTACCATAGGACAAAGAGCTGATTTTAAAGTGTGTGCTGGTTTGTGGAGAATTGCAAAGGGTCACTCATTAGAAGATGCATTCATTATTCTGTATCTCTTGTTAACGTTTTGGAGTTCATGTTTTTTATCTTGCACTCAAACATATAAATAAAATCAAAGAAAACATCTAAGAAAATACAAGCTGAATTTGAGAACATGCTGAAATATATGGAAAAATACATATACACAACAGACTACAGAGATGAAGAAGAAGCTTTTCTTTATCCTTCTCACATGGCATATATTAACAAATAAAAATATTTTGGTTTGTTGAACCATGACCTACAATTTAAATTTGTTCCATACGATATTCTCTGACTAGAAATTATGTCTAGTAAATTGATAAATGTACCTTTGCTTGAAAATGCAACTTTGAAACGGAATACCACATCTTAGAATGTATTTACTTAGTGTATCTGTAGCTGAAAAGTCTTTATACAAAAAGAAAGAAAAGAAAAGGAAAGAAAGAAAGAAAGAAAAAAGAAAAAAAAGTGATGTCAAAAGTTTCATACTATTTTAAGATCTGTTATGGGAAACTATTATTAACTGAGCAGCCCCTGTATGAGGTCATTCTGTAATTTATATTCCTTTAAACTTTGGAAGTAGTTAATTAGTACACCAGAGCAAAAATCATAGCAAATTCTCGTTTTCCTCAGTTTTTCTCATTAACCTCCACCAATGCCCATGTGGAAAATGCCTGGAATTTTAGTTCATGTTATTGTTAAAATTATTTCTTTTCATAATAAATACTTATTTAGACTTAACAACAAGTGGTTCTCACTTCCTTGTAAAGTATATCTTCACATACTTCTTCTTTCTGGATTAATTTTTGTCCCTGATGTAGTTCATCCTCTAATGAGTAGTTATTTTTAGACACAGTTTAGAACTTGTAGACTCACCCTTAAATGACAGTGTGTGTAGGTATAGAATTCTAGAATCTAGTATTTTTTTCTTTGTAGTTTCAAGTGCTTCACTGTCTTTTCATATTCAATAATGTTAATGAGAAATCCAGTGTTACCTGAATTCTAAAGCATACTCTGAGGCAAAAATGTGAGAATGAGAAGTTACTGTTAATGCTCAGAGGTGTATTTACAACTTGTCCATATAGTACTGGTGCTGTTGTGATAGTGTGTATTTTAGTCCTGCTCTATCATCCCTTTCAATCCAAAGATAGATGTCTTTAATTCTTAGAGATTGTCAGTTATTTTTGGAATATTGTTTTTCTTTTATTCTCTTTATTCCTTCCTCCAAAATACATACATACACACACACACATACCCACACACACACACACGTTGGGATTTCTGTTCTATCCATATGATAATAGTCCAAAAATGTTCATAATTGGATTATTTTTTGTTTGTTTTTTAAATATTTTTTTCAAGATTCCATTCATTATTTTCAGAGAGAAGAGCTGGGAGAGAAGCATCAATGTATGGCTACTTTACACCTGCCTCCATTAAGGACCTGGCTTACACCTGGTTATATGCCCTGACTGGGAAATTTAACTAGCAACCTTTGGGTTTGCAGGTCAGCACCAATGGGTTGTTTGTTTTTTAATAATATACTATTTTGAATTCTTTATTCCTTCTGCATAAAGTTCCTTTATTAGGTATGTGACTTGCAAATCATAATCTGGACTTATCTGTTCATTCTCTTAATAGTATCATTCAAATAGCATAAGCCCTTAATCTGAATAAAGGCTACTGTATTATTTTTTTTTTTTCCTTTTTTAGTATTGTATCTAAGAAAGCATTTCTCCCACATTTTCTTATTTTTTAACTTAATGATTTTATTTAAAAAGTTTTTATTGTTGTTCTATTACCATTGTTCCGATCGTTCCCTTGTGCTCTCCACTGCCCTAGCCCCTACTCCCACAGTCAATCCCTACCCTGTTGTCCATGCTCATGGGTCAATTATACTAGTTCCTTGACTAGACCCTTCCCTTTCTTTTATCCTTTTCTCTGCCCCTCACCCATCTCATCACTGTCAGTCTGTTCCTTGTTTCCATGCCTCTGGTTCTATTTTGCTCATTTGTTTGTTTTGTTCATTATTACTCTGATAGGTGAGATCATACAGTATTTGTTTTTCATTGCCTGGCTTATTTCACTAACATAATACTCTCCAGTTCCACCCATGCTGTTGCAAAAGGCCGGAGTTTCTTCTTTCTTTCTGCTGTGTGATATCCTGTTGTGTAAATGTACTACATTTTTTTTATCCATTCACCTACCAATGGGCACTTAGGCTATTCCCGGCACTTGAGTATTGTAAATAGTGCTGCTATGAACATAGAGGTGCATGGGTTCTTTTGAATTGGTGTATCAGGATTCTTAAGAGTATAATCCCAGTAGTGGAACCACTGGATCAAAAGGCAGTTCCATTTTCACTTTTTAAGAAAATTCCATACTGTTTTTCACAGTGGCTGCACCAGTCTGCATTCCCAACATAGTGCACTAGGGTTCTCTTTTCTCCACACCTTCACCAGCACTTGTCATTTGTTGATTTGTTAATGATGGCCATACTGGCTGGTGTGAGGTGATAATCTCATTGTGATTTTTTAAAAAGATTTTATTTATTACTATTAGAGAGAGGGGAAGGGAGAGAGGCAAAGAGGGAGAAAGACATCAATGTATGATTGCCTTTCACCTGCCTCCAGCCATGAACCTGACTGGAGACCTGGTTTGCAACCTGATTATGTGCCCTGGCTGGGGAATCAAACTAGCGTCCTTTGGGTTTGCAGGCCAGTGCCTTATCCAAGGCACCACCAGCCAGGGTTCATTGTGATTTAAATTTGCATCTCTCTGATGGCTAGTGATGTTGAGCATTCTTTCATATTCCTATGGGCCCTTTGTATGTCCCCATTGGAGAAGTAAGTGTCTGTTCAGGTCCTTTGCCAATTAAAAAAAAAAATTTAAGAGTTTTTATTACTATTATTATTTTTAGAGAGAGGGGAAGAGAGAGAGGCAGAGAGGAAGAGAGACATCAATGTACAGTTGCCTTTTTCACCTGCCTCCTGATACAGACCTGGCTGGAGACCTGGCTTACAACCTGGTTATGTGCCCTGGCAGGGGAATCGAACCAGCAACCTTTGGGTTCGCATGCTGGTGTCTTATCCACTGTGCTACCAGCCAGGGATGCCCATTTTTTAATTGGGTTGTCTGTCTTCCTTGTGTTGAGTCATGTAAGTTCTTTATATGTTTTGGAGATCAAATCTTTGTCTGAGGTATCGTTGGCAAATGTTTTCCCATATAGTTGGTTCCCTTTTCATTTTGCTGATTTTTTTTTTTAACTAAGCAACTTTTTAGTTTGATGTAGTCCCATTTATTTATTTTTTCAATTTTCTTCCTTGCCCTTGGAGATGTATTGGCAAAAATACTGATGTGTAGGATATCTAAAATCTTATTGTCTATGTTTTTCTTTTCTTTTCTTTTTTTAACACTGTACAACCCCTTTCAGTGCTCACAGCCCACAGATAGGAGGCTGGGCAATGGTTTGAGGTCGCAATTTACTCTGGCATGGGTACACTATGCAAGAGGTTATTGTCTATGTTTTATTCTAGGACTTGCATGGTGACACAACTTGCATTTAAGTCTTTTATTCATCTTGAGTTGGTTCTGGTGTATGGTATAAGTTGGTGGGCTAGTTTTTTTTTTCTTTTTTTCTTTTTTTGCATGTTGCTATTCAGATCTCTAGTGCCATTTGTTAAATAGTCTATTTTCACTTTATTTTATGCTCCTGGCCCCCTTTGTCAATATTAATTGACCATAGAGACCTGGATATATTTCTGGGCTCTGTATTCTGTTCCATTGATCTATGTTTCTATTCATGTGCCAGTATCATACTCTTTTGATTACAGTGGCCTTGTAGTATAGTTTGATATCAGGTATTGTGACACCTTCTACTTTGTTCTTCTTTCTCAAGATTGCTGACATTATAGGACAATAATGAACAAAACAAACAACAAGCATAACAGACCCAGATATATAAATACAGTGAATAGGCATTCAGTGGGTAGAGGGAAAGAGGTGTGGGGAAGGGGGAGGAAGAGGCGAAGAAGGGAAGCAGTTTAGTCAAGAACCTAGTATGGAAGAACCACGGACATGGACAAGTGGGATTGACTTTGTGGGGGAGTGGGTGGGTGGGGAAGGGGACAGAGAGGAGTAAAAAGAGGATGGATGTAATACAACAACAATAAAATTAAATTAAAAAAGAAAGATTGCTGAGGCTATTGGTGGTCTTTTTTCCATATAAATTTTTGAAATATTTGTTCTAGATCTGTGAAATATGTCACTGGTATTTTAATAAGGATTACATTGAATCTATAGATTGTTTTGGGTAGCATGAACATTTTATTTTTTATTTAAAAATTTTTTAAATTTATTATTTCCAGAGAGAGAGGCAGAGAGGGAGAGAAACATCAATGTGTGGTTGCCTTTCACCTGCCTCCAGCTATGGACCTGGCTGGAGACCTGGCTTGCAACCTGTTTATGTGCCCTGTCTGGGGAATCAAATCAGTGACCTTTGGGTTTGCAGGCTGATGCCTTATCCACTGTGCTAACAGCCAGGGCCTTAGCATGGACATTTTAATAATGTTAATTCTTCCCATCCATGAACATGGTATATGCTTCCATTTATTTGTAGCTTCCTTAATTTATTTCTCCAGTGTTCTGTAGTTTTCTGAGTACAGGTCTTTTTTCCCCTTGGTTAAGTTTATTCCTAGGTACTTTATTTTTCTTGTTGCTATAGTAAATGGGATTTACCCCCTAGTTTCTGTTTCTGATACTTTATTGTTGCTGTACAAAATTGCCTTTGATTTCTGAATATTGAATTTGTATTTTCTATTTTGCCAAATTTTTTTATTAAATCAAGCAGTCTCTCACATTTTCTTCTGGAAGTTTTATAGTTTTAGGTGTTATGTTTAGGTACATAATCTGTTTTAGAGTTAATTTTTGTAAATATTGCAAGAATGAATTAAAGTTTTTTTAATTTCCATATTGATAGTAAATTGTTTTCAGCACCATTTTTGAAAATGGCTATTCTTCACCAAATAACATTTCCTTTTTCTTGAAAGTCAACTATAACTGTGGAAATCTATTTTTAGTTTCTCTATTGTTTCATTGTTTTGTCTACCTTTATTCTTAATATCAATTTTCTTGACTACTATGATTTTATTATAAATCTTGAGGTGAGATAGTGTAATTACTCCAACTTTTTAAATAGACTTTTTAAAGTTTTTATTTTACTTTATTTCTTTTAGCATTTCTATGTATTTCACATTTCCATAGGAATCTTAGAAACTACTATTCAACATTTTTCAAAAAACCTTTTGAAATTTGATTGGAATTTCATTGAATGTATTATTATTATTCCATTCAGAAAGAATTGATACCTAAATAACACTGAATCTTCAGATTCATGAATATAATATCACTTGCCAATTATGCATGTTTTTAAAAAAGTTCTCTCAGGTATAGAAAGGAAATTTCTCAATTGGATGAGAAATCTAAAGTTGACATCATCCATAGACTGAATGTTTTATGCCTGTGATAGGAAACAAAAATATCTGCTCTTACCTTCTCTATTTAAAATGGTATGGAAGATTTTATGTAGTGCAACAAGGCAAGAAAAAGAACTAAAAGTGAACATATTTAAAAAGAATAAGAACACTATACTTACATGCAGGCATCATGATCATCTAAGTAGAAAAATTCAAGAAATATATAAAAAACTATGCAAATTAGTGAATGACTTAGTAAGATGGCAAGGTGCAATGTCAGTATACAAAACTGATTATATTTTATGTACTACACTAGTAATCAACAGTTGGAAATTGCAGTGAAAAATGGCCATTTGCAAAATCATAAACATGAAATATTCACAGATATAAATAAGACAATTTGTACAAGAGCTGTATGTTGAAAATCGCAAAATTACTGCAAGAATGTATAGTGTCATACATCTGGAGATTGAATAATGTTTAAATGTCAAATTTTATAATGTTAATCTAGAGATTCAATGCAATCTCAATTTCTGCCAAAATCCCAGCAGAATTTTTAAAGATATTGACAATTTGATTCTAAATTATATAGAAATGCAAAGGTCAAAAAGGTCATGACCATTTTGAAAGTGAAGATCTTTGGATCACTGGAGTATGTAACCAGTTAGCAAGACTTATCATTAAGCTATAGTAATTAAAATAGTATGATAGACATAAAATTTAATGAAATAGAATAGCCAGTTTAGAAACATTCTCATACCTCTATGATTAATTTATTTTCAACAAGCCTACCAAGATAATTTAGTGGGATAAAGCCCACATTTTTTTTTTCAACAAAAGGTGCTGGACCTCACTTTGAAGAAATAAAATCTTCTCTCACATCATATAGAATAAACTCATCATGAACCATAGAACCATAATTAAGAGGTAAAATAATATTGAGGTCTGTTCAGAAAGTATCCAGCCATGTATTATGAAAAACAGGGACATTTATTGAAGAAGATACAAGATACAAGAAAGATTCCATACAGGACAATATTGCCTCAGTCTCCTTCAAAGTAGGCACTTTGGTATCTCACACAGTTCTAGTCGTATCAGTTGCCCCAATATATTTTCCTGAATCTCATCAATGGTCTGAAATCTCTTCCCTTTCAAAGGTGATTTTAGCTCTAGAAAACCCCAGAAGACACAGGGCACCAAATCTGGGCTGTAGTAGGGCTGAGTCATCTAGATGTTTTGTCAAAAACTCTTCATGAGACATGATGAATGAATGGGCACATTGTTATCATGAAGCTGCCTATCACCAGCTACCTGTAGTTTTGGCCTTCTGAATCATTTGAATAGTTTCTGTGGAGGAAACTTCACACAAAATTTTATGCAGATTTGTTGATCTAGTAGCTCAATCACTTTGAATGTGATGGCCACATAGTACGCATACTCACTCAAGGGTATATATCACCCCCACCAACTAGTACAATGAAGTAATCATTGTTCATGCATGTGCATTCCAGTCCTCTCTCCTGGGCTACCAGGTTACCTCTATGTCATGTAAACCATTCTCATTAAATTAACAACAGTTGGACTTTTTCCAGGCAGTCCTCATACTACTTCCAGAAAAATTTAATGGAGAAAGCACACCAAAAAGCATGAATAATAATTTAAAAAATGAAGTGGTTTTAACAAAATTAAGAAATAGGCTGTTTTGAAAATGAAAAAGCAAGTCATACACTGTCAGAAAATTCTTAAAACGTATCAAATAAAGGACTAGTATTCAGAATAAATAAAGAACTCTTACAATGAAATATTAAGAAAAAATGCTTTTTTTAAAAGGGCCAATGATTTGAAGAGATATTTCAGCAGAGTGTGTATATGACTAGATCAGGATTAAAAAGATAGCTGCTAACAGCTCTATGAAATATAAATGGAAATTAAAGCCTGATGAAAAACTATTGCACATCTAGCAGAATGTCTAAAATAAAAAGACCATCAGCCAAAGCATTGGTGAAGATGTAAAGTATCTCTAATGCATTGCTGGTGTGAATATAAAGTTATACAGCCACTTTAAAAAATATGTTGGTGGTTTCTATTGAAGTTAAACAGATCTTCACAATTCAACTCATCATTTTTCTTAGTAGCTATTAAAGAAAAATTAAACATGTGTGTCAAAACATTTGTAATCAGATGCTGATATCAACTTTATTCTTTTTCTTTTTTTAGTTTTTATTTATTATTTTTATAGAGTGGGGAAAGGAGAGAGGCAGAGAGGGACAGAGGCATTAATGTATGGTTGCCTTTCACCTGCCTCCAGCTAAGGACCTGGCTGGAGACCTGGTTTGCAACCTGGTTATGTGCCCTAGCTGGGAATCGAACCAGTGGCCTTTGGGTTCACAGGCTGGTGCCTCATCCATTGTGCCACCAACCAGGGCTTCAACTTTATTCTTAATAACTAAAAATTGATAAAAACCCCAAAGGTATATTCATTGGTGAAATGAAAAACATTGCAGCATATCTATTCAAGGACTACTACTCAGCAGCATGAAAGTGCAAACTATGGAAATAATCAACTACATAATCTTAAAAGCATTCTGCTAAGTAAAAGAAATTTGATATAAAAGGTGGCATATTGCATAATTCCATTAGAATAAAATTTTAGAAAACAAACTATAGTAACATCAAGGAACTCGATGGTTGTCTATGGCTGGCACAGGCGGGAATCGACTACAAAAAGGCAGAGGGGAAATTGTAGTTGATGATGGGATTATTCTAAATCTTGATTGTTGTTGTCATTACATGACTTTATATGTGTATGTCTAACTCATGAAATTGTACATTTTAAAATTAATGGGTTTCTTGATATATAAAATTTATCTCAAAAAAACTGATAATAAAATGATATACTCAGGCCCTGACTGGGTTGTTTGCTCAGTTGGTTGCAGCATCATCCCATATACCAAAAGGTTGTGGGTTTAATCCCCCATCAGAGTGCATGCCTAGGTTGTGGGTTTGATCCCAGGTTGGGGAGCATACAGGAGGCAACTGATCAATGTTTCCCTCTGTCTCTGTTTCTTTCTCTCTTTCCCTCTCTCACTCTTTCCCTCCATCCTCTCTCTCTAAAATCAATAAATATATCCTTAGGTGAGGATTTTTAAAACCCTCAGAAATGACAGAGAAAATATAGAATCATTCTTTGGAGAGAAAAACCTAAGAGTACTATAATAGACCATTTAGAGTACTTCCATTATATACATTCATAAGTAGCTCTACCAGAAATCTCTTCTAAAGAGTCTAGCTGTGTTCTTTGCTCCATACCAAAATTCTTCTCATTTTTTGTTGGTGTGTTTTGTTTTCTTTTCCCTGAAAATAGAGACTAATTGTTCCTATATTGGCAAAGAACCTTCAAAATATCAAATCTGATTTGAAAAGGGTGAACAAATATCAATATTTTTGTTTTCACATTTCTTTGAGGAGATAGTATTGGCAGGGCAGTTTGTAACTGGGCTATTAAAATCCTGCTCCAAGCCCTGGCTGGTGGCACAGTGGATAAGGTGCCAGTCTATGAATCCAAAGGTCACTGGTTTGATTCCCAGCCAGGGCACATAACTAGGTTGCAAGCCAGGTCTCCAGCCAGGTCTGTAGCTGGAGGCAGGTGAAAGGCAACTAACTGTACATTGATATCTTTCTCCCTCTCTGCCTCTCTCCCTTCTCCTCTCTCTAAAAATAATAAATAAAATCTTTTAAAAAATCCTGCTCCAATCTCCTCTCCACTTTCCTCGCCAATACACATAGGGGTGCTTGCTGCCTCTGGCTCAAAAACTGACTGCAGAACCCTTAGCTCTGGCCATTAGACTGGGTTCAGACATGAGCCTGCCTAACCGAGATCTTTGTGAATCTTCCCTTCACTTGTTTAATAGCTGTTTAGGCCTAAAAGCTGTCCAGCTATACAAGTTTTGTAACAGAACAAGCAGTATAGACTCAAGATAGTTGTAACTATGACTTAAAAGAAAAAAGAAGAGTTAATCATTTTCAGCCATTCTTCTCAGCTTGCCACACAGATCAATGGCTTCATTACCAACACAGTCACATGGAAGTATTTAAAAGTTTACTGCTATTTGGAATATCTTTATCCCACAACTTTTATGACTTTCTCATCTTCCAAAACTGTCATTTTCAGCATTTGTAAGCCCTTCTCAAGAGAAAGAAAGAAAAATATGTTGTATATATGATATACGATGACTCAACCATGTTGTTATTGCTCATAGGAGAGATGAAGAATCATAAGGTATTAGTTATTCCACCCTCCCTCACTCAAAGATAAAAACAGAAATGCCACTTCAACATTTTGGCAAGATACAGTATACATGCTAGGAATGGCAGAAAACAATAAATTGTCCCAGTAACTTCTATATTTTTTCACAAATGATAGCATTGAGGGAAGCCATGGAAGCTTTTGAAATAAAATCACTATTTCACCAAATTCAATCTTTATATTTATTTGGATTTAAACATGTCTCCCAGTGTTTGGGGTGTCCCAGCAGCTATAGGTGGCAATGAGTCTCTAAAGACATCTACTTGTATGTGGAATGAGCAGATTTAAGTAGATGGCTCACTGGTTTAAGAACTAGATTTGGTTGCAGAATTTAGGAGATCATGAAACACTGTCAACTTTCTGTAAAGTAAACTTAAAAAAAAAAGCTTTGAGTGTGGAGCCTTGAACTCATTCTTTACCTTACTTAGCACAAATGTACATTCTATAATGCACTACTCATGATAATGGTCCATTCTTGGGTTTGGCTTCAAGATCCTCATTTAAATGTTTTCCCATGCTGTAACTTCATATGTTTGGAGCTCTGAATAACATAATGAGTGATTCTGGTCTTTGTATGAGATAATTAGTGTTCCACCAAAGTTGACCCCCTAAGTAGTAATATTATAGAAACTTATGAAACTGGGGTATTAAAAGCCCATAAGATGTATGTAAACAGTAATACACTGATATTTACAGTTCAATATTTTTCTCTTTGGTAACATATAAAGCTCTTTAAGAAATATTCTTTAAAATATTGAATATTTTTCAGCTTACTGGTGTGGCAGCATGGGCAGGACAGCTCCGAATTGGGCCTAGAAGTTATTCCAACAATAGATACAGAAGGTGAAGAGGAGGAGTTCCAGCAAGATGACAAAGGAGTAAATGGAGCTACACCAGTCTCCTCCCAGGTCGCATCTGGAACTACTTTTTTTGAGAAAAAGTCAGCTGAAATTACCAATAGAACACC
The DNA here is from genome assembly GCA_004026585.1 of Noctilio leporinus. Lineage (NCBI taxonomy): Eukaryota > Metazoa > Chordata > Mammalia > Chiroptera > Noctilionidae > Noctilio > Noctilio leporinus. Next base: position 47,573 of record PVIW01000946.1, read on the forward strand.
AAATGGAAAGAAGTCCTATAACCATGGATAGGACAGAAGAGGCCACTTCATCATAGTATGACTGGTAGTCATCCTGGAAACACGAAAGGGCTGGCTGAGCCCCCACCAGGGGCAGTAGCTAAAGGGATGAAGCTGTGGTCTCCATCTGAGATGGGGGTGTTCTGGTTCCTGAGCTGGGTATCTCAGCCTACAGTAAGACAGTGTGGAGAATAGTGCAGCATCCAGCTGAGAAGGGCAGAAAGCCGTGGTGTTTACTAGCCTAAGAGAGCACGGGAGACAGAGAACTTCTAGGGTGACCACAACAAAAGTACATTGGCACCCTCATACCCTCAACTCCAGTGGAGGGAGGGCAGAGAGGACTGGAGATACTTGGGGAGAGTTTGGAACAGTTGTTTGGAGGAGAGAAGTGGGGAAGCAACTGTGAGAATCCAGGTGCTTCCCCCACTCATCACCCACACCTCAGGTGGACTGCATTACAGCCAAGCTTCTTTCCTAAGAGGGTCCTCATAGCCCCGCCCACTGGAAGCAGTCTGCCCTGCCCTGCCCTGTCTGAGCATAGATACAATAGTTGGCACCTGAAGACATGATCTCTTGCCCAGCATCACCTGGGCCTGGTGGCTGATTACAAACTCTCTGATTTACAGCTGGGTCAGACAGTAGTCCCCACACAGTGGCAAGTGAGCATGGTGGCTGATCTTGGATTCATTGGTTCACAACTGAGTTGGTTTGTCCTGCCCAGTAGCCCTTGGGCCTGGTGGCTGATCACAAACTCATTGGATTACAATTAAATCTTTCAGTCTAGCCCAGTGGCCCCTTAGCCTGGCAGCTGATCACAGATTCATTGGATTACAATAGAATCTTTCAGTCCAGTCCAGTGGCACCTGAGCCTGGGGACGAATTACAGATTCATTGAATTAAAATTGTACCTTGCCATCTAGCACAGAGGCTCCTGAGCCTGGTGGCTAATCACAAATTCATTGGATTACAATTGGATCTTGCTGCCTAGCCCAGTGGCACCTGAGCCTGGCAGCTGATCACAGATTCATTGATTTACATATGAATCTGTCCCACCAGGCTGCACCTGAGCTGGTGGTGGATCCATTTGATTACAGTGGAATCTTTCTGTCTAGCCCAGCAGGGCCTGAGTTTGGTAGCTGATTTATTGATTTACTACTGAATCCTTCTGTCACCCCAAGTAGCATCTGAGACAGGCAATGGATCACAAATTGATAGGATTACAAATAAATCAATTCTTCCAGCCTAGCAGTTCCTTAGCCAGGAAGCTGATCAAAGTCTGACTGGATTACAGTGAAACCTAAACATGAGAAGAAAAAGAATCGGTCCATCACCAAAAGGAAAGGAGGAATCCCCAGAAAGATTGCTAAATGAAACAGAGGCAAACTATCAGATATAGAATTCAAAATAATGATGCTAGAGACACTCAATGAGCTCAGCAAGTTCAAAGAAAATTACAAACAACTCCAGGGGAACTATGAAGAACTCCAGGGAAGCTACAAGGAATTTACTGAGAGCTAGACAAGAATTTAAGAAGGACTTAGAAACTATCAGTAAGAGCCAGGAGGAAATGAAGAATACAATTTCTGAATTGAAGAATTCAGTAGAAAGACTCAAAAATAGGCTAGAGGAAGCAGAGGATCTGATCAGCGAGCTGGAGGACAGCATAGAAAAATATTCCAAGACTGTTCAACAGTCTTGAAAAAAGGCTGAACAAGAATGAAGAGGTTTTAAGAGAGCTGCAGGACAACATGAAACACAATAATATCCATATCATAAGGATACCAGAAGGAGAAGAGAAACAAAAGACATAGGGGAGCAGAATGGATAAGAAAACATGACCCACATATATGCTGTCTTCAAGAGACCCACCTCAAAACAAAAGATCAACACATATTGAAAGTGCATAGATGGAAAAATATATATCAAGAAAATGGACATAAAAAAGGGGCTGGAGTAGCAATACTTACGCAGACAAAATAGATTTTACAATGAAGGCCATAGAAAGAGACAAAGAAGGACATTTCATAATACTTAAGGGAACAATCCACCAAGAAGATACAACTCTGGTAAACATATACGCACCCAACATAGGAGCTCCAAAATATATAAGAAAAATCTTGGAGGACTCAAGAAGGATATAGACAGAAACACACTAATAATAGGGGATTTTAATACTCCATCATCAACAATGGACAGATCTTCTAAACAAAAAAACACCAAGGATACTGTGGCATTGCACAACACTCTAGAGAAAATGGACCTAACTGATACATACAGGACATTTCACCCCAAAGAAGCAAAATACACATTCTTTTCAAATGCACATGGGACATTCTCTAAGATAGACCACATGACAGGTCACAAGACAAGCCTCCACAAATACAGGAAAATTGAAATCATACCAAACATCTTCTCAGATCACAATGGCTTGAAACTAGAATCAACTTCAAGGGAAAAACCAAAAACACTCTAACTCATGGAGACTGAATAACATGTTTTTAAGTAAGGAATGGGTAAACAATGAGATCAAAGATGAAATCATAAAGTTTCTGGAAACAAATGACAATGAATACACAACAGTCCAAAACTTATGGGACACAGCAAAGGCCATCCTCAGAGGGAAATTCATAGCAATATAGGCCTACCTAAAAAGGATAGAAGAAGCTTATATAAGCAACCTAACCATATAGCTGCAAGAACTAGAGGAGCAACAACAAACAAAGCCCAAACCAAGAAAAAGGAAGGAAAACATCAAGATCAGAGCAAAATTTAAAAACTTAGAGACTCAAACTACAATTCGAAGAATCAGTAAGTCCAAGAGCTGGTTCTTTGAAAAAATAAACAAAACTGACAAGCCTTTAACCAGGCTCATCAAAAAAAAAAAAAAAAAAAAAAAAAAAAAAAAAAAAAAAAAAAAAAAAAAAAAAAAAAAAAAAAAAAAAAAAAAAAAAAAAAAAAAAAAAAAGACAGAGAGGACCCAAATAAACAGAATCAGAAATAACAGAGGAGAAATAACAACTGATACTTCAGAAATACAAAGGATTGTAAGAAATTATTACAAACAACTCTATGACAAGAAATATGACAACCTGGGTGAAATGGACACATTTCTGGAAATGTGTAATCTACCAAAACTGAATCCAGAAGAAGCAGAAATCCTGAATAGACCAATAACAACTAGTGAAATTGAAGAAGTAATCAAAAATCTCCTATAGCACAAGAGCCCCAGACCAGATGGCTAGACAGGTGAATTTTATCAAAAATTTAGAGAAGAACTATCTCCTATCCTTTTCAACCTATTCCAAAAAAATCCAAGAAGAGGGAAGATTCCCAAACTCTTTCCATGAAGCCAATATTATACTAATTCCAAAACCAGTTCAAGACACAACAAAGAAAGAAAACTATAGGCTAATATCTCTGATGAACATAGATGCTAAGATTCTCAACAAAATATTGGCCAACTGGATCTAGCAATACATTAAAAAGATCATACACCATGATCAAGTGGGTTTCATCCCAGGGATGCAAGGATGGCACAACATTCACAAATTAATAAATGTAATACACCACATAAACAAAATGAAAAACAAAAATCATATGATCATATCAATAGATGCTGAAAAAGCATTTGATAAAGTACAGCAACCATTTATAATAAAAACATTCAGCAAAATGGGAATAGAAGGAGCATACCTCAACATAATAAAGGCTGTATATGAGAAACCTGAAACCAACATCATACTCAATGGGCAAAAACTAAAAGCTTTACTCCTAAGGTCAGGAATAAGACAAGGCTGTCTACTTTTTCCACTTCTATTCAACATCATTTTGGAAGTTCTAGCCATAGCTATGAGAGAAGAAAAAGGAATCAAAGGTATCCAAATTGGAAAGGAGGAATTAAAACTGTCATTATTTGCAGATGACATGATAGTGTACATACAAAACGCCATGGGCTCCACCAAAATCTTAATCAACCTAATAAGCAAATTTAGCAAAATACCTGTATATAAAACCAATATTCAGAAATCAAATGCATTTTTGTATACAAATAATGAAACATCAGAGATAGAAGCTAGAAAAAAATCCCATTTAGCAATCCCATTTGTAACAAGAGATATAAATTACTTAGGAATAAACCTAACCAAGGAGGTAAAAGATCTGTGCTCAGAAAACTACACAACACTGAAGAAAGAAATGAAGGAAGATACAAATAAATGGAAGCATATACCATGTTCATGGATGGGAAGAATTAACATCATTAAAATGTCCATACTACCCAAAGCAATCTATAGTTCAACGCAATCCCAATTAAAATACCAATGAGATACTTCACAGAAACAGAAAAAAATACTTCAAAAATTTATATGGAGCCAAAAACACCCACAAAAAGCCACAGCAATCTTGAGAAAGAAGATCAAGTTAGGGGAAATCACAATACCAGCCTTCAAACTATACTACAAGGCTACTGTCATCAAAACAGTCTGGTACTGGCCTAAGAATAGACATATAGATCAATGGAACAGAATAGAGCCCAGAAATAAACCCAGGACTCTATGGTTAATTAATATTTGACAAAGGAAGAAGGAACATAAAATGGAGTAAAAGGAGTCTCTTCAACAAGTGGTATTAGGAGAACTGGACAGGGACGTGCAAAACAATAAAACTAGACCACCACCTTACACCATACACCAGAATAAACTCAAAATGGATAAAGGACTTACACATAAGCAGTGCCACCATAAAGGTCCTGGAGAAAAATAGAGGCAGTTAAGTTTTAGATATCCTATGCAGAAATATGTTTACTGATACTACTCCAAGGGCAAAGGAAATCAAAGAACAAATAAACAAATGGGACTATATCAAACTAAAAAGTTTCTGCTTAGCTAAGGAAAACACCAGCAAAATTCAAAGGGAACCAACTGTATGGGAAAACATATTTGCCAATGATACCTCAAACAAGGGTTTGGTCTCCAAAATATATAAAGAACTAGTGTGATTCAACACCAGGGAGACAGACAGCACAATTAAAAACTGGGCAAAGGACCTGAACAGACAACTCACTGAGGGAGACATACAAAGGGCCCAAAGGCATATGAAAGAATGCTTAACATCACTAGCCATTAGAGAGATGCAGATTAAAACCACAATAAGATACCACCTCACACTTGTCACATGGCAATCATCAACCAATCAACAAACAACAAGTGTTAGCAAGGATGTGGGGCTAAGGGAACCCTGGTGCACTGTTGGTGGGAATGCAGGCTGGTGCAGCCACTATGGAAAACAGTATGGAGTTTCCTAAAAAAACTAAAAATGGAACTGCCTTTTGATCCAGCAATTCCATTACTAGGACTATACCTGAAGAACCCTGAAACACCAATTCAGAAGAACCTATGTACCCCTGTGTTCATAGCAGCGCTATTTACAATAGCCAAGTGCAGGAAATAGCTTAAGTGCCCATCAGTGGATGATTGGATCCAAAAACTTTGGTACATTTACACAATGGAATACTACACAGCAGAAAGAAAGAAGGAACTCCTACCCTTTGCAACAACATGGATGGAACTGGAAAGTATTATGCTTAGTGAAATAAGCCAGTCAGTGAAAGACAAATACCATATAATCTCACCCATTTCAGGACAATAATGAACAAAACAAACAAGCAAGCAAAGCAGAACCAGATACATGAATACAATGAATAGGCCTTCAATGGGCAGAGAAGAGGGGGAAAAGGGAAGGTTGTGGAGGACACAAAGAAGCAGAGCAGTTTAGTCAAGGAACTAGCATGGAAGAACTATGGACATGGACAGCAGGTGGGATTGACTTTAGAGGGGAGTGGGTGGGTGGGTGGGTGCGGAAGAGGACAGAGGGGATGAAAAAGGGGATGGATGTAATGCAACAATAAATAAAAGTAAATTTTAAAAATAAAATAAAATATTGAAGATTTTTCAAACTTCCTTGCATAAACCAACACCATTATATGTCATCCTTGCAAAGCAGCATGGGAACTTTTAAACAAATTGAAATACTATTTCAGAAATAATTTATATGTGACAAAATCATCTTTAACTTAATAGTGATACTATTAGAACTGCATAAAAATCTTGAGGATTGTTAAGGTGATTAAAAGTCACATTTAATAGTTGCTCCAGTAGCATCATTTTTTTCTCTTTCAAATGTGCTCCAGTAGCATCATGACAAACATTTTAATTTTATATCTTTCAAGTAAACCCATAAAACAGCATGATCTAAAAATTCTTAACAAATCCATTAGTAAAAATTTACACATGCTTGTATTACTTATGCTGTTTTTGAGTTAATTACATAATAATATTGCCCTGTATCAACAGTAATGTGATTAAATATTGATCAGTGCACTTTCCATTGATATTTCATTAATGAAATAACTGTCTTGTTATATCCTGATGTAACTTTAAGTTAATTAGAGTCTGGCTGGAAATTAAAAGTTATGTAAAGATACACAAAGCAAGCTCTTTTAAACATAAACAAGGTTGGAAAGCTCAGCCTTTGAATTAAAGCAAAGGAGAAAAATTAAAATCTACCTATTTTAAGGGTTTAAAGTAATTAGATCTGAAAAAGGCAATGCACTTTTTTTTCCATAGGGTGTCAGCTCTAATATTAGACAAGGTTCATCTATCACTCTATATTAAGAAAGAAGTTATAAAATATTACAATAATTACTGAGGATTATAGTCTTTGTTTATTGCAAAAAGAACCTAGATTTTAAACAGCATCAAAGATTTCTTAGTATGTGATTAACACTGTTTATTTTTATGCTGATGAGCTGAGAGCTATTTCCATGGGGAGATGCTGTAATTTTCCCATGTTCTGGAAAATAATTCATGGCACTTTTTATGTTGTCATTAACTGTCACATCTCTTGAGTTAAATATGAGCCCTGTCATCTGGAAGTCAGAAAGTGGCTCCTAAATTTCTCAATTTTATTAACAATTGATTCAAATCATTTCCCGAAAATACTCTGAATTGACATATGAATTGTGGTAGTTCATCATCTTGGTGATTAATTAATCAAGCCATCAGGTTCACATTAAACTATTTATCAATCTTATGATTGCCTGCTTTTCAGAAAAATTAAAAAGTGCTCTAATAATATTTTACAAGCTTTAAGAAAAATTAAAAAGGGACCAAAAAAATAATCTGTCTCTCCTAATTCATAATCCCCATGATGTCAATTTCTGTAACCTGAGAAGACACTACAAGGGGGAGATGGGGTTGGAATCTACAACCCAGAGAAGCCATGTGGGTCATTTCTACAGACCTCAGTTTCTTCACCTGTAAAATAAGGAAATTGAACTAAATCAGCTCTTCTGTTTTGTTTACTTTTAAAATTGTCTGTAGTATCACAACGTAATAATACGATTGGTATTGTTATTTTATTATTTTAATGTGCACAAGTGTCTTTATAAATAAGTTGTGGTTATTGATAGAGCTTCAAAGACTTCAAATTAGAATTGCGTTTGACCCTCTTGGGGCAACACTGGACGCTGTTCTGCAATTTGCATTTGAAATACTAATTTCCACTAAAATCTACATTAGTCGGGGTGTTTTCTATTGGGCTATTTTAAGAAGGGGCAACAGCCCTTTGCTTTAGGCTAGAATGACCCTATCAACTTTTCCAAGATTGGGCCCCACCAAAGCTGTTTGCAGGCTAAGAAAACTCTGGTAAAACATTAAGTTGTTTGCCTATTTAATTCCGTTAAAAGCCAGTTCTTTTCAGAGTAAATGACTAGCCGACCAAATTCAGCCTCTTTCACATTTGCTGTGCATAACTACAAAATGAATGTTTCATTCTAAACAAATCCCTCTAATATTATTTCCAGAAACACAGGTTTTTTTCTCCCAAAGTTAATTCCATTTTATGTGCTTGGGTGCCTTTGGTGTTCTGGAATGGAGAACACAAGCCTCACAGAAAAAAACCCGACACAAGAAGCTGGGGTAGCTTCCATCTCTTGACCAATGTTGGGGGACAAAGGCAAAAGGCACAGTAACTAAAATGACAGAGACAATTGGCATACTTCATCCTTCAGTCACTCCTTATTCAGGAGAGTCAAGATAATTCATAGAAGTGAAATGTCTTTTTGCTCCTTTTCTTCTCACCCTCAGGGTGAGCTGTGGCTGGTTCAACCCGCACAGTGCAAACTGCAGAGAAGGAGATTTGGCAGGGAAAGGACCACAGAGAATCTAAACCATAGAAAAACCACCCCAAGAGCAGCTTTCCTGGCGGCTGGGTGAGGCTGCTCTTCTCTTTGAAAGCAGTGAGTGTCTCTCATTCTGAAGAAATGGACACAGTTTATATATGACCCCCTCCCAGTAAAAGTAACTTGCTAAGAATATGGCCTATAGGAGAATGAGGTGAACATGGGAAAGCAGAGAGACTGTTTGATGTACAGACAACAAAGGATCTCACATTTAGATTTTATTCCCAAATGAGATACAATCCCAAATTTGTACAAATGCTGAGATACATAACCACATTTGGGGGAAAGATAATGTTTATCACACAACCAGAAACTTGCGTTCCACTGTAGAAAAATAATGTCCGCAGCCCTTATTTTATCAACCCTTGTGATGATCTTAGGTGTAGCTCAATAATATTACATTATTTAACTTAGAGTTAATTTGTTCAGCAAAACAATTTAGAACTATAACATATTTTTTAATTCTGTTTCGGTGATTGTTTATTTGTTTTTTAAATACACCAGGAACCTCAAGAAAATGGAGAAGTCCAGGCTTCTTTCAACCTGTCTGAGGCCTTGCATGTGTGCTAGGCACCTTCATTTTAGTCTCCACAGTGCCAGGGCCCTACTCCATGTCATCAAAACCATGTAGTAGAATGAAAATAACCTATGGGAGAGTCACATTACAAGTATCAAATGAATGACCTAAGCCCTGTAGCAGCCTTGGTGCATTGCCAGAAGACACCTGCAATCACATTACTAAAGAGAAGGAGAATCCTCACCTCTAGATTACATCCTACCCCTGCTATTTTATTATACATAATGCACTTGTAATGCATAACTATCCCAAGCCCTTTCTGGAATATGCTATGCTTTCAACTCCTTCGCTAGTACCGCGGGGATGGAAAGGCATTGCATTTGCACATGTCAGCCTACCTCATCCATCTCCTCTCATTCAAACAATATGCATCCGAGGTTCAGCAATCAGAGTTATATATTTTTCCTTAATGTTGTTGTAAGGTAATGGTTCTCTTATCTGAAATTCATCAGCCTGCTATAAATTTAAACTCCATTACTGCCAATAGAGAAAAGCTAAGCACCAAACCACTTTCAATAAATTTGCACTTATGCAATTGAACTGATGCGGCCTCGGAGGAAAAGGTGAAACTCGTCTTGAGATATTTAAGTTAGTCTGAGTCACTGCTTCGTCTAGTGTTAAATTGGATCCATCGAGAAATGGAGGGCAGCACTCATCAGCCCTGAGTTATAAGAAGAGATTTCAGGCTGAAAAAAATTCTGTCTCCAACATTCATTATTAGATGGCATAATTCTAAGAAACTACTGGCTGGCTCTGTTATTTGGCACCACTAAATGCTACAAATGGAATTCCTGATAAATATATGTTTTTATGAACAACATTAATCAGGCTCAGGCCAGCCCAAGTCCTGGAGATTTGTTATATCCAGTCATGAACCTATGAGTATGTCTAGACAATCAACATAAAGAGAATACTTGCAAAACATTTGCACAAGGCTTCAGGATTTACCAATAACTCTTCTAGTTTCTACACCCACCTGTAAACACAACAATTGTTTATTTAGCCTCATCTATTTCTGATGAGGAAGCTGAAGTTCAGATAGGTTAGTGAAACAACAACTTTTGCATGAAAGCAGTGACTTGATATTGATGCCTTTCTGGCTTTGAGCTTTTGGTAGCAGGAAATTGAGAATACATCCAATTCAGTAACCTCAGAAGGTGGCTGGGGTCTCTTGGTTAAGAAGGGCTTCTTAATCAGGAGCCAAAAGGATAAAATGGACTACACCCAGGGTCACAGCTGTAGCTTCCTTGAAGAGGGGCCTCTGGAGGCTGACTTTCTGCAGCAGTCTAGATGGGGAAAGGGGTCTATTGGTCAATTAGAATTGATGGTTTTATAGGAGGAGGACAGCATGACCCAGCAACAGTTCCCAGGCTATTACAAATTGGAGGCTTAAAAATTTAAGAAGAGTTCATTTATCCTTGGGAAAAAAACCACCTCTCTGTGGATGAGCATGGGAAGTTTAAATCCCAGGATGTAATGAGTGTGCTATACATTGTAGGAGCTTATCTGTCAGGCACACACGCACACAACCACTCACCCTCCCCAACCCCTTTTCCCATCTCCAGCCTCAGTGCCCATTCTAAGGCCAGAGCTGGCATCACATACCAGTTGCAAGAACTGAAAAGCTTTTGCACTTAATTGGATGATATACATTATTCATGAACCTTGAGTCTGTGATGACTTTGGCATTCATTAGGGGGGAAAAACGGGACATTAGTTTTCTTGGTACAAAACATTTCATATTAAACTTCATTTGCAATCCACTTTTCAATGTAAGGAATTAGAAATGCTTTTAAGCAAAGTTAGGAACTATGAAATAGCTGGGAAATGAGCATCAGCAACTTCTAAAGATGGCAAAGAAAGGAGTAAAAGCTGAGATTTTCAGATACCTCAACACTCAGAACTCTTGAGTAGAAGGGAGGGAGAGTCAACCTAAAATTCAAGCAGATTAACTCAAATGACAATGATAGTAATGACAAATGCTTGCATGCGTATATATGAACATATGTATGCACCATCTATCACATGTAAATAATGTATATTTTATATTTGAATATATGTGCACATTAATTAAAATTTTATTTCAAAGCTATGAATGAGGTTTTTTTCCCTACCTCTACTTTTATAAACTAAAAGGCACCATCTTCTAAGCACTAAGTGAGGCCTAGTTTAGGGTTCAATTATGTCTTTCTCTAGTCTGTTTAAAATAAAGACTTCATTACCTACCAGGAGCTTCTATAAAATGAGACTGAGTAAGCTTAGTTTGCCTTTTCATAAGAATATCCAGAACCCCAGAACTGAGATTATTTAAGTCAATTCCTTTCTTTTGTGAATAAAAAGTTGAGACACAGTAAGGGGTGTGGGATCTTTGGTGCTCAGAGGATGAGAAGTGGAGAAAATTGGGCTTTCCCGACAACTTCATGCACCCACCTCCACGAATGGCCACAGCTCCCTGGGCAAACCTTTTAGTGAGGGGCTTTGAAATCAAAGGAATCTGGGGGCAAACACTATCAGATCTTGGGAAAGCCTCTTCATCTTGTTCGGCTTCACATCTTTAAGTATAAAGTTGGAGATAAATTTTTGGATGTTTGTGAGGAGGTTTAGAAGAGATAACAGCAGGTTAAGCCCTGAGGACAGTGCCTGGCATATGCTTGACTCCAGAAAGGTTGGCTGTGATTGTCTTGTTTTATTATAAACTCTAAAAATACAGCCTACCTGGCCATTCTTGCTGTGGCTTGCCAGATATCCCATCTTGGTGACATTTGCCTAATTTTCTCAGTTAGACATGAAATTCCTTAGAACAGAGCCATCGTTTAGTACTACTTAGCATTCCCCAGTGCCTGGCCATAATTCAACTAGCAGGTGCTCAATAATGATACAAATTGTGTTTTACTCAGTGAGACAATTAATAATGTGCAGTCTTTTCACATGCCCTCTGCCTTCAGAAAGCACCACCGATTCTGTACTATAACACTGCAGAAAAATCCCACTTACAAGAATGTTGATAAGCAAAGCTCTCTTCTTTGTCTCAGTTAATACATACCAGGGCCAGTGCTGGCAGGTACCACCATCCCCATTTAATGGAGGAGGGGAGTAGGGAGTGAGGAGAAGGGAGCTTTGCACCTGAAGTTCCTGCACAAAGTCTGCTGCAACAGAGTCATGGCCTGGAAAATCATCAGGTGTCCCATTCTCCAGCACAGTTCCACCAACACACTGTCTCCCAGTGCAGACTCAGTGTCTGCCATTGTGGGTTGAACTCCACAAAACGAGGTCCATATTTAAAGACACTGCTTTCAAAAGAGTAGAATGACTAGGCTGGCTTGTTTCTAAAAGTATTTTATTTGAGGAGGCCCCAAAGCCAGGGTGAAGTGATTGCCTGTCAAGAAGAGTCAGGAGTGGTAGTTCTAAGAGGCTCATCACAAGAGTGAAATTTCTTTGAAGTTTCCCATGAAAATTCACATCCATTTCAGTCAGCCCCACGTTAAAATATATGTGTTTATTTTTAATACATTGTTGCTCCTTAGATATTGAATTAAAATAGGCATTCCATGGACATGCATTGTTTTATTGCATGCTTCAGGGTGTCTGTGGCTTGCAGCTGTACACTGAGATTCATAAGAATGGTTGGCGGGCTCTCTGTCTCTAATCCCCATATCTCAGCACATGCCCAAATGTGTGATAACCCCATAGCCCATTGTCATCAGGGCACAGCTAATGGGCCTCGATGAGGGCTGACCCATCCGTCAATTTTTCTTAAGGAGCCATGAGGATGCTTGCCTTCCCACAAAAGCCCTAAGAGCAGCTGAACTCATTTCTCTTCTGTCCATGTGTATTAATTCCTGTTCCTGTAATGAGATACAGAAGAGAAAAAAGGGGAGAGGACTGATGTGGAATCAGATTGGGCTTGATGAGTTATGGAGCCTGCCTTCTCATCAGCGATGTAAAACAGCCTGGGCTCTATTTACTGCCGCTGTCAGCAGGATCGATAAATAACATTTTCAGTGACAAGAAGAGGGAACGTGTGAGCTCAATGTAATGAAGGAAAGCCAGAGGTGGAAGCAGACAATGCCCTTTTCCTCTTCTTGTCCTGGCAGGAGTCGCCACTTGGGCCAGGGGAAGTCAGGGGTGATATTTGGTTTGGCTTTTAAGGAAGGAGGAGGCGGCATTCCTGGGAGGAACGGAGGGCTTCTCAGCAGAGAGGGAGGACAAGGAAGGGCATGGTCCATTGTCACCATAATGTGATAATGTTTCCTCCTAAGTCAAAGCACACCCCTATCTAAACCTATAAGCCACCATCACCAGACCTGGGTGGGCAGTACCCCTACCTTTTTGGCCTTATCAGAGGAAGGGATTTGACTTATTGTTAGTACTTGAAAAGGAGTACAGGTTCAGGCAAAACCCAGAGGAGGCAGGTTTTTCTGTCCAAGGGCAGAGAGGATGCTGACCATTAAGAAAAGCCTCAGTGGTTAGAAGGGTTAGGTTGAGGTGACCAAAAGTACAACAGATTTCAGGTTTCATTCAACAAGAATTTGGAGTCAAGAGTTAACACAATCACAGAATTTCCACTTTGAAGGAATCTCTTAAACCATCTAATCCAACTTCCTCCCAAATGCCAGAAGCACCTCATCAGTACCTGGGAGGGGCTGAGCCAGCCTCCAGGCAGATCACACTAGCTCTTTCCATGAAGGCCCCTCATGCTGTAGGGACCTTGAAGCATCCAACACAGGCATCGGCACAGCTAACAGCAGTCCGTCTGGTTTGCTTGCCCATGAGATTGGCATTCTGCCAGCAGCTAGGCTATCAGGAACTCCAGAAATTGCCCTTGGGCAGCCCCTCCGGCATTGGCTTTATAGACCGCTTTGTAGCAAGATCTTTTCAGCTGGAAGCAAGCAGGGAGCTCCCTTTAAGGTTTGGTGAATAAAATAACGTTGAGGGCTTCATTTGCACTAATTTTTCTTTTCCCTCAACATTTTCCTAGCATTTTTATTTGGGCTGAAAGCTTTGGCAGTTAAGAGTCATTTCAAGCCCTGGCCAGGTGTCTCAGTTGGTGTGAGCATTGACACATGCACCAAAAGGTTGCAGGTTCAATTTCTGTTCAGGGCACATACCTAGGTTATAGGTTCAATCTGGGTTGGTGCGTACTGGAGGCAACTGATTAATGTTTCTCTCTCATATTGGTTTCTCTCTTTCTCTTTCTCTCTCAAATCAATAAATATATAATATAATTGGGTGAGGATTTTTTTTTTTTTTTAAAGGAAGGCATTTCTAAATTTTGGTTATCTCCTACTCTGTGTAGCCAAGGGAGTTGAGCTTGCTCAAGAAGCATCCTGGGGAGAGAGAAAAAGAGGGAGGAGGAAGTCATTAGTGTAAGAGTGGAGGGAAGAGTGGATGAGAGAGGAGAAAAATAGATAAGAAATAAAAGAGATGAAAGAGGAAAATAGGAAATAAGGAAAAGAGAGAAAAAGAAGAGAAGGCTGAGCAAAAGGAGAGGTGAGAAGAGGAAGAATGAGAAAGACAGTTCAGCAAATCTCTGTTTTCATCAACTCAGCTTCAAATGCATAAATGTTAGTAGGCAACTAGATAGACATGCGTAAAAACAATAAGCCACAGAAGGTCACCAGGGTGGAAAGCCCCAGGTACCCAGCAAGGGCCTGGGTCCCCAGGGTGAATTTTCTTCCCCTGGCATGCAGTTTAGACCCCTTGACCTTTCACATCCCTGGTTAGGTGGTTCAAGAGCCTCCCTGACCTTTCTCCCTTAGGCATGTCACTAATTATGTGGTAGATTCCCTTCCTGGAGAAACAAGGGGAGCTGGTGATTAGTCTCTTTTTATATAAGCCTTTTCACGACCACCCCCTTAAGCATTAAACCCTCAGGACAATGAGGTTCTGATCTACATCAAATAATCTTAGGAACAAAACCTCAAGTCTGTTGACCCCAGAGAGAGTTTTGGTCAAACTAGAGAAAACATCTAGACCTCAATTGTGTTTTAGCTCCAGGCCCAAGCAGGAAAACCAGGCAGGGTAATGCCATGGCTAACATCTGGATGAGCTGCAAAGATTAATGATCCTCTGCCCAGGTGTGGACCAATCAGTGGAAACTACAACCCCGAAAGAACACACCTGGAAAGCTGATGAATATTCTATTGAGAACCTTCCATGAGATGCCCTCTAAAATCCCTGCCTTTGGAAACTGATAAAATCCCCTAAAACAGAGGGCCCAGTGCATGGCTCTGTCTCTGGGGCACCCTTGCACCTTTCTTCCCCCTTTCATCCCTCAAGGAGCATAGCTTTGCTTTCTTTCTCATAAGCTCCAAGAAGCCTTCTCTTGCTTCTGCAATTGATTTCCTGAGTACATGCAGTCCAACTGTCTCATTTTTTTCTATCTCTATAACATTCTAAATAAACCTCTGTTTGTATTTGAGTCTTGGCTCTGAATTCTTTTTTAGCCAAAACTCAAGGGACATGATTTAACATTTTGGTGCTGTTTACCATTAACATTCACACTGTTAATTGGATACATCATGAAAAGAAGCTCTTCTCCAGATATTGTGTTGAAAAGTGCCAACAAAGAGAATATAGAATCAAGGTATATTTTAGATTCTAATTGTAAGTATTCTTTGAGGAAATCCAATGAAATCCTCTGGCAACACAGATATGTCAGAATTAAAGTCCTTTATTTATACTCCTAATAGTGGGCACTTACTAGATGCCATGAATTCATTGTTCAAAGTACTGTACCCATATTAATCTTTTGAATTGGCACACCAAGCCTATAAGATTGGGGACATTACCATGCCTGTTTTGCCAAGAAGTATAGAGACTGAGTAACCATGTAGGACCACACAACTGGGAAAATAGGAGCCAAGATTTGATTTTTGTTTCAGTCAGTCTGGCTCCAGAGCCTGGCATTTCATCACCTTATAATTCTGCCTCTCATTTACTTTCTTTCTTTCTTTTTTGTTTTTTAAAAGATTTTATTTATTATTTCTAGAGAGAAGCAGAGAGGGAGAGAAACATCAACGTATGGTTGCCTTTTACCTGCCTTCAGCTACGGATCTGGCTGGAGACCTGGCTTGCAACCTGGTTATGTGCCCTGGCTGGGGAATAGAACCAGCCACCTTTGGGTTCACAGACTGGCACCTATCCACTGAGCCACCAGCTAGGGCCTCATTTACTTTCAATCACTGAATCATTCAGTCAATATTTATTGAGTTTGAAACTTCCCCCAGTAATACCACCTGGGCACAAAGGATATAAGTGGGAACAGGCACAATCTCTGCTCTGATGGGTAAGACCTGTTAAAGAACAAATTTTAATCAAGTAAATCTGAAGATCTAATTGGCTTTAATAAAGGGATTTATGAATCAGACAGTATCCCATCTACCAATTAGAAGAGTACTCTGAGAGGTGTATAAAATGAAAGGAATTTATAGTAAGAAGGGTGGGTAAGGGATATATTAACAAAATGAATAAAAAAAGATTATTTTTAGACCAGGACATCTTCTCCTGGGAGGCAGAGAAATAAGGGCAAACATTATTATCATGCAGAATTCCTCTTTTTCTATGGAGGTGTGGAACAGAGAGGGATCATGTGACAGATTACGTCTCTGGTGCTGACCAAAAGATTTTAGACTGGATGATCAAAGTTATGTTTCTGGGAGAATCTGACACAATGACTGGGAGAGATCTTAAATCTAGGCTTGGCATCATGGGCTTTGGCACAAGTGATGCCATTTTTAGCCTGGGGTTTTATATTTAACAGACCTCACAATGAACGATAACTCCTTGCTTATTTGTCCCCATGTTCTGAAAGGGATAAGCAAGAGGAGGACACAGAATTTGCATTTCTAATACACTCCCACACAATGTCAATGTTGCTAGTCTGGGGACCACACTTTGAGGACTACTGGGTTAGAAATGGTGTTGCAAACAGAAAGAATAGTAAGAGACCTTGAATATCATTGAGAGGTTTCCAAGTAAACAGGATGGAGGACAGAAAGTCAAGAGTCCTGGAGGTAAGCTGCAGATGCCACTTTGGCACATGGAGGTAATGGCCAGGACCTGAAAGCTAGTGAGGGAAAGGAGAAGAGACAACTCAGGAGCCAGGGCCAGGTAAGTTTAACAGAGCTCTTGCCCAATCCAAGACAGGGTCACACCACTAAATATCCCATTGAGTTACCACACAGGGTTCTTTGTTTTCAAAAGGTAAAGTCATCTTTTGATGTGAAAGGCAAGTCAGGTTTCCATCTGCTCTTCCTCCAATAGTCTCTTGGAGGAGTTGCCCCAGGCTGGACTGACTTCTTGCTTTGGTTCCTTCATGAGAATAATACACATGCACAAGTCAATGGTGTGGCTATATGTCCATGACAGAAGCCAGGTCATGATGGTGATCATGATCTATAGGTGACTGCTTCTGCAGATGGTTTTGAGAGGAACTGCAAGTTCACACTGGTGCTTAAGAGCTTCCAAATCCCACTACTGTAGCATTCCTATTAATCTATGGAATCACCTGGAAACTCTCATTAGTGTGCAAATATGTATTTAGGAAAGGTAATTTATTACTCTTATAATCCTCATAAATACATTCCTAGAGAGAAGTTTGTAAGAATATCTACTTGTTTTCTGCAGCTTGGGCTGGTGTTGTGGGTAGAAGAGTCTATCTCAGTATCTCAGTAATTCCTAGTAGATGTCTCCACCTGCATAGTGGTCACTGCTCTTTATGATCACCAGACTATGAGCATACACAGCTGTGACAAGGATCATCTATACACATGTTTAATGTGATATTCACTGACCACTTCATTGCAGTCCATGTGATAGTTGCCTCAGGGCTCATAGAGATAGCCATACATATTCTCTCCAACACCTTTTTTATGGTCCCAATCACAAATAAAAAAACAACATTTTAGACACCTTAACTTTGGGGTAGAATAAAAGCATGGATACCTAAGTGGGTGGTATTAGGAATAAGTAAAATACAGTACAAAGCAAAAGAGAATGATGAAGTAAACTCAAAGTAGAATGGGAAAGAAGGGATAGAGGAGACAATTGAGGTAGCACAGAGGTACCAAATGTAGAACTTTTATATCAGGCTCAGGGCTAAAGATCCTCTTGGGGAAGGGGTGGGCTGAACTTACATGGGTCAGTGAGCTTGGCTTTGGGCCCAGCCAAAGCATGATGTCACTATCCTGCTCTCTAAATGATAGTGAGTTCTGGTCTGGAATGGTGGAGCAGCACAAATCTTTCATGATAGAAACAACAACAACGTACATCATTTAAGCTCTGATACCTAAATTATGGTTTGCTTCTTTTCCTCTTCCAAAAGGAATGCTTCATTGATTACCTTAAGGCTCTGGCAGTGATCCTGGATGACACCAATAGGGAGCTGGCATGAGGAAGTGTGTCAAAAAGAATTGTAGTTCTCCCAACCAGGGTGACCTCTAGCATTACAAACAAAGTGGCTATTCCATGTAGGTACAGGTTAGCAAGACCCAGTGAACTTCTTTTTCTTCTACCCTCATCAGATGTTGATCAGCTGAGCTGTTAATGTTTCTTTTTCTCTCTTGTTTAAAACCTGATCTATGTCAGCCCCCTGGCTTGTTAACTGCTGATTTGGCAATCATTAGTTCCTGCTTCAGAAGACTGTCCCATTTATCTTGGCTTAATACATTCCATGCCAACATATCATGGTCTATGGGTATTCTTTTATTATGCTCGAGTAGCATATTGAAGCATGCTTCAATTTAAAGTGACACACAAATCTAACTTTCCTCACCCTTTCATTTGACTCAGTGGTAACACAATATGGACATAAGAGACTATGTACAGTCTATTAGCAATTTAACAGTGAATCACGGTTAGGGGCTGTCATTCTTAGGATTTATTAAACTGAGCCATATGATCTAGTTGAACAATTTCTCTATGCTTGCATTTTGCTTCCCGACAACATGTGTAGACAGCACATCTAGCATGACATGTGAATATGCATGTGTCCTTTCATGGACATATTTATAAATATATGATGTTAAGAGTGAAAAAGTTAAAAAAGAGTGACACAATAGATTCTGTGTAGTTATTGAAATTTTAGACTCATTAAAGGAAACAGTCTGCAGAAGAAGCTTTAAGAACTACAGACACTGCATCATCTTTGTGTTTCTGATGCTCTTCCTGGTAGAAGACAGATTGGTGAGTTGTTAGTTAGTCACCAGTTAGCAAAACAATACGTTGACTTTTTTGTGATTGTGATGGGAACCATTTTCTCCTATTTCTATTCATTGCTTTAGAAAATGAAAAATAAAAGGATGTTTAGAAAATTCAAATTTGTCTGTAAGCACTACCAATTCAATCACAACAGCAGTTAAATAGATCTGAAAAACAACAGTATCCACACATACACATATACACGTATGAACAAGTATACATACATCTATGAGATAATACATTATAGTTGCATGTATGTGCACATGTATACCAATATATGTGTATATATATATAGTCACATTGTGAAGAAAAGTTATAGCTCATCTTCCATTTTCTTAAACTCAATTTTGAACCTTAACTCATTCCTCATTTGTTATTCAAGCAGTCTTAGATAAAAGCTTCATTTATGTTCCTTTAAACTTTTCAGTTGTCTATCTCTTGCTTTATTTAGCAATGGTGCTTCATCCTGTTGGTATTATTTTGTTTAATCTAGTTTGAAATGAATTATAGAATATACAATTATAGCTTTAGGCATTGCTAGATTCAAGTACTCAGATGATGTTGTCAAGGTTCTGGCTATCTTGCTAGGTCTGGATGCATTTCCCATGGTATGATTGTATCATTCTCGGACAAACTCCAGATAGTGAGAAAGGTGGTTGTTAGCATCCTCAGGACTTTATACTAATGGATCATAGTCTAAAACTAAGAGAAACAGTTTTTTAGTACCAAAATTCAGAATCTTGGGGAGGTTCCTGACTGGCCCTACTTGGATCACACACCCAATTACTGGACTAATCACTGAACCTGTTTACACTTTGGATCTATCCTGGTGACTTGAGTCCAGCTTAGAACCAGGGAGCTAAGTGAAGTTGCAATATTAGCAACCCCATCAGAACCAGATGGAATGGTGCGTGTGTTAGGGTGGAGTGGGGACAGCAGCTCCCATAGTAAAGGTTAGTAAAGGTGAAGCAGAAGTAGGAACCACTTCTCCTTAGCTACAGGTGCCTTGATCTGACCACTTCAGATAATCATCTCTCCCTATTTTCCCACTCTTCGGACTCTAATTCATGGGTGGCAAACACAAGGCCCTCGGGCTGAATCTGGCCCTCCTCCTTGTTTTATCTGGCCCCGCACCTTCCGCCCGGCACCTTGTTTCTACCCTGCTTGCTTAACTGTTAAGGAGTAGTTACATTTACACAGTCCTAAAATTATATTTGGCCCTTTGAAGTCAACCACAAGGCTGATATGACCTCTGGTGACATACATACATACAGTAAGATAGGTTTATGACAGTGAAGGCAAATTACCTAGTCTTGTAAGTTTGGCTTATCTTTTATCTCTAGCCTGGGAATAAGAATATTTATTTCATGTGATAATTCAATCACTTAATCTTGTTAATTTTCAATTTCATGGTCCAAACAATGGGCATATAATAATACCTTGTTTATAGGGTAAGTCAGAGTTGCCTACACAATATTCATTCTGATTTTCTTCCTTAGTACATATCCCCAGCTTTGGTAGGTGTGGCAACATGCCATGATTTAAAAAAGACAACAGCTTTCCTTGCAAATAGAGGTAGTCAATGAGTTATAAGTGAAAATTGTCAAAAATGACACAGAAGAATCCTTTCAAAAGAAGCTGATACAGCTGAGTGCTATCTTCTATTACTTCTATTTCTTTTTATCTGCAATTAGGGTATGATGTCTTCAGTTTCAGCACCTATCTTGTATCCTTGAGGAAAAGACAAAGAATTGCTGAGACTGTGGCTCTAACATCCCTGAGTTGCTAAAACAATGCCAGCAAACTCTTCCTTAATTTAGACTTCTTGTTATTTGAGAAAAAAATAAATCCTTTTGTGTTCAGTCCTCTGCAAGTAGGTCTATGCTGTGTGTGGCTAAATGAAATACATAATTGTATAAGACAAGATTTTTAAGGATTTAAGAAAATAATCTGCACAAAGCATTCATTACAGAAGTCTGCAATACAGAATCTAAGGCACTCTGATGCTGCTTCTTTTTTGTTGTTTTGTCAAAGAAGCACTTTTTCTTAATTATATCACAATTGCCACCTGGCGGGCAACGTGTACACTGGTATTGATTTATAAGATGTACATGATTTCAGCAATGTTAAGATAGGCAAATTGTATATCGTAGAATCAATTAAATGTAATAATAATAATAGCTAACATTCATATATCAATTCTTATTCTTATTCATAAACATAACAGTGCTAACACATTGCCAGTTGCATGGCAGGTGCTAGAAGTGTAGCTTGCTTTTTTTTTTACATTTCTATCTCTTTTTGTAATGTAAGAGTGAGTCTGCTGAGGAAGAGTCAGCCTCTTTCAATAATATGTAAACGGTAATAATTTCCAGGTGTACTCAGGAGGCGGTCACATTAAACAGAGCTTTCTTACTATTGAATACAAAGAAAACCCAAACATGAATTTTGGGAAAATAATGTGTTTTGTAACAAATTGTCTTTACAAGGGACTTGACAAGGCTGGTCCCTAATTCTGGTTGGCTCCTCAAAGTAAGTCTGATTAATGGGCTGGAATTAGCACTATTGGGAAAGACCAGTTCATTGAAATATTTAGTCTCCTATCACCATCACCCTGCACCAGGCCTCATGGAGAGGCAGCCTTCACCATCAGCGTTTCCATGACGATGCAGTACATTTAGTCAGCAGCACCTCCGGAGTAAACAGTAATCCTTCAGAAAAACAAGAAGGTCATTACAGCAACTTGTCAAATCAATGCAGAGGGTGTCGAGGCCGATTAAGGCATCTTCTCTTGCGGCTGACACAGTGTCAATAGTACTGGGCCACTACTGCTCAGGCAGATGATTGAAGTGAAGTGCCCATCAGTCAGGGCGTTGAGGTGGACTAACGATTCCCCGCGCTGCCTATTAGAGCTACATGACAACTCAATCCTGTTTGCTGGCAAAGCGAGAGAAGGAGAAAGAGAGAGAGAGAGAAAGGGGGAAAATAGTGATCTTGTTGCTTTGTTTGAAGCAGAATTAAATTGACAAGAGCAGCTAATCTTTACCTAGGGCGATTAACAGAATTAAACACCACAACAAAGGCATCCAAAGTTTTAACTTCTCTGCAACGGCTCAGGGATGTTTATGATGTAGGAAGATCTCCTTTAGTATTCAGGTATGATCCAGATATAGTATATTTTGGGCCAAGCCTTCTCCAAATGAAGTATGGGTAATCGCATTAACATCCCGTCACAGCAACGTGTAAGGACACACGGCATTCACTGCATATATCTCTTCCTCATCAACTTGGAAGCCAACTCTTCCCAGTGGTGCTGGCTGATTATTTTAGACTTATGAATCTGGACCGAGGAAAGCCATAAAGACACAGAGTTTTAAATATATTTCCCTGGTGAAATATTTTGCCTTGTTTTCAATCTTCTAATCCCATGACTTCACAGCAATAGTTTCCAAACCTTCCAGTGGTTTAGCAAAATAAGAGAAGTGACTCATGATGGGAGAGCAGAACTCCCAAAAAAAGTAATAAGAAGTTTGAGAGACTTTTAGACAGAAATAAAATTAAAGACATGGGATCTAGCATGAGCAAACTGAAACAAGTTGGAACAATAATATTAAGATATATATATATATATAACATTTGCTAAAGGGATTCTTCAATGGCCAAAAGTAAAGGGCCAGATTGTAAATATTTTAGGTTTTGTGGACCTTATCATTTATGTTGCAACTACTGAACTCTACTATTGTAGTGTGAATGAGTCATAGACAATATGTAAATGAATAGGAGTGGTTATAGTCAAGGAAAACCTTTATGGCCCTGGCTGGTGTGGCTCAGTGGATTGAGCAAATTCAAGGGACACTGGTTTGATTACCAATCAAGGGCACATACCCAGGTGGCAAGCCAGGTCTCCAACTAGCTTCCCAGATGGAGGCAGGTGAAAGGCAACCATACAGTGATGTTTCTCTCCCTTTTTTTCTCCCACCTTTCCCCTCTCTCTGAAAATAATGAATAAAATCTTAAAAAAGAAAGAAAGAAAGAGAAAAAAAGAAAGAAAAGAAAAGAAAAGAAAAAAAGAAAAGATAAAAAAAGAAAAACTTTATTTACAATAATGGCCTATTGACTGCAGCCTACAGACCATTGATCAAAAAGATTATAGCTATTTCATTCAACCAACTAATAGTCAAGGAGTGTTTTCCATTTTTCAGGCATAGAGCTAGTAGTTAGAGGAAACATGATGGAACATACATGGTCCATGCTTTTGAAGAACCTGCAGTGTAATGGAGAAGACAGCTATTAATGAGCATGAATATCACACAATACATTCTTTGCTGTAGTTAGAGAAGCACAAATTAAAGTGATAAATTCTTCCTAGGGTAAAAGATGTCAGAGAAAGTTACAGAAAATAGGAGACTTCAGGATACGCATTGAAGGAATTCCAGGTGGGTAAGGTGTAAGGAACTCTAGGCGGATGGACCACAGATTCAGAGTGATCCAGGAGAGAAAGGAAGTAAAGAGAAAACAGACAAGACAGAACAAATGAGGGAGTCCATTAATAGGGAAAAAGACTTTGAGGGACAAAATGGTTGCAGAAAAGACTAGAAAAGTACATGGAGAACAGATAAAGTACATAGGAAACAAAAATTTCCTATAAATTCCATTCATCTACAGGAAATAAAGAACAATGGATAACTTTAAGCAGGGGATAATGCAATCAAATGGCTGTATAGAGATAAGGAAAAATGAGGCAGAGACTATTATAATAGTTCCAAGCAAACAGAATAAAATCCTGGAATAGAGAGAAGGACAAATATGTGAGAAATTTATAAATAGATTTTATCAAGAGTCTGCTTTTATATAGAAGGCAAATGTGGCTGAAGGGTCACCTCACCATCTGTTCTAAAAAAGTTGGTCTTAGGGGAATGTAGGACCTTGAGAAGAGTTTGCATTGGGCCAACTAAGGCAACATAACAAAGGAAGAAATGTAGTCTAAGAGAATAGCCAAGGATATCACCATGGAAATAGTCTATAAGAGCCAAATAGAGAAGATGATCCGAAGGTAAGTGTGAAGTATTGGATTGCTGAGATGAGAAGCTCATGAGAATTGGTGTGGGTCAGAATGCAGAACTGGCAATATGATTGGGGTAAATTATTCAGGGCTGAGTTGAGCTGAGGTGAAGTTTCTCACTTAGCTGAGGTGCCAATGTGGAGAGATTTAATAATATATGGACTCTTATAAAATCAGATACATCAATAACACCCAAAATTGTTCCAAGAATTCTAGATGGGCAATTTAAAGCAAGGTGATATTAATAGAGGT
Source organism: Noctilio leporinus (assembly GCA_004026585.1). Lineage (NCBI taxonomy): Eukaryota > Metazoa > Chordata > Mammalia > Chiroptera > Noctilionidae > Noctilio > Noctilio leporinus. The sequence goes on from PVIW01000946.1 coordinate 71,921, forward strand.
AGTGCAGACAAAAGATGATATAGACAGTGGTACTCAGTTCACTTGAGCAATGATGAATTAGAAACACTATATGCTAACTGGTGGTTTATTAAATGTAATAATGTAAGGCTTAGAACTGGAAATACAATTTTGAGACTAATCAGTACACAGCTGTTGCTGAAGCCATGAAATAGATGAGAACATCCCCAAAGAATGTGTTGGAAGAGAATAGGGAGACAAGGAGAATCCTATGAAAAACACTTGCAAAAAAGTCAGAGAAAGCTTACTCACTAAAAGAGACAAAGACTTGTCAGAGAAGTAAAAGGAAAATCAAGGGAGAGTGTTTTTGGAATGCGGACGAGGGTAGGAATGGGAATAGTTAACAGCAAATGCTACAGGGAAATGAATTTAGGTAAAGCTAACCAGACCATACATTCTTTTCAAATGCACATTGAAACGTTCTCTAAGATAGACTACATGTTAGGACACAAAACAAGTCTTAATAATTTCAAGAAGATTAAAATCATATTAAGCATCTTCACTGACCACAATTGTATGAAATAAGTTACAATAAAAATATTGAAATCACTCAAACACATGGAAGCTAAATAATGTGTTACTAAACAACAAATGGGTTAACAATGAGATCAAGAAAGAAATAAAAATTACCTTTAAAAAAATAAAAATGAACATACAACAACCCCAGATCTATGGGACATAGCAAAAGCAGTTCTAAAAGAAAAATGTATAGTATTACAGGCCTACTTAAAAAACAAGAAAAAACTCAAATAAACAATCTAGCCCTACACCTAAAAAAGACTAAGAAACAAAAATAAAAACAAAAAACAAGCAAAGGCTAAAATAAGCAGAAGAAAGGAAATAACAAAAATAAGAGCAGAAATAAATGATATGGAGACTAAGAGAACAAAACAAAAGATTAATGAAGCCAAGAGCTGGTACTTTGAAAAGATAAACAATATTGGCAAAATTTTGAACTCACTCATCAAGAAAAAATTAGGAAGAACCCAGATAAATAAAACCAGAACAACTGACACTACAAAATACAAAGAATTGTAAGAATATATTACAATTAATATGCAAAAAACATTGGACAAGCTGGGTAAAATAGATAAATTTCTAGAGACATTCAATCTTGCAAAACTGAATCAGAAAAATCAGAAAACCTGAATAGATTAATTAAAACTAATGAAATCAAAGCAGTAAAACAAAACAAAACAAAACAAAGTTCTGAACCAAATGGATGGCTTCATAGGTGAATTTTACCAAACACTCCAAGGAAAACTAACACTTATCTTTTTCTTTTTTTTAAATTTAATTTTATTGTTGTTGTATAACATCCATCCTCTTTTTATTCCCCTCTGTCCCCTTCCTCACCCACCCACTCCCCACCAAAGTCAATCCCACTTGTTGTCCATGTCCATGGTTTTTCCATGCTAGTTCCTTGACTAAACTGCTCCCCTTTTTTGCATCCTCCACAACCCTCCTCCCAGCCCCTGCGCACTGAAGGTCTATTCATTGTATTCATGTATCTGGTTCTGCTTTGCTTGTTTGTTTGTTTTGTTCATTATTATCCTGTAATGAGTGAGATCATATGGTATTTGTTGTTCACTGACTGGCTTATTTCACTAATTTCCAGTTATGGATGGAATTTCCAGTTCCATCCATATCGTTGCAAAGGGTAGGAGTTCTTTCTTTCTGCTGTGTAGTATTTCATTGTGTAAATGTACCAAAGTTTTTTGATTCATTGATGGGCACTTAGGCTGTTTTGAGCACTTGGCTATTGTAAATAGTGCAGCTATGAACATAGGGGTACATAGGTTCTTCTGAATTGGTGTTTTAGGGTTCTTCAGGTATAGTAACAAGATCACTTTAAGGCATTCATAAGTCAAAGTTGGTTTTTAGCCATTCAGCTGCCCTATGTCTTTTGATTGGTGCATCAAATCCATTTACCTTTGTACCTGTGTTGCTGTCTATCTTTCTGTTTCTTCACCTTCTTATAGCAGACCCTTTAGCATCTCTTGCAATGCTAGTTCGGTGGAGATGTATTCTTTTAGACTTCTTTTGTCTGGGAAACTCCTTATTTCACCTTCCATTTTGAATGACAGCTTTGCTGGGTAGAATATTCTTGGTTGCACGCCTTTGTTTTTCATTGCTTGAAATATTTTTTTGCCATTCCCTTCTGGCTTGTGTTTCTGTTGAGAAATCAACTGATAACCTTATGGGAGCCCCCTTGTATGTTATTAGTTGTTTCTCTCTTACTGCTTTTGGGATTCTCTCCTTGTCTTTGAAATTTCCATTTTAATTATGAAGTGCCTTGGAGTGGGCCTGTTTAGGTTCATCTTCCTTGGGTCCCTCTGTGCTTCCTGAGTTTGCATGACATTTTTTTTCTCCTCAAGTTAGGGAAGTTTGCTGTCATTACTTTTTCAGAAAGGTTTTCTATCCTTTGCTCCTCCTCTTCTCCTTCTGGTATCCCTATGATACAGATGTTATTATGTTTCATGTTGTCCTGCAGCTCTCTTAAAACCTCTTCATTCTTTTTCAGTCTTTTTAAATTTTGTTGCAATGCCTGGGAATTTTTTTCTACGTTGACCTCCAGCTCGCTGATCCGATCCTCTGCTTTCTCTAGCCTGCTTTTGATTTCTTCTACTGTATTCTTCAATTCAGAAATGGTATTCTTCATTTCTTCCTTGCTCTTATTGATGGTTTCTATGTCCTTTTTAATGTTGGTGTAGTTCTCGGTAAGTTCCTTATAGCTTCCCTGGAGTTCTTTGTAGTTCCCCTGGAATTGTTCATAGTTTTCTTTTAATTTGCTGAGCTCATTGAGCTTCTCTATCATCATTATTTTGAACTCCATGTTTGATAATGTGCTTGCCTGTTTCATTTTGCACTCTTCCTGGGGATTCCTCCTTTCCTTTCACAGAGGGTTTATTTTTTGGTCTCTCCATTTTAAGTGACTCTTGTTTGTTTCTGCTTCTTGGATTGGTCTACTTTGACTTATTGTCTTAGTGGTGTGACCTTCTGTGGTGTAGAGGTGCACTTTTTTTACTTCCTGGATCTGTGCTTGGTGATGTCATCTCATGCCCCAGTCTGGGCCTAGTCAGCCAGTTGGAGACTGCCAGAGATCCACTGTCTTCGTCTGTCTCCTGTAGTTGTTAATCCAATCAGTCTGTGATCAGCGGTCAGGTTTAAGCACTTCTAGGCAGGGCAGATGAATTCAGTTGTTAATCCAATCAACCTGTGATCTGAAGTTTAGGCACTGATGGGTGGGGCAGATTATTCCTATGGGTGGGGCTATGGCTTCCCCTCAGGCTCCCACCCTTTGGAGAAGAGTGGTCTGCTGGCCGTATGGGGGATGGGTCAGCACTGGACTCATGGGCTGCTCCCACAGCTCTCCTCCTAAAGCCACTGACCCAAACTTTCCCCAAGCTACTCTAGTCCACTGTGCCCTCCCTCTGCTGGAGCCCAGGGTAGGTGGGGCTTTTTGCTTTTCACAACTGGGTGCTATCTTACTCTCAGCTTTGTTGCTGTAGGCAGAGGAGCCCAGTTGGGAGTTTAGATCCCACCCTGCTCAGGTGAAACTGCCGACTGCTGAGATGTTTCTCTTCCCTTTAGCTGCTGCCTATGGGAGGCCCGCCAGCCCTCTTGCATTTCCGAACTTCCTACCAGTCACATTGGGATGAACTGGCTCTTCTGTTCTGTCCCTCGTAATAATGCTTCTCTCCAATTGGTGTTCTGTTGGCTATTCTGAATGATTTCTCCCCAATTAAGTTTTAATTCCAGTTGGTGTTGGGAGGAGGTTGGTGTAGCTCCACTTACTCCTCCACCATCTTGGTTCTCTCTGGTCTATCTTTTTCAAGCTATTCCAGAAAATTAAAGAAGAGGTAAGACTTCCAAGCTCATTTTATGAGGCCAGCATTATTCTAACTCCAAAACCAGGTAAAAACACAATGAATAAAGAAAATAATAGGCCAATCTCTCTGATGAACATGCATACTAAAATCCTCAACAAAATATTAGCAAACTGGATCCAGCAATATATTAAACAAATCAATACCATGGATGCAACATTGGTACAATATTCATAAATCAATAAACATGATACATCACATAAACACAAGAAAAGATAAAATCACATGATCATATCAATAGATGCAAAACATTTTAAAATAAAATTCAGCATTGAGTTATGATAAAAAACTCTCAGCAAAGTTGGAATAGAAGGAACATACCACAACATAATAATAGGCATATATGACAAATCCACAGCCAACATCATACTCAATGGACAAAAACTAAAAGTGTTTTCCTTAAGATCAGGGACAAGACAGGGATGTCTGCTTTCACAATTCTTATATAGCATAGTTCTGGAAGTCCTAATCACAGCAATCAGACAAGAAGAATAAATTAAAAGTCATCCAAATTGGGAAAGAAGTAAAGCTACCATTATTTGCAGATGACATGGTAGTTTACCTAGAGAACCCTAAAGATTTCACCAAAAAAACTACTAGAACTGATAAATGAATTAAGTAAAATCTCAGGATACAAAAGAAATATTCAGAAATCAGTTGCATTTTTAGACACCAATAGGTGAACTATCAGAGAAACTAAGAAAACAATCCCATTTACAATTGCATAAAACATAATATCTAGAAATAAATTTAACCAAGTATGCAGATGATGTTATAGAGCTGTACACCTATATGGTTTTATTGACTGGTGTTACCCCGATAGATTCAATAATAAACAAACAGTCAAATAAACAAAAAGCAGAACGGGGAAGCCTTTGGATTAATTGTTGGCAATCTTAGGTTAGAAGAATAGTAGATAGAAAGCAGATTATGCTGGGTCTGGACTGAATGGAATCGTTGTCAAGGCTTTTGATGATAAATAGATATGGCGGTAACTTTAGGAAGATATATATACATATAGTCAAAGGGAAGATGATTTAGGAAAAGAAACACTTAAAGACATTTGATGCCTGCCCTGGCCAGTGTGGCTCAGTTGGTTGGAGCATCGTTCCATCAACCCAAAAAGTCACGGGTTTGATGCCCAGTGAGGGCACATGCCTAGGTTGCTGGTTTGGTCTGGGTTGGAGGCAAGGCAACCAATCAATGTCTCTCTCTTACATAGATGTTTCTCTCTCTTCTCTCTCCCTCTCTTATCTCTCTATATCAATAAGCATATCCTCAAATGATGATTAAAACTAAAGATATTTGAGGTCCAAAGAGAAACAGATAGCATGTGAAAATATTAAAGAGGAGACCAGAAAATCAGAATACTATTTCTTAAGTCAACTTGTAAATAAAAATTACCATGGTACTTTAAATATATATTTCTGGGCTCCAATCCAGACATTTTAATTTAGCTTTTTACCAAAGTGACCTGGGTATCTCAATGTATAATAAACATTTTAGGTGATCCTTATAATCATGCAGGTTTGGGAAGTTAATCTGGACATATTTGAGGTTGGAGCAGTGGCCTAGAAACTTGACTGGTTATTGGAATTAGCTGAGGAGATTTAAAAAAGAATCAACATCTGACTCCCATCCATAGAGATGATGATTTATTTGTTTTAGAATTCTTGAATTTTTGAATGGGATTCTAACATGCAACTAAGTTTGAGGCACAGATATGGGAAGATGAGGATTAGTGAATGTATTTAGAGAAAGAAGGAAGGAAAATATGTTTGCTTTATACTTCTATGGCCTCTATTTGAAGAAGTAAAATGCTTTATAATCTGTTGAGATCAAAGAAGCAGAAGTGGAGTTTTGAACTTAGGGAAAAGATAAGGAATATGAGATTTAAGAACACTTAATGTGTTCCCGAAATGATACCCATTTTCAGTAGAGGGCAACTATTCAGAAATTGAATAGATGGGTGAGTCCCTATCTGATGCTGGGGTTGACAGGGAAAATTCAGCAGTGTGACCAGAAAAAAATAAAATTGAGGGAATTGGAGAGAACTATACTAACATTATTCAAGAAGGAAACATGGTTACATGGGGACTGTTGTGATTAACAAGTCATGATTGTGTTTATAATTTTGGAGCTTAAATCCACAAAGTATAGACATAGAAATGATTTGCCCAGGTGAAGTAAAAATAAATATCTTAGTAGTAAAGTTTGTTTAGGAATTACAAAGTTTGAGTTTTGGGATGTAGAATTGCCTTGTGGGTTAAGGGGCTGAACTATGGACTTATCAAACCTGGCTCTATGATTTACTAACTGCAACCTCAGGCAAGGTCATCAACTCATGGAATCCTCAACATCTTTATCTGTAAAACTGAGATAATAATACTTAATAGAAAATTTCATGAATAAGGGAATGGTCAACAATGTCAAAGGCTTTAGCAAAGAGCCTATATGATAGGAAATAAAAAGAAGGCTTTAAATTGACCAAAAAGATGATTATCACTGATAAGTTTAAATAAAGTGATAAGGACAGAAGTCAAATTTTAATGACTGGAAAGAAAGTCATTAAGTAGGAACTCTTTTTTGAATCCCCAGCCAGGGCACATAACCAGGTTCCAAGCAGGTCTCCAGCCTGGTCTGTAGCTGGAGCCAGGTGAAGGCAACAATACATTGATGTTTCTCTCCCTCTCCGCCTCTCTCTACCTCTCTCCATTTCCCTCTCTCTGAAAATAATAAATAAAATCTTTAAAAAAAATGTGTGAACTCTTTGAAGAAGTTTGGTAAAGGGAAAGAGATATTTTAGGGTAAATTTAGGGAAAGGCATGGAATACTTAGAGAATTTTTATGATGATTAAGTGAAATAATTAACACAAGGTATTTAGCCCAGTGGGCACTCAATACTCAGTAAAAGCTATTATCATCATTATTACTACTTTTATTAACAGTATCAAAACTATGCATGATAATCATGATTTGGAGAACTGAGAACATCATATATTTTATTGGCTTAGTTGTTGTGTTGAGTCAATGACCTATGGCATGAAGTGGTGAAAAATATTTTATTTGAAATTAGGGTGTTATAGCAGACATGGTGGATAAGATAGCTCTACAGATAACAAATCTGTTAGACAATGCTCTGACTATTTGTTGTTAAGTTTCCTACTAAAATGAGGTTTCATAAAGAGTCTACTTATAGTTACTTTTAAAACTTGGGGCCATTCTAAACTTGATGAAAAAATCTGCCTTTTTATTTATATCATGTTTCCATGAAACTCATCAGTTCATATTACTGACCTTATGAATTAAATGAATAAAATGCTACCAGGAATGGGCAGAATGAGAGTGAGAGTGAAAGGGTCCACTCCACAAACGTCTGAAAAATAAAAAGCATCAGAGAAAACCATAAATAATCACTTTCATTACTGGTCCTGCACCCTGCTGGGCACCTGCTTATATCCTCTAACAAAAAAAAAAAAAAAACACTCTAACATCCAGAAAAAGAAATCATTGCCACAATGTTCTACTATATGGAAGGACTGGATTCTAGAAAAGATCCAAAATGGACAGTTTAGAGAGCAATCTGGTATACCAGGGAGAAACATCCTATAATCTATTTTAGGGACAATCATACAAACAGAGAAGACCCAACCATGAAAATAATGAAGTCTCCAGCAAAACAATGAAGAAAGATTTAATGGAACCCCTGGTTCCAAATAATCCCAGTGAGCCAGACCTATTTCTGAAACCCTCAGGGTACAGGGAAATAAAATTATTATAATGACTTTTAGTTGACAAGACTGGATTTAGTGGATGAAAGTTGAAGGGAGGAAAAGTTAACATAAAAAAATGCATCTGTACAACCAGATACCAAACAGACAAGTAAACTCTATTTAGGAAATAAACAGACCTTTGAATAATGCAGGTTTGAACTGCATGGATCTACTTAATACACAACTTTTTTTTTTTTTTTTTTTTAAGTTGACCCACTCAGTTACATTGATCACCAAAGTTTAATTGACCTGTGCAGTTCAAACCAGCATTGTTCAAGGGCCAACTGGCCATTGGAAATCCAAATATGTGGAAGGCTCACTTAAATTTTAAGCAGATTTTCAACTACACTGGTGGTTGGTGCTCCTAACATCCACATTGCAATGATTTTTTTGTTTGCATTTGAATACTCACAAAATGAAATGAATAATCAATTGCTGGGGATTTTGTGGAGAGGTTAAAGCATCTAATGGGAGATAAGATTTTGTAATTCCATTTTGATTCTGAGATATTACTTATAATGTTTTAAAATATCAAGGACACCAATTCTTCTTTGGAGCATGCCAGAATTGGGTCACTCAAAGTTCTTTCTGATTAGATATGTAGCACGATATTGCAAAACTCTGGGAAAAAGTCAAGAGAACAGTTTTGGGGAGCAAGAGGGCTTCAATTTATATCTATGGAGACATATCATGTTAAACAATGTACTACAGATTTTTCAAAGTTTATCTCATTTAATTTTACTTAAAAAAAAAAAAAAAAAAAGAAACCATGAGGTAAGTACTATAATCCCTCTTTCTTAGATAAAGATATGGAGAAGTTAAAGTAGTTAAATAAATTGTGCATAATCTCACAGCTAGAAAAACATTTATCTTATCCTACTGTTTGGGCTCTTACCATTATACTTCAATGTTGTCAGTTTATGTCACTGACTAGCTGCATGATTTGGGTATGCTACCCTACAGCCTCAAAGTTTTTATTCTTGATTAGAATACTGCACAAGGGACTTCTGGATAGTTGGAAATAATGGCAACTACTTAGCTCTACAATTTCCATGTATCTTGTAAAATTATAATAATAGAGAACAAGAAGGTGGATTAAACCACACAAAAATGACAGCTCCAACATAACTAGAACACAGAGAATTACCAAACTTTAAAATAATGGCAGAAATAAAATTACTAAATTCTAGTGAGCTGTCACTCATTCTTTAAAAAGGTGTTTAAGAGGTACAAGGGCAGATAGAACAAAATGATGAGAAAATGAGAAGATGGGAATGAAAGGTGGACATGATTATCTCTGAAACCTCTCCAGAAAGAAAAAGTTCACCTTAGATTTGAAAGTACTAAAAAAAATCTACTGATGAATTTTATCATTGATGACAAGAAAGTACACATCGTTGTTAATGGCAGCTTTGAAAGGTATGAAGAGAAACCAGTGGAAAAAAAGGGGAGAGGATCCCCTTGACAATTGAATGATGAAATGGGAAAGAAGTAAAATGAAAATGGTATAACATAACATATAAACAAAAGAACAAAAACAGAAGAAATAGAATATCTCTCCCACCCCCTTCTCTCTCTTTCACACACACGCATACACATACTCCACTCAAGAATGGATTTTTGTGGCAGAAGAGGGCAGCATTGAATTAGAAATATAAATATCAACAAATCTTTAAAATTCAATATAAGGCAGTTAAAAAGTCTATTTAAAATTAAAAAGAATAAAAAAAGGAGTCAACACATTTTAGTTCATAAAAATTCTCTCTCAAAAATAATTTGAAAGTAGAAATAACTTGCAAGACAACAATGCAAAATTAATTAAATATATATAAACAAGTAGTTGGAAATATAAAAATCACCTTAAATCAGAAATTCAGAAACAAAGAAAAAAGGGATAAAATGCAAGAAAATTTTAAAAATAATTTATTGAACTAATAAAAAAAGAAAAAATAACATTATTTCAGGTAAATATAGATTTAAATAAAATTTAATAAATTATTTTGAATAAATGTAAGAAATAGCCAACATACTGGAAATGAAGTAAAGTAAGAGAAAATATAGAGAAAAAATAAAAGATAGTAATAAAAGATAGGCAAAGAAGAAGTAACATACATATAACTGGAGGCCAGAACAACAAAAAAAAAAAGGTAAAATAATTGGACATATCTAATATTTAAAACTTTAATTCAATATTATTTTCCAGAAACAAACAGAAAAACATTTGCATCTGTACATTGAAAGTGCCCATCAGATTCTTGGGAAATTAAAATTAAGATGATCAACACTGAGACACATCATATAGAACTATTGGACTTCAAAGATAAAGAAAAAGTCCTCAGGCTTCAAAAATACACATACAGAGAGAGAGAACTGAAAACAAGAAATTCACCTCCTAAAACTCTTGTGGATCATCACAAAATGATCCTATATTAAGTCACAAAAAAATCATCTATAGGTCTCATAAAATAGAAATATTATAAATAATAGTATGTCTGATTATTATAAAAAATAAACAATTAGATATCATTAAGAAAATTTAAAATATCTCAAAGCCCTTCTCCTTAGAATTAAAAAACCTTATGTAAAAGGACAATACAAATGGAAAATATAAAATAATAAAAATTCTTGATAATCATTTCATGATAATGAAAACACTATCAGGCACTATGGATACATTTAAAACAATGATAGGAAGAAACAACATAATCAAAAACACTCATAAATAAAAATGAAACAAAGAAAATGAAACAAAGGAAATGAAATACTCAGCTTAACAAAAATATAAAAAGTATAAGTTTAAAAACATACAAGGAAGAAAATAACAAGTAGAAAAACAAAAGTTACTAATGTGGAGAATGGTTAAGAGCATAGAGAGAAAGAACGCCCCCTGGCACAGGTGCATGGGGAAGGCTGACAGTTGAGGGTGGGGCAGAAACATTGAGAAGTACTATTCCATGCCAGAGTACCCTAACTAAACACAAGGTAATGCAAAGACATTTAAATTCAGCGTACATTATGGGTAACATAAGAAACAGTAAAACCTAAACTCAGCTTCAGTCCTAACTAGATCAACTAAACTCACACTAATGGTTAAGCAAAGAAATGTGCCCATTTCTAGGCATAAATAGTATTTACCTCAGCTGCTATTGGTCTACAAACAATGTCTGCCACTCTGTAAGAAGAACAAGGTGCTAAAAGGCAAGAAAATCAATCCACTAGTAAGAGACAAAATAATCAGCAGAATCCCCCTCAAAGGCGAACCAGATGTTGGAGACAGACAGGAACTTAACCATAACTATGGTATATAAGTTAAAGTCTCCAGTAAAAATGGTGGATTAAACATTATAACATGTATTAAACAACATGCAGCAAACAGGTAGGGAATTTTTGGAAAAAGAAAGTAAGAAACTATAAGATCCACATGGAAGTCCTAGAAATAAAAATCTATGATAACAAGTATGAATAGTGATTTTCATATACTTCATCAGTACATTCTACTCAGCTGGGGAAAGAATCAGTGAATATGCAGATAGGTCAATAGGATTTATCTGAAACACAAGGAGAAAAGTGAGTGGGAGTAGGAAAGGGGTCACAGAGAACACCTGAGGCTATGAGGTAATAGCAAATAATTTAATATGAAGAAAAGGAAAACAACCCTAATTTACTAATGCTGGTTTTTAAAAAATATATATGCCAAAGTTTGAGTGAGAAAAAAATTGGGACATGTTATGTTACAAAGACGCAGAAGCCAATATAAGAAGGCTCACCATGGACAAATCTAGAAAATTTTGAGTAATAAAGTCAATCAATAATAACCCACAGATTAAAATAAGAATCCATGGCTTTATATGACTATGAAAGTATATATTGATACTGATATAAATGTATACTTAGAAAACGATATAACCAAGACAGGTTTGCCTTCCAGCATAGTCCCAATTATGTAAGTAAAGGAAGTGGGAAAATAAAAAACTACCATTTGAGAAATGTGACAGTAGTAGTTGTTTCACACAGGAATTATTACTAGATGCTAAAATTAGTGGGTGGCAGTATGATGAGAAGCAAGATATTTATATGGTCTTAAAATATTTTTACACTATTATTCAAAAAACTAAAAATGAAACTGTCTTTTGACCCAGTGATTCCACTGCTAGGTCTATACCCAAAGAACCCTGGAACACCAATTCAGAACAACCTATGCACCCCTATATTCATAGCTGTGTTATTTACAATATCCAAATGCTGGAAATAGCCTAAGTGCTGCCCATCAGTGGATGATTGGATCAAAAAACTTTGGCACATTTACACAATGGAATGTTACATAGCAGAAAAAAAGAAGGAATGCCTACCTTTTGTGAAAGCATGGATGAAACTAAATACTATTATGCTTAGTGAAATAAGTCAGGTGACATAAGACAAATACCATATGATCTCACCTAACAGGAAACTAATAAGCAACATAGACAAACAGAATGGAACAAGAGACATGTAAAAAAAAAAAAAAGAAGCAGAATGACAGTGATCAAAGTGGGGGAAGGTGGGGAGGAAGACATGAGAAGGGTAGGGTTTAGGTGAGGAGCTAATGTGAAAGATCCAGGGACATGAACAAGGAGGTGGGGATTGAATGAGAGGGAGTGGAGGGGGGACAGGGGAGAGCAATGGGGGAAAAATGAAACAATTGCAATACAAAAATAATAAATCAATTAAAAATATCTCCAAATAATATACTTTTTAATTATAAAGAGAAAAAGTAATTAACCACAGTAAAGACACCTTGCATATAGCCCCTTAATGAAGTGATGTTAACCATTAGTAATGGCACAAATCAACAGGAGCCTCAAGAAATGTACTTAAGAGAAGGACACAATATCAATTTTCAGTATTTTTGCCAGAAACTTAAATTGGAATGTAATCATGTGGAGACATTAGAGAAACTCAAATTGACGACCATTTTACAAAATAAATGGCCAATGCTTTTTCAAAAGTGCTGGGGTCATGAGAAACACAGACAGACTGAGGAATTGTCCCAGGTTGGAGGACACACTAACTAAAGACATATTAACTAAATGCAGCATGGATCCTGTATTGAATCCTGGGCCAAAAAAATAGCATTTGTGGGATAATTGATGATATTCTAATAAGGTCAGTAGATTAGATAATAGCATATCAATAATATTATATCAATTGTGTTAAGATTTAATTGTTGGAAATTCTGTGTGAAGGATATTGGGAAAGTCCTTTGGCGCCTTTTTTACAAGCCTAAAATTATTTTTAAATGACAAGTTGTTTAAAATTTTAACATTAAAATTACATAAAATGAGCCTACTACAAGAATGTCAGTGGACATTCTAATGCACAAATCTCACCATTTCTCTTCCCTTTTGAAAATCCCATAAACCTCTGGTCTCCCTCGCCTGGTCCTTGCCCACCTCATCAGATACAATTCTATCATGACGAACACCTATGCCCGACTCCCACTACCCTGAACTCTGAAGAACATCTCTAAGCCCCATGGGTGTCAGGGGACTCCTGTGAGCCACAGCACTGTGGCTAGACTCAGTATATTGGACATCCAGAGAAGATTGTTCTGTAACACCTCCCTCATCTAACAGATGAAATTATTTTCTTTTGAGATCACATAATAATTGATAATAATAATAATATTTTATCTGTTCTCTAGTCTAAAAAACAACTGACAGCTTTAAATGTCCATTAAAAAGATACAATATCTGTTAAGTATTTTATTTATGAATTTAAGTCTCTTTCTATCTGTAACAAAACTATTACAATTTGTAGTTTGTACTATTTCCCTATTTTTAACTTTATTTTTATTTACACTACTTACAGATGTCCCCATTTTTTCTCCCTTTGCCCACCTTCAACTTTTGTTTTTAAAACAAAAATAAGTGGTCACTTAGCATGAAGTAACTCTAGCCCTGTCATTTTTCTAACTGTGTTGTCATGACTTATTTTGAATTGATGATTTAAATTCAGGACTATGTACTATTACAGACATTGGAGACAATGACTGATTCTGAAACGACCTTGAGTGTACCACTGTGAACTTACTCTGGAAAGAAATGAGTGTAGTCCAGCGTGGAAGTGTTGAAGGCTGGCTATAATCACCAAGAGCTCTCTGAATTAACTTCTACATAGAAGGGGATGTTTCTTAAAGGACAGGGTATAAAAAAGTGACAATTTCCTATTTATGTATATGTTATTCAAACTCAATAGTAACTCCAACATTTAGAATTTAGCCCCCAAAATGATTTTCATGGAAAGGAGAATTCTATCACTGATCTTGGTTAGAATTTATTATCCTGTGATAATAACAAAAAGGCTAACTTGTAGTTGATACTATTATTATTTTTAATTTCTCCACAATGCATGCCCTGATTGCCTGTTCCTGGCTGATTCCATGCCACTTCACCTTTCGAACACTGTTGCATAGCACCCTAAATTTTCTTCTCTCATTATATCTGTTAGCCTGCTTTCTTAGAGTTTGTTGATACATCTATCTTACAGGATGTTAAAAGCTGTTTGAGTAGAGCCTATGCTTTATTTCTTCTTCTTGATTATTCCCACTTGATGTATAATAGTTTCTTAATAACTTTTTTTTGAAAGAAAAATAATTCAATGAATACGTGTATACAAGAGTGGACCAAGTTTCAGGCATATACATGGCAAAGGTAAAAATCCTCCAACTTTAACATTGTCCAAAGTCTTAGGGCTTCTCAACTAGAGTCCTAAATTGAAACTTCCATGTGGACTGATGAAGCAGAGTAGGTGGCTATAGCCCAAGGCCCAAGCTTTCTTAACATGTAGAGCAAATATTGTTGGAGTGCAAGGTTGTGAAGAACTTGGAATGAGTGTCAGACAATGATGAGCTTGTGTTTCACCTCTGCCACCGCAGTGGCAGCTTTTGAAATGTTCACAAAAGTGCTTGACTTCACTGAGCCTCAGTGTCCTCATTGGTCACAGTGGGCAGAATCCCTATAGGACATAGGGTTCTTGTGATATTTAAGTAAAAGGTCTTTGTCATCATGTCTCTGGCACAGAGTCGCCTTAGCACAGCTCCATAAATGATGGTTGCTATCCCATTTCATGCTTTTTCTGTGATGGCTAATGCTTAAACACACTCCAAATTTATCTTCTCTATATTTATAAAATGCAAAGAATATTTCCTATGGACCATGACATTTCTTTTAAAGTAGGAAACATATATTCCCACTTGGGAATGTGGCAGTTGTAAATATTTTTTCATCAATTACAGAAAGATTCAGTTTTGAAACCCCAGGCTTCCCTGAATACTGTCAAGGCCATCCAGGGTACCCTGTGGGTGGCTGGCAGAGGAACTGGAGAATCATTTCTTAAAACCCAGCTGGAAGTCTGCATAATACCATTTGAGGACCATGGAACCCCAAAACCAGAATTACCCAGCATCATGTTCTCTCCTTTCAACAGATACTTCATTGGTCTTTGTTAATCAACCTAGCCAGCTTGCAATAATCACAACTTTTCCAATCTGCTAGGGCAAGCTTAGAGGAAGGAAAAAAGGAAAACTCGCAGGGTGGTAGGTATGACAATGTATAGATAATCAACATTTTTAATTGAATTTCAGGTTTGAACCTATGCCTCTCATTGAAGATTCTATATTGGATCTATTATTAGAATACTTCTGTTCTTTTTACTCATTATTCTAAATTGACCAGCAAAAGAAAAGTGTGATGTCTGAGCACATTTGTTTCTTAGGAAAATTAACTGAAATGATGGAAGCAATAGTACAATCCAATAATATCTAATAGAACTTTCTGCAGTGCTGAAATTGTTCTAATCTGTGCTATATAATATGGTAGCTATTAGCCACATATGATTATTAAGCAGTTGAACTGTGCATTGTCCAAGTAAGAATTTTAAATTTTATTTAATTTTAATTTAAATATAAGTATCTATATATGGCTAGTGACTATTGTAATGGCTAGCACAGATAAGAGAGTACAGTTAAAGCAAAGTCCCCTGAATGTCACTATGCTGTCAGCGTACTGGTGTTTAGGCTGCATTAAATACTCCGCATGCTCTTGTCCAGCTTGTGCTCCTCCAAGTAACCTTTAAATAGCTTTCTCTGACCTCTAGCTATTGTTTACCCAATGTTGCTTCATAGGCTGTACTCTGGTTTTCTGAGGCCTCTACAGTTGGTTTCTCTTATCATTTTCTGTCCTGCACCCACTTCCTTTTCAGTAAAACCTTCCCAGTTTCCTTTGGAGAACCATGTCTTCTTCTCCTCTGCACTCAATTTAGGTGGTTTGGGGACAGCTGACTCCATTCTGGAACTCTAGGAGTGCACACTGTGAACAGGCCAAACAAAACACTGCACCCTTCTGCCTCAGTACTCCAGGGATTGACACAAGCCACAGATCTAGTCTGTGTGTCACTCAACGAATCATTTGTAGGGGTTATTATAAAAATGAAGCTTCCTTTTCATTGGGATTGCTCAGTTGATTGAATGGAAATGTGGATTGTTGGTGACCATTTGACACCATGGAGAGATGAGTTCAATATAGAGAATACAGTTAAAATTGGGGAAGGTTATTTCTAATGGTGTTGCCTTTTAACACCCGAATCTAGGCATGCCTGAAAATATATGTGCACTAATACACTTTTCCTTTTCTCTCTCCCTTACTCCATTTCTTCCTCTTTTCTCTCTACCTTTCTGCACACCCCACCATGTTTTTGGCTTAAGCAAGTTTGAGTTGGGGGTTCTAGAAATTTCAGATAAGCAGGATTTTGACTAATAGATAGCTTCTATAATAAATCTTCTATAAAGTTGACCCCTTGCCAAATCTCCTTTTATTTTCAGTAGTACTATAAATGTACCATCAGAATCAAATATATCTCTGCACTCCTCTATGTCATTGATTTTTGTATCTTTACCATGCCTAATATAAAATTCTTTTTTTCTTATTTTCACATATTCTCTTGGGTTTATAATCCAGGTCAAAGCCTATCTCCTTTTGACTTCTCTAGCTTACATCCTCTCCCTCTCCTATGAGCTCTTGCGTAGCACCTCAATCACACACACTCTCCCATGATCACTGTGCTTTATGACTTTGTACACCAATGAGACTTTGAGCCTCCCTGTGGGCAGACAACATATGGAATTAATTTTGACCTCTTGAATATAGCCTCTCTCAGGATTTTAGCACAGTTGTGCTCAACAACTCTGATTGAATGATTGTTTGACAGAAAACACAGAACTCACAAATACTGCTTTCTGGATATCTAGCAAGGAAAACAGAGTGAGAAGCAGCCTTAACAAGAAAAGTATTAAAACTCACTAAAAATGTATATGAACCACCTTTTACTTTTATACTTTTATTTAAAAAGTTTACTTTTATACTTTTGTGACACTTACATTCATTCACATTATCAATCTAGGGTAGTGTTCTTTGTTCAGAATTGGCTTATGTCTTTGTCCAAGTCTAAAGTTAGTAAAAAATGGAGAGGATTAGTTATAGTGGAGATCCAGGGAGTCAACCATCAAAGGCTGAAGCAATAAAAGTTTAGGAGAACCTACAGCCCATTTCTCCGCTAATGATACTATCACCAAACAGAATGTGTTTACAAAAGGACCACTCATTGCCTCCAAATAAAGGCAATGGAGGTTAGAAAAAATAAAGGCTTTATCAGGCTCTCAGGGAATCCTCACCTCCTTAGATGGAAAGGTTTACATTTCTGAGATAATAATGAGCAAGATAAGGCAATATACAATGACCTCTTTGAGGGTGTATCAGTGGTGTATAATTTAAGAGAGGTGGAAGGTCACTGAAGACTGTAAAAGTCACTGAAAATTGTCTTAGAGAAAGTAGTAGTTAGGATGGTTTTGAAGAATAGGCAAAAGTTAAATGAACAGAAAGAAGATATAACTTGGCATTTAAAAAGAACTTTTAAAGAAATGAAATGTTGTAGAACTTTACATTTATTTTTTTTATTGATTGATTTTTAGAGAGAGGAAAAGGAAAGAGGAGGGAGAGAGAGAAAAAGAGAAACATCAAGTTGACACTCCACTTATTTATGCATTTGTTGGTTTCTTGTATGTGTTCTGACTGGAGGTTGAACCCACAACATTGCCATATGAGGATGACATTATAACCAACTAAGTTGCTTGGCCAGGAGAGATTCAGAAGTCTACTATTTTACAATTTTGACTGAAAATCATTTTAAATGTTTTAATCAATCAGAGGCAGGTCTTCCCATTTCAGATGTAATGCTGTTTATGCATATCTAAGAGTGCTCCATTTATAGGTTAAGCATCACAATGTCAATATATTACAACATTTTCTTTCAGTTGGTAGTAAAGTAACTTGTTCTCCGAAAATTACTGGGCTATTACATGAGAGATAGAAGTAACTTTCTTTTTCTTAAAGACTTTATTTATTATTTTTAGAGAGAGGGTAAGGGAGGGAAAGAAACCTCAATGTATGGTTGCCTTTACATGGCTTCAGCTAGGGACCTGGCTGGAGACCTGGCCCACAACCCAGGCATGTGCCCTGGCTGGGAATTGAATGGTGAAACTTTGGTTTGCAGGCCGGCATTCAATCCACTGAGCTACACCAGCCAGGGCAGAAGTAAATTTTGTAAGGAAGGAATGCCTTTTTTTATTTTTATTTTTTTCTCTTTCAAAGTCACCTTTGAGAATCAAAGGTAGGAAGGACACACCTTCATAGTCAACATTCAGGGATTCTTTTGTCTCTGACTTCACCCTCAAAGGTCTCAGGAAATCCTCAGGGAAAACAAGAATGACATTAATTCCCAGGTTATCACAATCCCACCAAGGTTTTTTACGTGGTCTTTCTTTAAAAAGTCCAGGTCACAAAATGATCTGAACAAAGTCAAAACAAAATAAAAGTTTGGTTTTAATGGATGATATAGGTAATAACTATTATAGGAGTTTGGTGCAAAGAGTAGCTACTGTGCATTATTAGTAGAGGAACAATTGAGGTGGGCCTCAAATGATCAGTAAGAGTTTTATAGTTATTTATAGATGGGAGGAAATTTCCAATAGAAGAGAAGGTGCAGAAGCAGGAACATTAATATATATAGACAGCAAATGAAGCTTCAGTACTATTTACTTTCTCTTCAAAAGCACATGAAATTGAATTCTAATTTCTGATTCAACATGTAAACAACTTGGAGGGTGTCGCTCCCATCTTGACAACGACAACAAAATCTACTAAAGTAAAAATTAACAATTCTTCTTGGATTATTAGAGAATTGAGGTCATAGGGTAAAGCTTTGTTTTGACAATTGGTGAGAGATGAATACAGATGAGTTTACTGAGAGCAGAAGCTCAGGAGCAGATCCTGCTGTTGGAGCTAGTTCTGGTTAAACTGGAACTGAAAATTTCCCAGAGGCTTGGTGTAGATCAGTTTGAGAGTAAAAGTTGTAGAAGAGACAAAGTCTTAGAAGAGACCTTTTACTTTCTAAAGCTTTACCTCCAGGAGCCCCACTAGGTTCTCAAGGTGTACATTAGATAAAAATCCCTTTGTGTTTCTTTCTTTAAAAAAAAAAAAAAAGATTTTATTTATTATTTCCAGAGAGAAAGGAAGGGAAAGAGGTGGAGAGGGAGAGAGACATCCATGTGTGGTTGCCTTTCACCTGCTTCCAGCTGCAGACCTGGCTGGAGACCTGGCTTGCAACCTGGTTATGTGCCCTGGCTAGGGAATCGAACCAGCGGCCTTTGGGTTCGTTCTTTTGTGTTTCTAGTGCAGGTTGAATAAAGTGGGGAAGTAACTATTTTGAAATGTACTTAGAATGTTTCATTCTCCTTAGAAAAGAACTTCAATCAAAATAAACAATTTTATGTACCTCTACAAATGGTGATAAATAGAAACCACTATGTATGGTGACAGATTGTTAACTAGACTTATTGCAGTGATGATTTTGCAAAACATACAAACATAAAATTATTATGTTAAACACCTGAGAGTAATGTACTGTTATATGTCAATTATACCTCAAGGAAATAAATAAATATACAAACAAATAATTAATTTTTATAAAGAAGAAGAAAAGGGATCATTTTACCATAGTCTAATGACTTACTTGGCTTTTACCAGATACCTACATGGAGGAAGAAGCATACTTCCCCCATATGTACCACCATGTCAATCAGGCTTCTACATCATAACAGGTAAAAGAACTTCAGGACTGAGACACTAGTTAAGAAATTGCTCATGAAACCCAAAGACAATAGAAGAGGCAGAAAAAGATATACTAATGGATATTTTACCTTCTGATACCTACAGCAAACAATAAATGCAGTCTAACTTTTAGACAGATAAACATAAAAACGCACACCAAAGCCCTACTTACCTCAAATTTTAAAATCCAATTATCATATTTGACTTTCACCTAAAACTACAGTATGCTAATAAGCAAAAATGACAGTTTTAGAAAAGAATGAAAGCATTGAAATAAGACTTAGCTATTACAGAAATTTAGAATTATCAGACTAGAAATTTAAAATAATTTTGATTAATATGCTATGGCTCAAATGGAACTAGTGAACTATGGAAAATATAGACAATGTAAGTAGAAAGATGGAAACTCCAAGAAAATAATCAAAAGCAAATAAGAGAATTTTAAAATATTGTAACAGAAACTAATAATTATCTTAAAGGGCTCAACTGTGGACAAAACACAATTGAAGACTAGTGAACTTGAGTATATAGCCATAGAAACCTCCCAAACTGAAAGTAAAGACAAAAATACATAAAAATGAAATCGAATAGAACAATGGGCCATTACAAAGGGTATAAAATGTGCATAATGGGAATACCAAAGGAGAAGTGGTTGACAAAGGAAATTTCCAAAATTAATGATAGACACAAAACTCAGATCCAGGAAGTTTAGAGAAAACCAAATGTGTTAAAAACTAAAAACTTACATCTAGGCACATCATAATTAAATACAGAATATCAAAGAAAAAGGTGAAATCTTGAAAGAAACTACAGGGTAGAGGCAACTTACATATGAAAGAAAAAGGCTTAAAGTTACTCAAACCATGTAAGCAAGAGAAGAGTGAAGTAAAATTTTTGAACTTTTGCAATTAAAAATAAAAGTCCACCAACACAGAATTCTTTATTTTGCAAAGTAACTCTTCAAAAGTGAAAAACAGCTAAAGACTTTCTCAGATAAACAAAATTCAAGGATCTTATTTCCAGTAGATCTGTTTTGAAATAAATGTTAAAGGAACTTCTTTAGAGAAAAAGAAAATATTATAGAAGACAAACTCAGATCTTCATAAAGAAAGGAAGTATTACAGAATAAAATAAATGAGTAAAATTAGTAATTTATTTTTCTTAATTTTAATTGATCTAAGATTTTAATTTACCTACAGATGATAGTTAATTCAAAATAATGATAGTAACAATGTGTTCAGTGTAATTATGGATAAATAAAATGAATAACAAAAATGATAAGAAAAATGGAAAGAAAAAACTGATAAAACTACTAAAAATTTTAAAGAAAACTATATCTGATATGCTAAGAGAGGAAAGAAAATGGATATAATAAATGTTCAATTAAAATCATAGAGGGCAGAAAAAGGTAGAAATAAAAAAGAGAGAAATAAACAAAAAGCAGGAGCAATGGATTGAAACTATAAAATACGGTAGCTATTAAGCCAATTACATCAAAAGTCATTTTAAATGTAAATGGTCTAAATATACCAATTAAAAGATAGTCTATGGGAGTGGAGTTAAAAATCAATTACAAACTATATGTTGTTCACATGAAAACCTATTAAAGGATGGGGAAAGACATTCTATCCTAAAACTAATCAAAGTTGGAGTAGTTATATTAATTTCAATATTTGAATTTTATTTATTTATTTTTATTTATTATTATTTTAAAGATTTTATTTATTATTTTTAGAGAGGGGAAAGGAGAAAGGCAGAGAGGGAGAGAGACATCAATGTATGGTTGCCTTTCCCCTGCCTCCAGCTATAGACCTGGCTGGAGACCTGGCTTACAACCTGATTATGTGCCCTGGCTGGGAATCGAACCAGCAACCTTTGGGTTTGCAGGCCTGTGCTTATCCACTGTGCCACCAGCCAGGGTGCTATATTAATTTCAGCAACAAGTATAGGGGTATTACATAATGATAAAAGGGTCAATTTTTCAAGAAGAAGTAACTGCCTTTACCCTATATTTATGTCTAATAACAGAGTATCAAAATATATATGGCAAAACCTGAGAGACCTAAACAGTGAAATAGACAAATTCACTACTATACTTGGATATTTCAACACCCCTCAAACAGTGATTGACAGATCTAGCAGTTGACTACATAAAAATAGATTTGAACAGAACACCACCATCAATCAACTGAATCCAGTTGACATTTATTGAATATTTCATCTAACAACAGCAGAACACATTATTTTTCTCAAGCACACACACAACATTTACTAAGATGAACCACATTCTAAGCCATAAAATTTATCATCACATACTTAAAAGATGAAAAATTATAGACTATAATCTCTTGGATAACAATGGAATTAAACCAGAAATCAGTAACAGAAAGAGTTGAAAAAACCTAAAGTAGTTGGAAATTAACACATATCTAAATAACACATGGGTTAGAGAAGAACTGTTAAATTTTAAAATGTCTTGAACCAAATGAAAATAAAAGCACAACTCAACAAAATGTGTGGGATACAACAAAAGCAGTATTTGGAGGGAAATTAATAGCACATATTAAAAAAGAAGACACATAGCCAAGTGAGTGGCTATAGATCACTTTGAGAAAATACTAGGGGAATCTTCCTCCTACAACCCACCTATCTCTTCCAGATCTGAATATGGGCTGAAGTCTGGAAATTGAGCAAAGAATTAAGACTTTTTATTGGGGAAACCTTCTTCTGCTCCCTGCTCCTCTTGTTTTCAGCTTATAGAGCTTCAGAAATTACTCTTGTTGGCTGTAGTGCATCTGTATTGTTCCTAAGGACACCATGGTCCATTCACCTCATCCAACTAGAAGTCTCTGTATACCTTTAATTCTAACTTATAGAGTGAGTCTCAAGCACATTTTGAGAGAGTAGCTCCTATATTCTCAATATATTTGGGCCAGCAGGTTTTGAACAGTTAATGGCAGGCACCTTTCATTTTATTTTGGTGTTCACCTTTTGACATTTGTTTTCATTAGACAAAAAGCATGGTTTAAAAGGAGGATATTAATCAAAACTCCAAATGCAACCATAGAAACAGGCCAATGCAGTGGTGCCAGAAAAATAGTAGCTTTCCAGGAGTACACTACTGTTCCGTCTCTTCCATTCTCATTTCCCTCCCGCTTTGCCTCTGTGTTTTCTGCCTTTTTCAGGTAGCATATTCAGTTAGACTTCTTTTTAAAGTCTTATGTTAATACACTTGTTATCCATAGAGTAGCTCAGGAAGGACACTTGATCCATGGTAAAAGAGATTGTTTTTGGAGAGAACCAGATAGCAGCTGGGAGAGGAAGAGGCTTCCTTTTCACTGTATTGTTTGTACTTTTGAAACCCAAACTGGATTTTTATTATTTAACAAATTAAAGCCACATATGTAAGAAAAAATTTAAAAAAGAAGACAGATCAAAATAAAAACTCAAAGCTTTTACCTAAAGAAAATAGAAAAAAGAAAAGCAAGTTAGATCTACAGTAACAAGAAAGGAAGAACTAATAAAAATTAGAGCAGAAATCAATTACATTGAAAAATAAAATCATTAAGAAAAAAATCAATGAAAACAAAAGGTGGTACTTAGCAAATATCAATAAAATAATAAACATTTAGCTAGGTTAACCAAGACAAAATGAGAGAGAACCCAATGTACTAATATTAGAAATGAAAGAGGAACCATCACTACTACTCCAATGAAAATGAAGAAGGAAACAAGAATACTATTAACTCTAGTCACACCAACTTTGATAACTAAGATGAAATGAACCAACTCTTTAAGTGATACAAATCTACCAATCACTTGTAGGAATTTATCCAAGTGAGTTGAAAATGTACAACTACAGGAAAATCTGCTCATGAAGGTTTATAGCAGCTATATTTATAATTAACAAAACTTAGAGGCATCAAGATATTCTTCCAAAGGTGAATGGATCAACCAACGGTGGTATAGCCATATGATGAATTGTATTAAGTAATGAAAGGAAGTGAAATACTAAACAGTGAATGACTTAAGAGAGGGGTTAATAATTGGAACACAGGGGATTTTTAAGGCAATGCAAATATTTTTATAATACTGTCACATTAAATATGTGATATCCTGCATTTGTCAAAAAGCATAGAACTGTAGAAAATAAAAAGTTAACCCTTATGTAAACTATAATTAATAATAAGTTGGTATGGGTTCATCAGTTGTAACAAATGTATCATAGCAGTGCAAGATGTTAATAATAGGACAAACTATTTTGGGGAGTGGGGAGGATGGTTATGTTGGAATTGTCGGTACTTTCCACTCAACTCAGATGGAGTCTGAATAGATTTCATCTTTCAAGATGAAGTCGATTAATTTTTAAAAATTACATACAATTTTGGACTGTAATTTAAAAACATCTTAAGCAACAGGAAGCCAAAATATATTTTCCAAAATCAAGAAGGAGTCACCAGACATAATCCTATGACTCACAGTACCCTCCCATATTTTGTATATTGCATGCTTAAGGGCGTAATGCAAGTGTGAGAAGTTGGTGCCACTAGAAAATCAGGAATGTATCTGTCACATGAAAAGGCACAAATTTGTTTCCATCAGAGATTTTCTACTCTAACATGTAAAGCCATTTTTAAAAAGATTTCATTTATTATTTTTAGAGAAAGGGGAAGGAAGAGAGGCAGAGGGAGAGAGGCATCAAGGTATGGTTGCCTTTCACCTGCCTCCAATTACAGACCTGGCTTGCAACCTGGTTATATGCCTTGGTCGGGAATCAAACCAGCCATCTTTGGGTTCACAGGCCAGCACCTTATCCATTGTGCCACCAGCCAGGGCCCTAAAGCCATTTTATGGGCAATGTCATTTCATTTCCCTGAGTTACCTCTCAAGGTGCAGTCATATCTTTCTCAATATTTATTGTCGGAATACTATCATGGGTCAAAACAAAAGCTCTGGGGTTACATGACCTGGGTTTAACTTCTGATTACACTACATATTTGCTAAGTAACTTTGGGTAAGAATGTCATGCCTTTGTCCCCTGACTTTTCCATTTGTAAACTGAAGGTAATAATACTACCTACTTCATAAAATTGTGAGGATTAAAATAAGTTAGCTCATTGTCCTTTTTGGAACGTCTCCTGTTTGGAAATGTGCAAAGTAAATGAGTGAATTAAAGGCCCTGATAAGTCCTGTAATAAAAAATGTTCTGAAGTGCAGATTTTTAAAGTTTGTTTGACTACACAATCTCTTTTTCAATTGATAACTATTAACATTCTGCAGAATGAATGCTAATTGGAAAATGCTCTGAGCAATCCTGGAAGCAAACATCAACCTTCTCTGCCCTTTGTTTACCTCCTTGCCCTTCTTTCCCTATTGCTTCTGCGGCCAAAATAAACACCATGATCACTTTCCCTATGATCTCTGTTTTATTGGGCTGACTTTTTTCTTAAAGAAAGAGATTTTTGGAAGAGAGTCACCCTTCTGTGTCATCCTCTGGTAGATAAAATTTCCTTCTGCTGTTTGTGATATTCTCACTATCAGAAACCCAAAACAAAAGAATTGTAAATTGTTGGGTAGACATTCATTCCAATGTGGGTCTGGTCTGTGTCATGTATTGAAGGCTGACAGCCTGTAAATATTTGATAGCAATAGGTACCAAACACCATGTGAAACCATAGAGGTTTCCTGACAAGTATACATAGGGGTGGGGGTGCGAGGCAGCTAATAACAGGACACTTAGTTGGGAAATAAAGAAAGTGAGGAGGAAGCCAGCATTTCTAGAGCAGCTTCACTCCCCTTTCTGCTTAAAATATCCAATCACAAAATGGCCAAGTTCCAAGCAAACTATAACTAAAGAAACACAGAAAATGAGTATTGGCAAAGCAACATGGTACATGAAGAAAAGTGAATAGTCACCATTTGTGTGTTGGCTCATAGGGTGGCCTTTAAAAGGGAGTCCTGGCTTGAAGGACTGGATCCAGTTTCCAGAGCTAGGAAATGTATACCAGACACAGCACACCCATGAACTGTCAGAAAGAATTAGAGCCACCCTCAATGGGAAAAAGGCACTTCTCTTGGTGGCAGGAAGACTTATCTTGCTCAATGGCCTGTCAATGTTACCACACACCATAGTCTTACATTCTACAGATGAAAAACATTATCCCACCCAGGAAGATAGGAGTTATTCCTCTGAATGAATCAGAGGATGTCATTCTCATATGGACACCACTTGTGGAGTGTTTATAAGAAAACTATGAAATTTAATAGGCTGAAGAAAATAATAAAAAAACAAACTTAGAAAAGGCAAGTAGAGAAAAAAATACAAAATGTTTATGGTTGCTTCCAGGATCTGTCTTGGGAATGTCACTATTTTTCAAACTATATCCTAGGAACACCTGTACTGAGCAAGAAAGACGTAGAAGAAAAGGTTCTATGGTCCAATTAGCTAAGGATAACCTCTGCTCTATAGTCCCTCTTGGTAAATGACAACTTTAAGGTGAAAGTTCTAGAATAAAAAATTTTAAAAAACATCTTGTTTTATTTTGATTTAGCCCAATTTTCCCTAAGTGTATAGGGGCATGTAGCCATTTTATTTAAAATCTCTATTAAATTCATTATAGTCTAGTAGATAGTAATAGTAATCTTTAGCTATCAAGCTCTGTTAATTTTTAAACAGATGACAAAGTTGACAATATCTGCCCATCCTGGTTTAATGGGCTAAGAATTGCTATTGGTATGAGTATTTTGAGGGGCTTAGAATGTTTGTACAAATAAGTCTCATGTACCATGTTGCTGAAGGCTTGCAGAAGTGAGCCTGCCCTGATTGGCAAGGCTAATTAGATGAATGAATCTAATTATATGCCACTGTTTGTTAGACTTTCCCACAATAAAATATTTTTCCCCCTGAACAAAATGTGAAGTGGAACAAAAGATGATAAAAGCTATGGTTTGCTTAAAGGGGAAAACAGCAAACCCAACAAGCTTAGGCAAAGCAGATTTTCGACAATTAACTCATCAATTTAACAAATGTTTATCAACCTTTTATAGTTAGGATTCTTTCTGTGATGAGTGATAGAAAGTCTAAACCAGACTGACTTATGGCATATTGCATTTCCCAGAAATGGCCAGTCATATTTCCAGTCCCACATGCTCTTCTGAAACACTGCTCTTCCTCTCCCCTTGAACCTGAGTGGTTTTGTGAGTGCTCCAAACAATAAGGGATGGCAGAACTGGTTCTCACTTACTTTCCACAAAAGGGGATGCAATTTCTGCCTGGCACTCTCCTTCATTAGGGGCAGAAACAGAATGCTCACTTGGTGAAAACCTGGCACCATAGCGTGAGGAAGCCCAAATTAACCTATGAGGAAGGACCACCTGAAGAGATCCATATGAGGAGGAATCAATGGCTGTTGCTGATAACTGACGTCTATCACCAAGCCCTCAGATGATGGCAGCCCTAGCCCTTAGGTCACCACCTTTGACATCTAGTGGAAGAAAGGCAAGCTATCACTGCCGAACCACCCCCAAGTTGCAGATATGTGAACAAAATGCATTTTGCCATTGTTTTAAGCCACTAAATTAAGGAGTTCCTTAGGGGAACAGGGCTTATGAAAAGAGATGTTTAGTAGTGTCGCTGGCCCCTCACATAGATTGATCAGGGGCCTGAACAGTGTCATCAGAATTCCAGTTCTTTCTGCTTTGTCTCTTGGTCCAGTTCTTCTCCTCCTTGTTGACCCTCTTCTCAGATAAGCTCTGCCCTCCAAGAATGAGACAATTGGAGCAGTAACCCGATTAGTTCCAGATTTTGTCCAGTATGGAAAGGGCATTGCCTTTATCCCAGGTATCCCACCAAAGTTTCACATTCTCTTCCTGGCTCTAATGAGGTCATGAATCAATCTCTGAGCTCACCCTGGTACCAGAGAAATGATTGGCTAGACCTGATTCACAAGCCCACTGAATTAAGAAGGAAAGAATGCAGTTGTAGGCAAACTATAGAGACTGAAATTTAGGATTTAAGGTGAGGTGAGCTCCACAACAGAAATCAAGGGTTACTATTGGTAAAAAATTGCTTAAATATTAAACAAGCAGAAAATAAGTATTTATTTATTGTTTATTTCTTTTTAATTAATTTTTTGGATGACCTTGGCTATTATAATTATATATGTTTCAGGTGTACAATTCTATGATTCATCATCTATATATTGCATTGTGTGCCCACCACTCAAAGTCAAATCTTCTTCCATCATTATGTATTTAACTATCTTTATTAACCACTCCATGCTCCTTCACTCAAGTAACCATCATATTGTTGTCTGTGTCTATGAGTTTTTATTCATTTTCTTTTGCTTGTGCATTTGTGTTTTATATCCTATTATGAATTTTACCCCAAAGACAAAGCAAGTAAAAGTGAACAAAAAAGAATGGGGCTATATCAAACTAAAATGCTGTATAGCAGAAGAAACCACCAACAGAACAAAAGCCAACTAACCAAATGAAAGAAGATATAAACAAACAACTGGCTCCAACAGGGAGTTTATATCCAAAACAGATAAATAACTCATACACCAAACAAAGAAACAATCTGATTAAAAATTGGAAAGAAGACCTAAACAGACACTTCTCCCAAGAAGGCATACAAATGGCCAACAGATTAAAAAAAAAAAAAAAGATGCTCAACTTCACTAGCTATTAAGGAAATGCAAATCATAGCTATAAGATACCACCTCATACCTATTTTTATTATTTTCACTATTACAGATATCCCTGCTCCCCACTTTGTTCCTCTCCACCCAGCCCTGAACCCTCTTCCTTTGTGTCTATGGGTCATACATGTATGTTCTTTGGCTAATCCCTTCACCTTCTTTCATTCAGTTCTCTCTTCCCCCTCCCCTCTGACAGCTGCCAGTCTGTTCCATGTATCCTTGGCTCTGTTTCTATTTTGTTAGTCAGTTTATTTTTTAAATGTCAATTGTAAGCATCATTATAAATAAAAAATAAAAGTGAACATTTATTGAGTGCTTAATTTGCAAAAGCAGAGTTCTAAGTGCTTTATATGTCTTAATTAAAGCCCTTACAACTACTGCAACATGGATATTATTGATAACACCATTTTACAAAAATGAAAGGAAGAAACAAATTTAGAAATTGACCAAGTCTGCATGGTTAGCAAATGGCCGAGGTAGAATTCAAACCAAAGTAGTCTGGCTCCAAAAACAACATTTTCATCACTGTGCTACAATGACATATAGCAATTTAAATATGTGCTAGAGACTAGAAATGAACAAATGGTGTATTGTCTTAGAAAACATTTTTATTAATGGAGGACAAAAATATGTGACTACATAATTGCAACTTAACTTGTACATTCCTCTAATAAAAATGAAATTCAAAGAAGACTAGGAAGAGATAGTAATACCTACACTTAGAGTAGAAACTATACAAAAATGCTGAAGAGGTGACATTGAAATGGTCCTTGAAATATAAATGGGACTTTGACTTGGAAAGGGGTGGAGTCAGGACAGATTTTCTAGGCATTGTAGCCAAGGAGAGATGATGTATTTTCCTGAAAACTATTCAAAATTATTCATCCTACTATGTAGTGGGCGCCCTCTTAGGGACTTAGAGTGCATCAATGAACAAAACAGACAAGGATTGCTGTCCTTATGGAACTTAAATAAAACAAGCATAACAAAGATAGTGCCCAGGTATCATTAAGAAAATTGAATAGCCTTGACTTCAGGTTCTTTTAGTCAGGCTAAGATGGCCCTCTCATCCAAGACAGCTTGCTTGGCTGTGTTCTGTTCTGTATTTCACTAGGTTGTCCAAAGAAGAGGAAGGCCAACTTCATCTCTGTGATTGCTACCTACATAGAGCAGGAAAACAACCAGGAAGGGACTATAGGAGGCAAAGAAATGAAAATCCTTCTCCCTTAGCTAAGTGTTGGCCCAGGCAGTCACAGAGCAGATTGGTGTGTGTGTGCCAGTGCTCATGCCAGTGCCTGGTGACAAGCCCCAGCAGCAGGGAAGTCAAAGGGGCTCCCTCCTCACTGGTGCTCAGCAGTTCAAAGCTTGGAGAGGCTGCCTGGTCATTAATAATGCAGGGAAGAGGGTGGCATTTTAGTGTTTAGTAAATGGCAAACTTTATTAGAGAAAAAGAAAAAATTAGACATATCCCATTCTTTCCCAGAGTTCTTCACGAGGCAGGCAGAGTTTAGTGAAAGACTGAAGGAGAGAACAAACATCCCTTTCCTAGGGATAATTGAAGTGGTCTGCACTGTTTTATTAGGAAAACAACATTTCCTCCCAACTGGCATCTCTAAACTTATGTACTAAAAATTTCCAAAGAAAATTCACACTACCCAATGTGAATTTTGAAGATAATTATTCTTGTCATCTCTTTTGGAGTCTGGGATTTGATTCAAAACTTGAGTCCCCCAAAAAATAACACTGTGTCTATTGGCTTTTTCTCCCTGAACCCTGAACAGCTACACTCAACACTCTTTTTGAAAAATTCCCACCACAGTAACTCATGAATTAATCCATCCATCTATCCATTAATTTTATCCACATTGGGTTTTAGCCCCCATGCTGGGCTACAAAGCTACAGGCTGATGAGATAGATTTGATCCCTGAGCATGTGGCGCTCAAACTGGCCCATGTATCTCACTTGCTCTAAAATCTCAAGAAAGTACTTCCCTTCTTTGTGCCTTATTTTCCTTACTAGCACAAGGAAGGGCCTCAACATCCTATAACGTTGTGATTCTATCATTGATGTAAATGAAGCATTAGTAAAGATATAAGTGAATACAACATAGAATTCAATACCTAAATTGGATGATCCCTACCACCTTTTCCACATCTCCCTCAACAGTTTCTAATTAGAAACTGGGGGTGAATGGGACAGGTATCAATGGGCAGAATAATATCACTGATAAATGGGTAGAGCAGGGCAGCTCTAGCAGAAGGTTTATTGTCTTCTATCTGATCCCTTTGTCAGCAGCGAGAGCGCTGGTAAGAAATGCTTAAATCAAATGGGACCCACAACGTGCCAGCAGCATTCATTTCCATGTTAATCATATTTTGAATCTTTCATAATTGGCACTTCCTTGAGGGATAAGAGTTAAATGTTGATTTGTAGCACATTACTGCTCCTCTCTCATAATCCAATGTTGTTTGTGTTCTAGTTTTTAATCTTAACAGCAACTGGTTTACAGAGGACAATTGCTTAACCTCCTGTCCCTACCCAGTTGAATACATTGCAATTCAACGAATGGGTTCTAACTGGCCACTGCTCGTCTTCCCACTGCTGGGGCTACTTGTCCACCACTTATGTGAGCTCTCCACTGTGAGGTTTGGTTCTGTTTACCTCACTCTCAAGGCCAAATGTCCAGTTCCAATGACTCAGTCTTGCATTGATACCGTGTTATTTTAGAACTGTAGCTATGTTCTGGTTTTGCTGGGACATCCCCAGCCATGTACGTAGAGCTTTGATTCTTGTGGCCATTATTCACCAAGGTCGCCTACTTTCCCTTGTTCATTATTTGACTCTTCTTTTAGTTCTCATTAGCAAATTGCACCTGTTCACCTTCAGGTGAACTCTTCTCTGGACCATGCTGGACATGATACTGTTTGGGATGCTGTTTCACCACCTGTTTGGATTTTCCACACTGGAAGAGGAGACCAACAAGTTAGGGGTGAAGGGCTCACCCAGCTGTCTCATCTTACCACACTGACCGGGAGATCAAACCTGCCATATTTTGGTATATAGGATGATGTTCCAACCAAGCCACCTGGCCAGGGCCAAGCAGAATGTTTTAAAGCAGTAGACATAGGTAAAAAACAAACAAACAAAAAACAGCCTTTTTGCTGGAAATAAACAAAATTACTTTGCATTAATAATTCTTAGAAAATACATGTGTGGCATTTCATCATTCAAAAAAACTTTATGAGACATCTACTGTTTATGGGCCCTCTCTCAGGTGCTTGGCTCAAATAAAACATGAATCTCTACAAACATAAAAGAACATAGAACAGTGCAATCTGAGATAAAGCACCATTTGGGAGAGACTGAGGATGGTATACAAATGCTAAGATATTAGAAATTTTACATATGCTTTCTACATTTGTAAAGGCCGGTGTTGTTTTATTTAGTGGCAGTTGCTTTCAGAACAGAAAAGAAACAAGTGTATGGTAATTTCTATTGCACTCATTTGTTTCAAAGCCACTTTCTTATTGGCTTCTCAATGCACCAAGCCATACAAATTAAAATGCACGTATTTGCCGAAATAGAGACCTCATGGTTGGTTACACTGGTGCTGGCTTGCCTCTGATTTTAGTGGAGGTCAAATTTTTACTGTTTCATGTCCCAGTGCACTCAGGCCTGGCTCAACCTAGAGAAATCAATAGGCTCAGTGCTGGGACTCAAAGACTGCTGTTGCCATGACCAAGGTGCTTCATACGGGGAGTTACAGCTAAGAACAGATGGTGAGTATTTCATCAGGTAGGGTGCAGCCCCCACCACAATCATTCTCTCCTCTCATCTCTGGCAGTGAAAAGCTGGACAGCACTTTAATGGCTGGCTAATGAGCATGATTAAAACCTGATAATGACTCATCCTAGGAGAAAATGTTCAACCCTGCAGAATACATTCTGCTTTATTATCTGTGAACCTCTCACTGATGGGGACTGGAGATTGACGGGCTCCCATTATGTGGAGGGTGCAAGGTTTGCTGGAAATGGAAGGTCCTTTCAAATTGCCATGGCTTATGATGCTCTTCTGCAGAGGGGAGAGCCCCTACCAAGGATGTGCAAAAATCACCTTTTCCCCCTCAAGCCCCACATCCTCTGATCTGGCAAGAAGAGCAGTTGTTGATTTTAAACAGAATGTGTTGTTTTCTGTGTAGATTTGATTAACACCGTGCTGTTGAATCTTTACGGTCAGGCCAGATTATATTACAGTCATGACAAGTAGTTAATGAATTTACATTGACTAATCCATACAATGCTAAAGATTTTTCTGTCAGAGTTAATATCCAAAATGTGCAAGACACTGTCTGATGTGTGGCTCTGCTCTCTGTACCAATATGACCTGTGGCTGGTGTTTAATGTCCCATGATCAGAGCTAAGTGACAGAATCTGGACACTGGGGTTCAGGATTGTTTGGAGAATTTTTAAAACAAACAAGGATGATCTTATTCCTGATTCCTTATTCTCTGACTGGGTATCTTACTTCTTACTTTCTCCTGCTATAGTATCTGGGCAAGCTCCTTCAAGAGTCCTTGTAGGACCCTGACACTTGAAGAAATGGTGGTATAGTTTTCTTGCTTTTGTCTGGCTATCTTCTCACCACTGCTTGCTCTGGTCCTTTGTTCCCTTTGCTGTGCCAGCTCAGCATGATTCTGAGCTCTTGTCTTGTTTTGATCTTAGGTACCTTCCCGCCCCTCCACACCAGATATAACACACTCCAGACTGCTCACCTCTTCCAGAACCTTGGCTTCACCTTAACCATGACCTCACCAACACTTCAAGGCTGCCTTAGTTCTAGCCACAACATCCTTCCGCAAGCATAAGGCCTGTTGATGGCCATGACCTGATGCCGGTGGAAAGCCCTTGTTATACCCATCTGGAAGGCAAACAGTAACACTATCTACCGGACAGCATGTCAAACATGCCAATTCATTGCCCTATCCATTAGGTCTGCAGTGAGTCCCATGAATCTGCTTTTTATCAAGTAACACAAGTGGTTCTTCATACTTAATAAAAGGTGTCCATAGTCCACATTTCAAGAATCAAGGATGTCCATTTTCAGGTTTCTCCAGTAGGTCCACGTTTTTTGCCAACAGTGTTGGCACTAGTACATTTTTTTGTTGTTGTTGACAAGGTGATATAGGTAGAGGCAGGTGCTGTGGAATTGACTCTCTGAGAGTAGACTCTCCCAAGGTCATAAAAATTCTGGTCTTTTTTGATCTAAGCCTATGAAAACCAAAAGCTTTGGCTCCCAGTGGCTCTCTTTACCTTCATATTCAGGTTGTCAGAGGTGGTGAAAATGTATTATATTGACTAAATATAAATTCTTTCCTTTCTGGAGAGAATTTCTGCAGAAGACTCTGTGGCCAATTGGTAAGGGAGAGAATGAGGGAATCGGCTAATGATCTTAGTGGCTATAGCCTCCATGTGGTCATTTGCAGCTCGATTAACTATAAGTCCAAGGCTTATGTTAACTTACACAAGTCTAGGAAGCTTGGTTAATGCTTGAAACAAATGAAAGTTACAGTGTAAAGTAGTATGGTAATATCACTGTAGATTGGGCATCATAATGGGGCAATTTGAATTAGGCCTATCAATAGTCAGCAATCTACAACGTATCAGGAGGGTGCTAACCTGGACTGAGTACCTGATAGGAGCTGGGCTTCATCAAGCATCACTATTTCTACTCATTACAGCCACTCTTTGTGGTCAGTAAAATTGTTCCCGTTTCCCAGTTGAGGAAATTCAGGGTCAGAGAATCTAAGTGACATGTCTTAGATCATACATGTAGCATTGGCAGAATAAGAATTTAAACTCGGGTCAGGCTGTCCCACTGCAAAACATTATGTCTTGGGGTAGTAGAAGATACTAATTGGATTCAAAGCCAAGGAAGCTTTCTGTCTGAAAAGCAGTGTCACCACCCTTAACTCTCACCTTCATATCTTCTCTTCTTGGGGACAGTGCAGGTTTACAGGGCTTCAGCTGGCTCCTGCTAAGTGGCTGACACAGACTGTGAGATATATCAGACAATCAGTGTGCTGTCATTACATCACATGATTATCAAAGACCAAGGTCTTTTGTTTTCTTCCAAATAAACCTGAGCACTGCATGTATATGTATAATCATGTGTACATAGATATATTTATTCTCAGAGCCTCTGAAGGTTGGGTGGAGTATATACTATCTATTTCCCTCTCCCATGATTGTATTCGTATCTTGGTTCAAACATCTTCTCCTCCATGAAGCCTTCTTGATTTATATAATTGAAATTTGCACTCTTTTTCCTGTGTCCTCTGTTGATCTTTGTATGTTTATCATCATAAGCATCCTGCTATCATAATTGCTTGGGTCCATATCCATTGCCCCTCTCTAAACTGTACATGCCTAATGAAAAAGAATTGAGTTTGAATCAATTTTGTTCAAAGCTGATGTTAAATAGATGATGATTGAATTCACAAATGGGAAATAAACCATATTGTTCAATGGATTTTTTGCCCAAGGCTTCATGCTTAATATGGGCCCAAACACTGTGGTCTTCTCGACTCTGAGAACTCAAATGCTCAAAAATATGCCTTGCAAAGGATTGATGGAGAGCCCAGTGTTGGCATCTCAGCCTAGGGTGGCTTAAGTCTTACTTGGCCCAGTCCTAAAAGGGCATATCAGGGCAGCTGTGAAGCTGAATTCCCCTCATTTCTCTTCATCACAAAAGGCCCATTGTTCCTCAATGGAGCTAGTCAGTAGGCACCTTTCTTCTTATTTCATGCTTGTCCTTCTTTAGGAGGGGTTGGAGCCCACAGCAGCACTCCCACACCAACTTCTCTGAACTGCTCCCAACCAGTTCTGTGGCATTTTCCATTTCTCAGAGGCTGAGCCATGGCCTGAACGAACATCTAAGTTCACGTCAAAAGTTCATCCCTGCTTTGAATCCCAGCCATGGAACTGGAGCACCACAAACTTCCAGGAAGGCTCACAAAGGGCCCTCTTGTAAACATTTTCTCTCCTTTGGAAGACATTCCTTGTGTCCCACTTGCTTTTGGCTGAGGGGAGGGTTGGCCAAGAACAGGGAGGCAGACACATTTCTAAAATGTAGCCCCTGGGACCAGGGCATTGCAGGAAACTCGGAGGGAGACCTCCCTTAAAGGCTTCCCCTGGGCGACTTTCTTCAACGCCTTGAAACTCTTGGCAGTCACACTTTAATGTCATTTTATTTGGAGGCTTTGTGATGTTTGTTTGCATGCTTGGGGCTATTTCTCCCTGGTTTGAAAACTCCTTTTTGGTGCCAGGTTTTAGATTCTTTTCAGAGTGAAAAAATTTGTATCCTTCTTCAAGCAGAGGTGTTGAAAGGTCTTGCTTGTCCAGTGAGTACCTTCAATAAGAGGAGAAAAGCGTACAAAAACATGATTTTTCTTTAGGGGGAGTGGTTGGGAAAATGTTAGCTTTGGGTCTAACCGGAATCAGCCTTTCAACATTTACTCATTTGGCTTGAGATTATTAAACACCTTCGTATTTGGCATTGTAGTGGGTACTGATGTGTTAGAAAGAAAAATGAGGTTCCTACTCTTGGGGAGAGTCCAGACAAGTTGTAGAAGCAAAATCTTTACCCTAGAGACAGCAGGAACTCAATTGTCAAGTAATGAAGGCTACTCTACATCTGGGTCCTTTTTGTGGAATACAGGAATTCCAGTGTCCATCCATGAATGAGATCCTATATGCGTGAAGTGCATGTATACGGATGAGGTATTTACATGTGCAGAAATATATATATATATATCCATAGTTTACTGAGATCCTTAAATGTTCCCCAAGTAAATGAAGTAACTACCTTGTTGTATGTTCAGGCTCTGTTCCCATATCTGGCTCTCCAGGTTAACATATGCAAAAGCAAACAAATTTATCCCGTCTTCTTATTTTTTACCTTCCACCTTAGATTCAGAGCAGGAGGTTGTGTGTACCAGTCTGCTCTTGCTCAGGTCTTATCAATCTGTATTTTAAATGGCACATATTTAAATGTAGAAAGACAAGCTCTTTTTACATTTTGTGAGTATGATTTTGTTAATAAGCATTTTTCCTCACCAAACTGCAGCATCATTGGTAAACCTCTTCTTTTCTGCCTTGGCTAGATTAATAAAACAAAGTTTCATTTCAAATGAGATAATATGCAATGTATTACCTATTCACCTGTGATGGCCTTAAATCATAACCAAGTACTACATCTTAATTTAGTCCTTTCCTGAGAATAAAAACAAAGTTAAGTTCCCAAAATGGGGGGAAAAAGCTGTGTCTTCAAATGTTTTAGCATCCACGAAATCTGGATTGAAGAGAGCCAACATTTAATCTAATCTTCATAACTTGGGTATCTCAAGGTCTCCACTGGCCCATCTCTGGTGACAAGAAGCATGTAATGACTTCAATGACACCCACGTTGGTCCAGGATGCTGCAGCACAAAACCACAATGTTAATGACGCTTCCTGGAATTATACAACATGGTGGCCCTGATACGGCTGAAATAAAACTATTTTTTACCCCACATTCTGGACCTGGGCTCTGCCACCTAGAACCACCTAGAACTGGTTGGATCTGTTTCATGAGAAGATTTCTTCCAGCAGGAGGAGTTTTAGCTTTAGGGGTCTATAGTACCACAGAAGCCGAATGAGAATATCAATAAAAGAATGAAGGAGTTTATAAGCTGATCCTGTGCTGAAAATAGAGATTTCATGGGGAATGATCATAGTTAGAGTGACCCAGAGCTTGTCTGGTAAGCTCATGACTGCTGGGAAACTACTCTTAGTTCATTTATTTTTACCTCTGGTCTCTGGTGGCTAGTTCTATGGCTGGTTAGCTTAATAGTTACAATACAGCACCAATAAAATCAAGGCCTCAGATGTAATGCCTCCTCAAATGCACCTGCTATTAATCATTTCCGTGGCTAAGGGTAGCACTCCTTACTATTACCAGACAAATTATCCTCTGTCTCCTTAATACATGGGCATACATTGACTATCCTAAGAAGTTTCTAAAACAGAGTGTAGAGTACTGATAATAGGAGCACAGGACCTATAATTTGAAAGGAAAGCTTAGAGTAATTCAATTCCATCTCTGATCTAATCCTGTTGGTCCATCTCTAATGTTTTTGACCTTTATTTACCCAGTCTAATGATAATAATAACTATCTTACTGCTACTGTGATTATGACTCATTAAAATCTTATGACACACGCATTATATCATTTGACCTTCACCACAGTCCTGTGAGGTTGGTATAACTAATACACACATTTTACAGATAAAGAAGTTGTACCTGAGAAGGGTTAGGTAAAATTCCCAGGGTCACATAGCTTCTAAGTATCAGTAGCTAAAATTTAACCCAAGTCTGCCTAACATTCAAGAGTCCTACTTTTAGTCACTGTTCTCTTCCTATACTACTTTTTTGTCCCATGAGACACTCACTCTTTCCATGGTGCTGTGAGAAAGTTCTTTCCCATACAATTTTCTTATTTATTCATTCCTCCATTCATCAAACATATATTGGGTTGTCTGTTCCAAGAACTGAACTGTGTATTCTCATTATGTACAGGCCTTCCAGGTCTGCTGCCTGGGGCCATGCAATAATTCTATTTTCTTCAAATATCTGGAGGCAGCAAGGATGAAACTGCTGTTTGTTCTTCAATCAGAATGTC
Organism: Noctilio leporinus; assembly: GCA_004026585.1. Taxonomy (NCBI): domain Eukaryota; kingdom Metazoa; phylum Chordata; class Mammalia; order Chiroptera; family Noctilionidae; genus Noctilio; species Noctilio leporinus. The sequence continues at coordinate 110,223 of PVIW01000946.1, forward strand.
CCCAGTTTCTTCAAAACCCTTGCTTTCCATTGCTTTCCTGATACTGGGTCCCCTCTTCAGCCTATACTACTTCCTTTCCCAGAAACTAGCAGACCAATTTTGAATCTGTTCTACAGCTTGTTAGAGAAGCACCATCATCTTCCTCAAGCAAGCACTCTAATAACAGTGGTCTTTGGTACATCATTTCCAAATGATTGCCTAGTTTGGAGACAAACAGTAGCAAATAAAAATGACTGGCCTTGGTCAAGAATTTACTACTAGCTACTGTTTGAGGTGCTTCACATGCATGAACTCCTTTCATTTTCAAACTAACCCTAAGAGATACATGTGTGGATTGTCCCCAAGTCACAGAGGAGGAAACTGAGGTTCCGAGAGGTGAAAGAATTTGCCTGAAGCCATTTGGATAGCTTGAACCCCAACAGTCTTGCTTTGGAATCCACACTTAGCCAGTCACAGTGCCTTAGCTCAGGAAGGGTAGTTCCAAGGACTGTTTTCACCAGCCAGGGCCAGGCCCTTCTCAGCACAGTCTTCCTTAGAGCTTCCCTCTCCTCCCTGGGTTCACAGGGCAGGCTGCCTGGGCTCCTGACAAATATTCCATAGCTGAGCAGTCCTTAGCCCTGCCTTTCTGCGTTTCATACTCAAAACCCACCCAAAACCTAATTCTGCGTTCCAAACCTAGGTGTTTTTCTCTGCTTTTGTAGGCACAGTGTGCCTTATCTGAAATGGAGTCTTCATTCTCCTTCCTTCAATCCTTCACTAAGAAAGAAAAATGCAAAAATACTTCTCCCTTAGTGACCCAGCCTCACCAGCTCCTAAAAATATATGTATTCCTGGAAACAGCAGGTATTTTAAAGAAGTCGAACCATACCCATTTTTTAGAATCTTCCACAAGTGTTTCTTATCAATCATTAATTAACATCTAGTAGTCCTGTCATCCTTTATAAAAGCATGTTTTTGAAATTCCTATTTCATGTGGGAAGAGTTTTCTTCACAAAGAGAAAAACTATGCAAACTTAACAGTCTTTTATTCGTAATTTAAAGATGATTCTTTTTTCTGAACATGTATAATTTATGTTTGTGCATTAATTCTGTAATTAATGGTGATAAAGTACATCAAATATGTAAAGTGCTGCATAAGTGCTTAATTAAAATAAAAACAAAAAAGTGATGATAATTAATTGTTCATCCCAAAGGCTAGACAGTATTATAGTTCACAGTGACTATCAATTAATATTCCTATTGTTAATAATAAGCTAGACTTTTTATGTAAAATAGAACACATTGAAATTTTCTGATTAAACACAGAGTCAAAAGAAAAAAGTTTCTTAAAAATATTTTCATCATTATAAAGTCTCTGTGGGAAAACAGCTTTCAAATATTGCATTTTAAATCCTTGGCTGAATTCAACTTCATTATACATTTTTGACTCAGAGTTATACTGTTATGGTACCACACTTTTCAAGTTCTTATTTCTCCCCTAAGGATTCCTGAAAATTCAGCCAAACTCAAGGAGCATTATCTTAGTTATAAATATGAGTTCATTAGTGTTTGAAAGGGTAGTATGAAATAAGAGACCTACTAAGTGGGAAGGATTATTCCAAGTGCTTTGGAAGTACTTGTTTGTTGTTGTTCACTTGACAAATATATTGAGTATCTACTGTGTGCTACACACCATGATAGGTACTAGAAATACAGTAAGGAATGAGAGCAGGTTCAGGTTCAGCCCTTCATGGTGCTCAGGATCCAGAGAAGGATAGACATAAAAAAGAATTGCAAACTCAAGCACTCCTAGCTTGAGTTCTGGCTTTGCAGGGAAGATAATTGCTAATATAAAATGGTAAATGACTAAATATTGTCATTTAGTCTTTCCCACTTTTTTTTTTCTGTTAGATTTTTTGAAGTTCTTAGCTTTTAAAAAGGATCTCTTCATAAATAATCCATCTGTTTTGATTTTATTAGCCAAGAACAGAAAAGTAAATCAAATGGATATTATTTTACTTACTTTACTCAGGGGGTAAATTTACTGAAAATAGACCAACCAATGTGCATTTATGGGGATCTATAGATTCACCAGGCAGCCTTACAGGTTCATTGGAATTGCTCTAGTTTTCTGTGTCAGCTTCACACAGCAGCATTATTGACAGGTCACTGGGCCTGCCCACCTTTTCCTTTCCTGTAAGAGACTTCTGCCTATAAAAGTCATGTTTCTTAAAAATCAGCTCTGCCACCTATTCTGCAGGCTTAACTCCGTCTCACTGCTTCTGGCCTCTCCAGAAGCAGTAGCCCATTAAGGAGAGACAAATAATCTCATTTTGAAAAGTAAAATATAACTTCCTGTCACTATGCTAATGAAGCAATAACGTAGGAATTCATAAAGTGTTGTATTTAATGAAAATACCACCAAGATAGGATTTCAGTGTGGTACATTGCAGAACAGCCACCCACACAGAGATCTTCCTTCTGTATATACTTTGGCACTGGATCTTATGCTTGTTGATCTCAAGACATTCTTATGATAGAAAAATCTTTGCTGTCAGTAGCTTAGCATATGTCATACTGAACTCACTTAACAGGCATGTGTCCATCTCTCTATAATACTGCCACCCCTTAGTCAGCCATTCTGACCTTCTTGACCAGGATTTTAATTTGAGTTTCACAGATGAATGTCAAAAGATTAATAAACTCCAGAGATGTGATGTAAGCACATTTTACATACCATGGATTAATCTATTGTTTTATTTTATTATTATTTTTTTTCTCACACCCAAGGACAATTTTTTTCATTGTTTTTAGAGAGAGGGGAACAGAGAAAGGAAGGAAGAGAGAAAAGCATTAATGTAAGAGAGAAGCATTGATTGACTGCCTACCAAACATACCCTGACCTGGGATCATAAGTGCCCAGAGTGGGGTTCAAACCCACAACATTTTTGTTACTGGACAATGCTCCAACCAACTTAGCCTAACTGGCCAGAGTGATCTATTGATTTTTAAAAAACTGTTGTAAAAGCATTTTTCTTTTTCTATGGAATCCTATAGTGGATTCCATTCATGACTCAAATTTTCCACTTGCCCTCTCTCCATGTATTGAACATGTGATTTTGTAGTTCTTGCTACTAAAGAGGTGGCATCTATGTTCCTCATTGAGTTTGAGCTCAGCCTTGTGACTTGGTTTCTCACCAGTGGAATGAAGAAGAGATTTAGTTTGTTAGTTTCAAGGTTAGAACTTAAAAGACCTTGCAGGTTTATGCATGGTCTCTTTAGCTTCTAACATAACCATAGGACAGATGCCTGGACCAGTCTAATGACCCCAAGAAGAGGATGAGAAATCCTGAGCTGCCACAATCAAGCCCTGCTTAGAGAAAACACCCCAGATAATCCTCACACATGCAAGCAAAGCCAACTGAAATAAAATAAACCTAGTCTTCATCAGGAGGACCCAGTTGATACACAGATATGCAAGCTATAATAAATGATTGCTATTTTTTAAAATTTTATTTATTATTTCCAGAGACAGGAGAAGGGAGGGAGGCAGAGGGGGAGAGAAACATCAACGTATGGTTGCCTTTTATCTGCCTCCAGCCCTGGACCTGGCTGGAGACCTGGCTTGCAACCTGGTTATGTGACCTGGCTGGGAATCGAACCAGCGACCTTTGGGTTCACAGGCCAGCAAAATGATTGTTACTTTAAGCCACTGAATTTGGGGTAGTTTGTTACACACCAATGACCAACTAATCCAATTCCCCATATTAAGGAGAGACTCTTGGCCTGCTCTAAAATCCCTGGAAATGCCCTTGGAATCTAATAGTCTTATCAGTGCAAATACGGCCTCAGTTTCAACCTTTGATACATTTTCTCTGTATATCCCCTACACACAAATCTCAGGGATAACTCCATAAATTCTTCCTTCAGAATTATTGTATAAGTTTTTGTGGTAAGTTCACCTGATCCATTTTGCTCCATGTCCAGGGACCATTGCTGATAAATTGCTGTAGGCAGCATTCATGGGAAGTAAAGCCATAACACAGGTTAATTTCAGGAGAGAACATTAGCAAAATGAAAGTGAGATGATAATAGAAGTGCTATTGAGTTGCTAAGGCCTAAAAGAGGAGCAGGCATGTTAGCTATGCTTAATGGGGTAGTAAATGCTTTGATATCTATACATTCTCAGTTATAAGTCTTGTTAAGACCTTTTATTGTCTTAAAGCAAACTCCTTCTGGCAGCATGGTTTTTTATACACAGTTCGTCATGTAACTCTTTCACCTACAGGGTCATTTTTTTCTTCCTATATAGCAGGAAAGCTGAAGCAGGAGGGTCAGCTCAATGCCCCAATGTCTGTTTTCCCTCTGACATTGTCCATAGACTACATTCAAACCTAGCCAAGAATGTAGTATATCCAAAACCACCCCAAATCTCCAGTATTCTACTACATTGTAGCCATGTGACTTTGAACAAACTTCATCATCTTTCTGGATCCAGGTTTCTATGTTTGCAAACCTTGGAAACTGGAAACTAGATGTCCTTGATGGTTTGTAACCATAAACTTCTTTAATTAGTCTTATCTACTCAACTAACTTAATAGATATATCAATTTTAAACTTCAGAAGACACATTCAAAATTATCCCACCCTACCACTTTAATTTATGAAAGAGCAAACAGCCCCAGACAGATGAAGTGAATTGTCTGGGCCCACCCAGCAAGTTAATGGCAGAATGGATATGAGAACCTCTTTCCTTTTCAACATTGTCTCTCATCTCACTTCCTTGAGGATGGGGGGTAGATTTCAAATTCATCTTTCATCTTCAGCCACACAATCCAAAAATTGTAACCAACACTCAATAAATCTTAACAAATATTTGTTGACTTGAATTAGGAATGTGTAAGCATTAGTTAAACGGCCAAGAACAAAATTTTTGAGTCTGTTCAACCAAGAGCCATGACTGCCACATTGCCTGGAGGTCTTCTGTCACATGGAGGAGAAATATGAATGTGGTAACTACTTTCTTAAGTTACATTTTGATCAAAGAGCCAGAACAGCTCCTTATCCAGCGCTGGGTTGACATCACTGGGTCTTCAAGCACCAGCACCGCTCACCATGAAGGTACAGTGGGCAATTTACACATCATTTCTCACTCACAGTTTAGATTCAGAGAGAAGAGATATTCTGTGGACAAGGACATGATGGATTGGATTTCAGCAGACAGCCGCTAAAAGTGCTTATTATTTCAGAATGAACGAATGTTTCTCTGAATAGAAAATAATTCATAAGCACAAGGAAGGTAAAGCAAAGGAGTCAAGTAGTGTGGACAACCAGGCTTGGAGTATTTGTCACAGTCCCAAATATTCTCCTCTTTCATTTTCTGAGGAGGAACAAAGTTGAACTTGGTCCCCTCCTGGGTGGCATTGCTGTGGAAATGAGGAGACACAAAAGTACACATCATTCTGACTCACTCTCTTGGGAAACCACATTAATAAAACTCAACTGACTCCCAAATCAGGCACGTATAGCATATTCCAAGGGCACTAGTTCTGCATGTTAAGGAAGGTCCCATAAAAGAAAGTCTTGTCCACAAACATGTTTGAGAAATTTTTGGATAAAGAATTTTTAAACTTTATTTTCTTTTTCAAAGTTATATAAATAAATATATGATATTGGGCACATAAAACTAATATATGGCCTATATAAGCTATGAAGCTTAATAGTGAAATAAATATCCATAAATCCCCAATCAACTTAGAAATGAAAACATTGCCAATATTTCTGAATCTGCTTGTAAATTCCCCCCTGCTTTTCTCAACTGCCCTTCCAAATATGTGTATTATATATGAATATATATGTTAGATACTATTTAATTTTGCCTTTATGAAATGTTATAAAAATAGAATCATACTGTATATTGTCCTGAGTGACTTTTTTTGTCATCATTAAACATTAAGATTCATTCATGTTGTTGTATATAACCATAGATCATGGAATTGTTGATGTTCCATGCTGAAAATCCTACTATTATTTATCTGTACTATTGTAGATGGGCATGTTAGTTGTTCCCAGTTTTTAGCTATTATGAATAATGATGGGATGAATAGCCTCCTATGACAAATTTGCAAGAAATTGTCTAGTACGTATATCTAGAGAACTCCAGAGTCATAAGTAATATGCATGTTGAACTTGACAAGATAAAAGTAAATTGGTTCCCAAAGTGATTATATTGATGCATTCTCTACCAGCAATACATAAGAGCAGGGCTGCCTTTATACCTAGGCAAGAAATCTCTGGGCAGACCTGTGCCACACAGGGTTGTGTATTTTGGACAGATTGCTGGAAACTTTCTATGTTTCCCTCCAGTGTCTAAGACTGGCTTAGATCAGGGGTGGGGAAGGCATTGTAGGCCTTCTTTGGCTTCTTTAGGATTCCCTCTGACTCACTTAATCCCTACCCAAACCCACCTGCTCTCTTTACATAGGAGAAGTTAGTTCCCAGACTCCCGTCTAGAGGCTGTCATTGGGCTTCAAGGTGGGGTCTCTGTTCCAGGGGTTTGCTTGGCTGACACATTGCTTCTGCTGGTTGAGGCATATTTCTTCTGCAGGACTCTGTGAGATTGGGCTCTAGACAAGCTGATTTGGGGTGATCCTTATTGTTTATTTTGACACAGTTCCTGAAAATGTGTGTATTTTTTGGAAGCCCACTCTCTAGGAGTGGTTTTGTGTAAGAGTTTCCAGCATTCCACAATCCCATAACCATTTAGTGCTCTCAAACTTGTTAATTTTTTAACCTAGCAAGTGTGAAACTGTATCTCATTGTGGTAGTAAATAGCATACTCCTGATTACTAGTTAATTTCATGTGAAATGCTTTTTCAGGTCCTTAAGACATTTTTTTAATTATGGCAAAATACATGTAACATAATATTTACTATCTTAAACATTTTTAAGTGTACACTTCAGTAGTGTCAAGTATATTCATATTCTTAGTTTTGATACCAATGTCAGGAACTTTTTTATCTTGCAAAACTGTAACTCTATACCCATTAAACAAATTTACATTTTCCTTTTGCCTTAGCTTCTGGCAGCTACCATCCTACTTTCTTTTAAAATGAATTTGACTACTCTATATGTCTCATATAAGTGAAATCATAGAGTATTTGTGTTTTTGTGACTAATTTATTTCAGTCAGCATAATGCCTACAAGGTTCAGCTACATTGTAACATGTGTCAGAATCTCTTTTCCTTTTTAAGGCCACATAATACCCCATTGTTTTATTTATTTATTTATCTGTCAAAGGACATTTGGGTCAAATTTTGGGGGGAAAAAAAGCTTCCGTCTTTTGACTATTGTGAATAATGCTGCTATAAACATGGTGTGCAATATCTCCTCAAGACTTTTGATTTTTTTGCATACATGTTCAGAAGTAGAATTTCTAAATCACATGGTAACTCTATTTTAAATATGTTTAGGAACCATCATACTATTTTTCATGGTGGCTATAGCATTTTACATTCCTGCCAACAGGGCACAAGTATTCGAATTTCTTCCAATTCTTGCCAACTTATTATATTTTTAATAATTACCATCCTAACAAATGGAAGATAATATCTGTGTGGTTTGCTTCACATTACCCTAATAACTAGTCATGCTGAGCATCTTTTAATATGCTTGTTGGTCATTGTGTATCTTCTTCAGAGAAATGCCTATTTAAATCTTTTGACCATTTTAAAATCTGATTATTTATTATTATTGTTGAGCTGTAGGAATTATTTTTATATTAGAATATTAACCCACCAGATATATGATGCAAAGGTATTTTCTCTTATTCTGCAGACTGATTTTGTACTCTGTTGATTGTGTCCTTTGACACCAGAAAGTTTTAATTTTGATGTACTCAAATTTAGCTTAAAAATACTTTTCTTCCCTATAACTTAGGTGTTACAACCAAGAGAATGTTGTCAGATCCAATATCATAAAGCTTTTCTTCTATGTTTGCTTCTAAAAGTTTTATTGTTTCTGGTCTTTCTTTAATCCATTTGAGTTAATGGTTGTATATACTGTAGTGTAGGGAAGGGGTTCCATTTCACTGGTTTGCATGTGCATCTCCAGTTTTCTCTACTGGAACTTGTTGAAAAAGGCAAACAATTGTCTTGAAAACCATTGTATTCTTTCCTCATTGAATGGTCTTGACATTCTTGTTGAAATCAGTTTATTTCTGGACTGTTTATTCAATTCCATTGGTCTATATGTCAGTCTTTTTAGGCCACTACTACACTATGTTGATTATTGAAGCTTTTTAATCAGTTTTGAAATTAGAAAGTCTAAGACCCAACTTCATCCTTTTTTTTTTTCCAAAATGGCTTTGGTTATTTGGTGTTCCTTGGGATTCCATCTGAATTTTAGAGTGTATCTATTTTTGCAAAATTGTAGATCATTTTAGGTAATATTGACATAAAATATTTAGCCTTTCAACCCATTTATTTGTGTTGTCTTAATTTCTTTTAGCATCATTTGGTAGTTTTTTAGTGTCTTTTTCCTCCTCAATAGTTTTCAAGTCTTTTGCTTTTTTTGTTAATTTTATTACTATTTTAGTCTCTTTGACAATACTATAAATGGAATTATTTTCTCCATTTCTTTTTCAGATTGCACATTATTAGTGTATAGAAATACAGCTAATCTTTGCATGTTGATTTTGTGTCCTGCAACTTTGCTGAGTTATTTTCTTAGTTCTAACAGTCTTATTTTTCATGGAATCTTTAGGGTTTAATTTCACCATTTAAAATAAGTATATTTTCCTTTTAAGTATGGAGAAGTTCATTATGTTTTTCATATACTAATCATTTTTTGGTAACATGTAACAAATACTCTCCCCTATATATGGCTTGTCTTTCATCCTCTTTATGGGTCCTTGGAGGAACAGAACACTTATTTTAATGTAGCTGAAATTAGCTATTTTGGTTAGCATTTTTTTTTTAGTTTTTGTTAGGAAATGATTTCCTAATTCAAGTTTATGAATATATTCTCATATAGTTTTCCAAATTTTAATTAATACTTATAGTTAAGCATTACATTCATCTGGAATTGATTGCATGGTATGAGGTAACTATATAATTTTATTTCATTTTTTCACAAATAGAGCCTTCTGTTCCCATACCAATTACTTACCAGTCCCTTAGTGGTGTGATATGTTTCCTGTGGTATAATCGAGTGTTCATTTATGCATGGGATTTTGTCTGGACTCTTTATTTTGCTCTAAATTTACCTTTTATTCACAATAATGAGAGTACCTTAACTATTTGGCTTAAAATAAATCCTGAAATTTGGTAGGGATTGTTCCTTCATTCTATTCATCTTATTTAAGTATATCTTGGCTATTTTGGGGACAATTGCTCCTTTGAATACATTTTAGAAACAGCCTAATAAGTTCCTTGTAAGTCTCAGTTGAAATTTTTATTAGAATTGCATTGAATCTTCAGATCAATTAGAAGACCTGAATCTTTAAGAATTTTGAGTCTTTCAATTCATAAATAAGGAATATTCTACATGTAAGATACTTTATTTCTTTCATTATATATTTCTAATATCTATATATCAAAGAATCACACATCTCCTGTTACATTTATTCTTATTTATTTTTTGTTGCAATTATAAATGATGTATTTTTATTTAAATTACATCTTTTAAATGTTTATTATTTATTTTATTTTATTCTTTTATTTTTTAAAAGATTTTATTAATTATTTTTAGAGAAAGGGATAGGGAGAGAGGTAGAGAAGGAGAGAGACATCAATGTATGGTTGTCTTTCATTTGCCTCTATCATCTATGGACTTGTCTTGAGACCTGGCTTGCAGCCTGGTTATGTGCCTTGGCTGGGGAATTGAACCAGTAACCTTGGGGTTTGCAGGCTGGTGCCTTATCCATTCTGCTACCAGCCAGGGCTAAATGTTTATTTTTTATATAAGACATGCAATTTTTTAAAGTATAGATTTTATGACAATCCACCTTGGAAAGTTATCCTTAATTTTTATAATGGATCTTTAGATACTTTTGAGTTTTCAAGGTAGTTGATTATACATCTGTGTCAATATTATTTCTTCATTTCCATCCTTATGCTATTTGTTTCCTACCCTTTTCTTACTGCACAAGCTAGGGTCTCCACTGTAATCTGTAATGTTTCACAGAAGTTATGATATTGGGATCTATTTCTCCCTCTGACTTTTTTTTTTTTAAGATTTTATTTCATTATTTTTTAGAAAGAGGGGAAGGGAGAGAGGCAGAGAGGGAGAGAGACATCAATGTATGGTTGAATTTCACCTGCCTCCAGCCACAGACCTGGCTAGAGACCTGGTTTGCAACCTGGTTATGTGCCCTGGCTGGGGTATCGAACCAGCGACCTTTGGGTTCGCAGGCCGGCGCCTTAACCACTGTGTTACCAGCCAGGGCTTCTCCCTCTGACTTTTTAAAGAATAACTTTAGCTTTACTATTAAGAATTATATTTGCTGTAATTTTTTGTTAACTAGCTTTTATAACATTAAGGAAGGACTCTTTTATTCTTAAGATTTTTAAAAAGAATTTATTTATTATTTCCAGAGAGAGGGAAAGGGAGGGAGGCAGAGAGGGACAGAGACATTAATGTATGGTTACCTTTCACCTGCCTCCAGCTATGGACCTGACTGGAGACCTGGCTTGCAACCTGGTTATGTGCCCTGACTGGGGAATCAAACCAGTGACCTTTAGTTTTTCAAGCCAGCACCTATCCATTGAGCCACCATCTAGAGCTTATTCTTAAGATGGTTTTTGTTTGTTAATCTTGTTCCCTTTTTGTAAACAGTTGTTTAATTTTATCAAATGACTTTTCTGCAAAATTGATGGAATTAAGTATTATCTATTTAATATTTAACGGAATTAACAGATATAGGCATATAATGCATGCCATTAAAGTCAGGAAGCCCACACAAATGCATAACAATAACAAACATAATTAATAATATGTTAATAAATTATACCAAAGACAAAACATCTGAAAAATGGATTTTTCTGCAGAGAAAAATCTGACACTTAAAAATGAGATGAAAGTAATAGCAAAAATTGAAGCCAAAAGATGATAGACAATATCATAAAATACTGAGTTGTGTAACCAGAAAAAATATCTTTCTAAAGTAAAAAATTAAAATGAGAGATTTCTAGACAATTTCCATCAACAAATATTCACTCAAAGAACTGGTAGCTCTCAAAAAAATTAAACAGAGACTTCTCATATGACCCAGCAATTCTATTTCTAGGTATATATATACCCCAAAGAATTGCAAACAGGTAGCCAAATGAATACTTGTACATAAATGTTTATAACAGCATTATTTACAATAACCAAATGCTAGAAACAGCCCAAATGCTAAGTAGAAAAAAAAATAAATAAATAAAACAGACACAAAATGTCACCTGTTGTATGGTTTCCTTTATTTGAAGTAACCAGAATGGTTAAATCTATAGAGACATACTAATATACACTGACACCTTTGCAGTAACATAGGACTTTGGAGAATGGTGAGTGGTTAGGAATTCTGACTTTACAGAGAGGCCTGGATGTGGTGGTAATGCTGTAGCGCAGTACTGGTGGTATGGTAGTAGCTGTTGTCATAATAGTAATGGGTAACATGGGTGCCGTCTAATACTTGGATCAGTCCACCAACAAATACTCATACTTCCAAGTTCCCTTAAGGTGAATGTTCACAGCAAGTCAGAGGCTCTGAGCAGGAGTAAACACTGACAGAAAGGTGGTCTGAGAGAAAAGCTGCTGAGAAACCATGGGAACCTTCCCATCTAAACTCTGTTGGGGAGTTATGACTAGGGGTCATAGATTTCTGACCCCTGCAGTCTTCTGTGAGCACTTACTCTTCTCTTGCTGGAAGAAGTCTTTATTCCAGAGCCCAACTTCTTTTTTGCTCCTTTTTGCTCCAATTCAATGGACTCCTCCCACCTCTTAATTAGGATCACATATATAACCTCTAAGTACCCATGACCTAAGGTACTTCCATAACCTCCAAGGTATTTCTAAGGTACGTGAGCCCTGAGCTCACATTTTGGGGGAGGTAATGCATGCTTCTGTGTTTCTTTAGGGTTCAGGATATATACCACAATACTAATTCAATATGGGCTTTGGTACCAGGAAGGGAGGTAGACTTGGGATTGACTGATTTTCCTCCTGTTTCTACCCAGAGCCTGCTCCTCAGCTTCCCTCTCCATGGGCTCCCATCACCCTCGGTGCCATCCATCACAGCTGCAGCTCAGCCCGGTGATGTATTACACTAACATATCATTAGTGCAACAGCAGAGCAAGGAGCTTTGATGATGTATTGGGGCCATACATCATCAGAATGAGTCACTCTGATGATGTATAACTCAAAAGATGGTACTATCCAGGGAAATGTGGACATACCATAAATCAGGGACAATGTTAAAGAAGAAAACCCAGGGTAGCCTCAAAGGGAAATAAAGGTTCAGGGGGTCTCCCGCAGTAGGAGTTGAAAGACAAAACTAGTAAATTCTTAACGGCTCAGATTGAAGCTTTCTGTTAGCTGTGGCATTCTTAATGACTAAACCAGATCATGGGCATCCCAGGGTACACTCGGATTTCCTTTCCATCTGGAATTCAGTTTGGCTTCCCCTTTCCTGCAAAGCTCCCTTGTCCTGGGGTAGATGCAGAGTCCATCAGATCAAACCAAAGTGCTGCAAGTCTGTGTTCCATCTGGGTCCTCTTGCATTCATCAAACATAGAATGGATGTGGGGGCTTTTCAGTCCATGAGGGTTCAAGTTTACCATCTCTCAGAAGTTCTCCTCCTGTAATCATTGATTACTAAAATTCCTTAGACTCATGAAGGGGAGTGATTTTTGAAAATAGATTGTAAAAATACAGTCAGGGGAGCCCTTGTTTGGCTGTAGAAGTTACAAACTTTTAGAATATAGTTGAGGAGTTCTATTTGTTAATAGGTTAGATCTGGCTGAAATTTTCTTTGCTTTTCTTTCTACAAAGTAGTGAAAAGGGAGGACCTCTGTAACATGTAGTTCGAGGCACACAAAATTCCAAAATTAGATTGTTACACTGTTAGCTATTCCATTAGACTAGAAATGTTGACATTGGGTATAGGACCTCTGTTGAAGTTTCATTCTTGCCATCCATGTATCTTTTCCAGTTTTGCCCTCTCCACAGGGAGATAATTATGGAAAGTGTCAGCTTCTCTTCATTATCTTAGATTAAAGGGAGATGAGTGATATTCTCATAGTTAAGAGCAGATGCCTCTTCATATTTTTAAAATTGGTAGAGAAAGGAAGTCTTAAGGAAAGGAAGTGGAGAGCCATAGGGCAGAGAAGAGGTAAGACCACACACAAGCACAGTGAAAAAAAAAATTGACACTTGTGTTTAATGCTTTATTTAGTGCTGAACTGTCAGCTTGAGATCTGAGGCCCATGCATATTGATTCTATTCCTCCACCCACCCAAAATAAAATAAAAATCAAAGCTTAGGTGCTTTGGGACTGGAGAATATCAGTACTCAGCCCTTGGCATATGGGATCCATTACAGGCAAGAAGTCTTCACAGGGTGTTCCTTCCTCTGGTCCCCACCCACACTCTCACAGGGGAGGGGACTACAAGTAAAGATATTTCCAGTCAACCCTGGTCAAGTTGCTGTGACTCTCTGTCTTTGTTTATTGTAAACTCTGCTGCAAATTGTGTCTGGGAGGGCAGCATAATTGAAGGGGTGGGGAAAGGGGAGCCAGAGAAGGCCCTGAGTCAACCATAAAACACAGTGAACCCTCCCTATGTGAAGAACAGGGGGGGCTTTACCACCTGAGCAGCAGCTAAGAAACAAAAGGGTTTTTTTTTTTTTTTTTTTTTTTTTATTATGTTCTCAAATAACTGGGTCTTCAAAGACTTTTAAAAGTTGAAACAAAACAGATCTTGCCTCTGTTCTTTATTTATTCATTTTGGTGGAGAGAAAGGGGAGGAGAATGGGGGAATTAATAAAGCCAGCATATTTGGTGGGAGTCATTTATAAAGGAGTTGGCAGCAAAAGGGTCCCACAACACCTTAAAGACCCTCTTGCTGTTGAATGAAATGATAGCCACCTGCATTTGTGTGCAAGGGTCCCCTCTGCCTGTGCGGAGGAGATCTGTGAGGCACAGGGTGTTGGGGATCTGGGGATGCATGTTTAGATGGGAAAGCCAGGGAGGTGGCTACAGACAATGCCAAGGAAAGGGTGGAGGGAGATGATAGGATCTCCAGGACAACACAACTCAGTGGTCAACATGGGCACAGAGGGAACATAAAGAATTTGCCAGAAAAAATAGTTTTAGCTATCAGTGCATCAGCTTCACTCAAGAGTGGCTTAGAACAAGCTGTGTTGTGGTGCAGCCATTGGCTGACCCAGTAGATTTGGACACCTGGGCCTATATAACTCAGTTCATTGCTGTGCATACACTTGTCAGATCTAAAAGATTCTGCAAATGTCAATAATGTCAATAGTCAGAGAAGTAAGCAGCAATAGCAATAATAAGTACCACAATTGCACACATTCATTGTATATTGTATGTGTTCAACACTAGTCTTATATCTCAATCGTCACATTAGCTTAAAGGGATAATTGTATGTACTTCATTTTTAGGTGAGGAAACTGAAGCTAGCACAATTGTACATCTTTTCTTAGTCACCTGACTAGTAAATGACACAGTAAGATCTCAATTCAATGTCCCTTAGCTTCTAAGCTTCCACTCGTCATGTGACCTGCAGCACAAAGGCAGACCTGTAATGTTACCCAATCAGGCTTTGAATCTCTCCCTTGATTCATCCCCTTCATCAGCTGCCTGCCTTGAGGGGCACTTTGGACTTCCATTCTAAAACCCATGAACAACCTCTCTAAAACTTGTAGAAGAAGTGTTATATCTCAAAGCCTCTATTGTTTTGTTTCTAAATTAAAGAGCGCAAAAATGGCCCTAGAAACCAAAGTCCATTCACCCGAAGGCACAACCTAGAGAAAGGAAACAGTTGGGCTCGATGGGTCTACCTGGGGAGCTGCTCTTTGCTTGGCAGAGGCTTGGAGTCTACCACAAGCTTGAGTTTCCATCACTGGCTGAGGAACTGGACTCAAAGCTGTGTCTTGGCCCTTTGACAACAGGTTCACCCCTTCCCCAGCTTTCAGAGACAATTTTCCCAGAGTTCAGAAGGCAGCAGAACTACACAGAGATAAAACAGTTGAACTTTTCTTAAGTTACTTGAATCTCCAGAATAATAATAATAATAATAATAAAACACCTTTTCCATGTTACTTTAGCCTCCTCCCCCATACCAACTTCAACATAATGATGCATAGTTTTACAAGATAGAAGTAGAAGAACTAATAAAATATATGGTTTAATTAACTAAACTTATGCTGTAGCCCACATTAGAAGACCATGATTTAGTGTACACTCTCATCCTCAGGACAGAATAATGCAAACAGCATAATTAAAAGTTGATGAGAAGTATATTTATTAGGCACACAGAAAGAGGAGACACCCAGATTTATGATACATAAAGTAAACCTTTAGTTTACAATATAATTAATATTTTAAACATCGCAGCATGCATATAATGCAGTCGAAGAGTCCGCCTCAGCGGAAGGATGATTTCTTTGGTGCTGATCTTGGCCCCATTTAATAGTAAATTATGTTCCTGAGCATATACAAATGTAACATGATCTATTATGATCTAGAGATGATGCTCATTGAGATGTCTGCTGCTGTGATAGATCACGGTTGCACGTCTCTGAAGACATGGAAGATGGCTGAAGGGCCAATTATTTATCTGTGGCATGAATTCCGCAGCTATTAGTCACACACGGTGATGCAAAATGAGGGTATGCCACTACATTTTAATCAATCTTGGCTCCAGAAAATCTCTCGTTAGCAGGGAGCTGAGGACCTCAGAAGTCTGCAGCAGAAGAGGAGAGCTTTAGAAAAGCAAGAGGGTTGGAGGAGAGGGACAGTTGAAAGCAAAAGAAAGCACACAAACCTCCTCAATAGCTCTGAGGACACACCAGCACTACGGTCTCAGATCATGGGTTTCATCTCATGGAATAGTCATAATGACCACATGGAACAGGTTCTATTTTGTCATGCATGGTATGCAGATGAGGAAACTGAGGCCCAGGGAAGTTAACGTGCCAGCAAAGGAAAAACTGGAGTTCCCAGTCAGGTTGCACAACTCCTTCTGCTCCACCCAGGGCTTCCATGAAGGACCTTGGGAGAGCTGAGCAGTATTTCTCTATAATTCAGTTCACACTTCTCCCTAGAGTTCAGAACCTCAGGGACTCTCCTCCTACACAGAATCTGTTCCTCCTCTCAGTCACCCTTCCCCCAGACTGCTTCTCCCAGGAGGCAAGTATCTGATACCATTCTTCCCCTTTCTTTTCCCAGAGCCACTAGTAATGACTTGCACTGTAGAGTCTCCCAGAGTCTTGCCCTTGTTCTCAATCTGAGGGATATTCCAAACAAGGTCATGCTTGTTGCCTTTATTATATGTATTTTTATTTTAAAAATGTCCAGATGAGTTACCTTCCCTCTCTCTCTTTTAATATTTCTGCCTCTTTTCCTTCTTTATTTCTTCCTCCCTACCTTCATAGTTTTTAAACACAAGAATTAGGTTTAAAAATACACTTGCATTTTATTTTTTACTGAAACAGTAATACTACATACTTGGAAAAACACATAAGATGGCTTTTGTGCATATTCTCCACCACCCATCCAGTCTAAATTCCCCAGGCTGATTTGTCTACCTCACTCCAAGGGTTATAAGGAATGTAGACACAATGTTTATTAGGCCATTACTCTGTCAGTTACCTGTTTACTTTTTTGGTCCTACATTCTGAACCATTGCTATGGGATCTGCTGAAAGATATGAAGAGGGAATACTTGGCTAATTCCTCTATCGAATCTACAGGCTTCCCAGGCCATGACTAGTTATGAGCATCTTATAGAGAACAGGCAAGTGACGTTTAGCCACAGAACTCCTAAATACCTGGAATGCCTGGACTTTGGGCTTTGGATCCCATTGCCTCGGCCAGATCTTAGTCTGGGCCTTCTCACCCAAGTATCATAATCACAGACAAGGAGAAGTACAGTGTGAGCTACACATTTTATTCTACCTGTACCTCACACATGAAGTGGAAACTGGCATGGCTTCCTTACCCTCAGAAGGAACCCATTTGGCTTGAGGCTGGAGAGGAGATTCACTAAAGCCTAAATGACATCAAATTCATAAAAGGTCACTGTGTCTTGAGCATGAACTTTGAAGACCTACCCTGGGTGGTCAGGACAGGAATCTATTCAGCTTTCAAACTGGGATTGTTTCTAGTTTTCAATGGAACTAAAGGAAAGATTTACCTACAATCCTAATGTTGCTGGAAACACTGTCAGGGAAGAGCATGCAAGGGAAACATACAAAATAATTTAAGTTCAAAGTAGATAAATAATACGAGTTCTTCATTATTTGCTTTGTTACACTTTTTAGTGTAAATTATTTAATTTCATTTTGGATAAAAGTGGATGAAGGGAATAAGACATTAAGGAGATAAAACTGCAGAGTTTTCCATTTTGGAACTGGTTACAAAGGATACACTAAGAAAATAAATGTATAGATCTCTCCAGGGGAGTAACCAACACCAGCCACCACAACACACACAATTTGCTTTATTTTGCTGCTTAATTGGCATGGCCTTCTCTAGGGAGAGTGCAACCTAAGCCAAGTTAGAAGATAAATCACCTTTAGTGTGGCCCCATTTGGGCCACAGATAATTTTTCTGACAGTCTCGTCAGATCAAGATGCTAATGCATCACCTAGCACCTCTGTATCCCAGCAGTGAGGGATAATTTCCTTCCTATTAGCACACATGCACACAGACACTCTCCCCGGGGTGGTTTAGTGAAGGCCGCAGTACTGACTAAGGGAAGAAGAGCCCTGACAGCACCTAGACTACGCCAGGCCAGGACAAATAGCCATTCTTGCTTCTAGAGCTAAATTTAATTTCCACCTTTAAGAGGGCTTTTTTCTCCTAGCGTGGAGTTAATATCTTCTAGTTGCCCCTGATGCCACGAGAAATATGTGTGTAATCTTGTCTGTTGGTGGTGGTGGCAGTTTCTCTATAGAGGTCTTAGATTTTCATGACAAATAACATTAAAACATATCGTCTTTACTGAGTAAATTATTTGGAGCTTAACATAGATGCCTTTAGGATACCACACCTGAACTCACATGAATAATACAAATGGTGGAAATGTTGAGTTTTAAGATAAATTTATAGAAAAGTTTTTCAATAAGGGAGAGGCTTTAGGTTATAGATAACCTATTACATAACTATTCTAATTACAGTATAGATGTCTTGGGTTGGCTTCAGATGAAAGAGAGGTCAAATTTGATCTCATGAAGAATTTCTTCAGAAGTGGATCATCTCAGGCCTCTAGATCCAGTCCTGGGATCACCAGGTATTAATGTGCTATTCTAGGCAAGGACCTAAAATGCCCTTGACCTTCTAGCCTTATTCGACTTTCCAATCTCAACTGAGATTACCCTTTTGTTTTTAGTAATAGTCATACCAAACTATTTGACATCCCTGAATGCATTTTCATTTTTCTACAACCTCCATTCCTTGAGGTAACATTTCCTATGTGTATGGTTATTTACCACAGTACTTGTCCCAATAAATGAACACTGCTCATTCATGTAATATTCTTCCTTACCAGGCTATGAGCATCATGAAGGCAGGGACCATTGTCCTATATGGACACTGTAGTTATCATAGGGCTTAGTACACGGTAGGTCCTCAAGTGGTTTGAATATGATGTGAGAAAATGTGACATCAATGGAAACCAGAGGTGATAGATTACACCAATAATTTCAGAGCAAGGTAAAAATTACTATGGCTTTTAACAGAAGTGTATGTCTTTAAAACTATGCCATTTTAGTGGAAGAAAGAATTAAGAAGTGTTGTGCTACCTCAAAGGGTAGCACAACCCCTTGGCTTCAAATATGTGTGATTCTAAGATGCAGAGATGCTGTCACCTTTGGGGATCAGACATGGGTCAGATAGTGCTGGGGCAGGTTCTCAAGAGATCTCCTGGGGTATAAAGCATCTTCTTTTTGAGTTTTAGAAGTTGGTTTTTGACTTTCTTTCTCTAATCTGACTCTCCAATAATATTAGTCTCTCCTACAATATTAGTCCCTTTCCCACCTCAGTCCATGACCAATAGAAGAACTTTAGGAGTTCAACCATTGGAAAAGGGCCTCCTGCCAGACAACCATGAGTGCCGAAGCTGACAGTGATGACTCCTAAGGGAGACAAGAGTGGTTCTTCTGCTCTCTCTGACCATGGAGAACCCCTCATCAAGCAGGCTGGGGGCCTGGAAAGTCCTTGGCAGCAAGGACACAACATTATTCCTGAAGGGCATCCTTTCTAAGCTCCATATTAGGTGCAATGAATTTGTCATGCTCTCTGCTTGAGATAGACTGTGCAGCTATTCTCATCTTTTCTGTTGCCTAGAGACTACCACTTACCACTCAGGGTGAGTAACATCATTAATTGGAGAGACAACAAGGAAGGGAGCTGACACTGACCATCAGCAGAACCATAGGATGCGCTGGCCTGGGCAGGTGCCACGGATGAGCCAAACAAAATCTTTCCTTTATCCTGGTGCTTCCCTCCCAGGAGCCTTTGGTCTCTGTTACTAAATCCTCCACAATGGTAGTGAGGGCAAAAGCAGCCCCTGCTTTTGATGATGGACTTGGGCATAAATGAGGATTGTTCCTAGTTAACTCACTCTGCCCTACTTTCTCCCACCTGCTTTCGATAAAAGTCAACGGGATAGCAAATAGAGTTAGACTTTCAAAGCCAGGGATTTAAAACAGAAAAATCCTCTTTTCTATGGTGCCTATACTTACAAATATGTATTCCATATTTATATAGCATATTAAAATCCAAAACCTACACTAATGCAACATTAAAGTCAAAAAAATGCAAAAGTGAAGGGTTTATGGCATTGTTAGCTTGCCCACATTGTGCATTCTGCATAATGAACCTCACCTTGAAATTTAAGCCATATACTATGTGGAGTTCACCCCACCAAGAAAGCCTTAAACTTCTTGCATTTTGTGAATTTCATTACTCCAAATTGCAATATTAATAACTGAAATGTGCAGCCAAGAAAATGCTAATTTTCTGCTTTTCCTTTCATTTTTTCTTTCATCTATTTTTCCCTCTAATTAAACAAGTGGGGAAGGTAAAGAAATAAAGAGAAAGAAAAAAGACAAGGCCAATGAGATGGAAATTCACACTGCTAGTCAATTTTATAGTAGGGAAACTGAGGCCCAGATGGTGATGCCCATGGTTACTTAGCTTAGTAGGGACCTCACAGTAATGTTCCCACTGTAAACTCAATGCTTTTTGGCTTCATTTTCCTTCCAATTCCTTGTTGACGTCCCAAATCCAAATGTGGAAATGGACCCAATAGCAAATAAATGAAAGTCAAAAGACAAAATTTCTGCAGGCAGTTAGGACTACTTTTCTTCCATTTACAATATCTGGTTTATCATCACTTAGCATAGCTCTGAGCTCGAGGGGTACAAAATAACTTTAAATTACTGGGATTCAGAAAGGACTCATGTTTCAAACAATTAAAAATGCATTCTCTCTGCTTATATAACTCCCAAGGAGAAGAACATATTGTCACAAAGCAGCTGGCATGGACAGAGCCCCAAGGTCTATACAACAATATCCCTTTCAACCCATGAACTGGCACCCTTGATGGGACAGTTGTCCCCCATGTTTCATGGAGAAACAAACACAAAATCTGAGATGGGAAACCTGTTGACAGGCCTGACTTCCTCTTAAGCTGCCTGTTAACTGGACAAGCTGGGGTCATCTGGAAAAAGGAAATGGTTGGGGTGACCTTAAGTCAGACTTTTCACTGAATTAGAGGCCAGGACTGCCTTGGCACATGGGGTACTCACAAAATCAGCAAAAAAAAAAAAAAAAAAAAAAAGAGTTGAGATGAATTTTTTTTACTCCAAAAAATGTAACTGTAAAACTTGCTTTTGTCTGTTTTTTTTTTTTTTTTTTTTTTTTGCTAGAATACATCTGAAGGCAATGCCAACTTGGTAAAGGTTGGCCCCACTGAAAGAAGGAGTAGGGAGAGGAAGGAGAGAAAAGGAAACGTGTGTCCACAACCCCAAAAAGAGATGCTGCTGGCTGAGGTAAGCACATTCTGGATTCAATAAACTGACCAATAAAAGGGCCATCTACTTCTGAACAGGATTGATGGGGTTTCCCTGTAAGGGGAACTTTTCACTAGAGACCTCATGCCTCACATAGGTTGGCAATCTGGGGGTCACATTTATATTTTGTGGCTGAAGGCCTCTCTGCCTGGGACCTCCCTCTGTAGAGATGTTTACAAGAAGGGGTAGAACTTCAGGCAGGGGCCGGGCTACTATTCCTGCCCACAGGGCAATGAAAACCAAGTGCTACTAGTAGAGGGTGGAGGGAGAAGAGGAATGTCCCCAAGAAGGTTTTGCTTAGTTAGAGGGCTCCTTTACAAATGACCCTGAAACCCAGTGGGTACAGTGGAAACAGATTTCATGAGGCAAAAGATGAGGAAAAGAGGAAACACCCCCCCAAGGTTGGCAGATCAAAGCCAGAAACGGATGTTCATCAAACAGGAGATAAGAGGAAAGGAGGTTTTCCTTACTCCATCAATCCTGCTTAGAAGTGGCTTACCCTTTCTTGGTCAGTTTATTGAATCCAAAAAGTGCTTACCCTAGCCAACAGCAGCATGCTTTCCCTTTTCCCACCTCTCTCCTCTAGTCCCTGCTGCTCTCTTCCTAACAGATGGTAGCACACATGAGCATTTTTTCTTGCTTCTGATGCTAAAGTTGATTTACAAGCTTGAGTTATTATTTATCATTATTCATTTTCTGTCAGCAGTGCATTGAAGGTTAATAGAAATGCCAGCATGCTCTCTGATTTACTTAGTAAAATATTTGTTCCAAGGTTTAGGTCATATGATTGGTGTCTGAGTGAGCTTCAGGTTTATGCATTATGAAAAGCAAGATGACTTGACCTTCAGCCACCAACACTAGCACCATATATTACTTTAGTGAGTGACCTTCAGAGACCTCAGATGCAGTAGATGTATTCAACACATGTTAGCCTCCTCCATATTGCTGGCATTGTATACATACCAGTGGAGTTTATGCAATGTAAACTGAGCCCTGGAGCTCATCTAATGAATGGGAGGCAGATGAGATGTAAACTCAGGCTAAACCAGATCCCCTTCTTAAGATAATAAACTGGTTTTGCAGCCCAGCTGCACTGAGGCTGTGCATGTGTATGGGGACTAATCAATTCACATTCTCTCCTGGGATTCTTGCAATTTAACAGAGAGAAGGAGGTAGACAAAAGGACAACTCTGAAGGAAACTGGTCTTGGATGAGCAATTAGGGCCCAAAGGGAATAGTGGTCTTGAAGAGACCTGCCATTGCCAGTATCTGTGTGCTGAGGTCACAGCCTACTGGTAACAAAGGAGGGAGGTAGCAAGAAGGAAAGGGCATGAAACTTGGTCTCTAGGACACTAGAGCCATAGACAAAAAACAGAACAAACAAACAAAACAAAAACCCTAAATAGCATACAGTGATACAGAAATAAAAATTATGTCAAAAGCAAACAATGGATAATTATTTCTAAAGGTCCAGCTCTGTTACTGTATAGATAATGCAGTATAGCATAGTGGGTTCAAGTCATGAGTTCAGGTATATTATGCATTAGTTTACGTCTCAGTTCCACTGAGCAAATTGGCTTAACCTCTTTAATCCTCAGCTTTCTCATTTTTAAAATGAAGATAATAAGTGTAGCTTCCTCTTGAGGCTGGTGAGAGGTTGAATTGATTGAGGTGATACATGCAGCGTGTCTAGTACAGAGGTGGTGTGCTCACCAAATGTTCATCATTTTTGTAAGTTTTGTGAATAGATGGTGAAGAGATTGCTGAGAACAGCTGGCAAGTCTTCATGTTTAGAAAGGGATTTGACATGAGAGTAAAAAGGAAAAAAGGAATAGTGCAAGTTGATGGAGAAATGGGGTGGTGAAGGAACAGAAGGCAGCTGGCTGTCAGAAATCTCACAACCTGGAGCTGGAGATGAAAACTGGAATTCTGAGCATCTCCCTTGTTGTCTCTTCCCAAACTGGGCTTCTTCAAAAAGGCTCTCAATGGCCCTTTAGTGATAGTTCACTAAATATCATTTACTTTGAAATGCAAAGACATTTCTTTAAGCCTTTATTTATTTAAAAGGATTTTATTTATTATTTTTAGAGAGAGGAGAAGGGAGAGAGGCAGAAAGGGAGAGAGACGTCAATGTTTGGTTGCCTTTTACCTGCCTCCTGCAATGGACCTGGCTGGAGACCTGGCTTGCAACCTGGTTATGTGCCCTGGCTGGGGTTGAACAGGCAACCTTTGGGTTCACAGGCCAGTACCTTATCCACTGTGCCACCAGCTGGGGCTTCTCTAAGTCTTTAGAATTGCCTTGCACATGGTTTTAAAATTCAACAGTCAGCTGACAAGCATCCTTCCCAATCCCATTTCTAATGTGTCCTTCTTGTGTCCCTCCTTGTTGGCACAATTCATTACCACCTAAGCTTCCCATCTTACAGGTAGTAGTATGTTCTATATCTAAGACAATTCACTCAGATTTAAGTAACCTGGACTACCTCAACTCTTCATGCCAATGGGAGGGGATAGGTACTTTGTTCCTTAAAATATTACCTTTAGTGTCTGCACAGGTTGTTTTAATACTCTTGTGACCCTACCCACTTCTCCTAAAAAAATAGCATGAATCCTCCTTTCCACTTGTTATAATGCTAAAAAAAAAAAAAAAAAAAAAAAAAGTAGCTCATTTGGACAAGGGTTAGGAAAGGCAGCTTAACATCCACTGAACCCCACACCCCCCAATCAAGAACTAAACACAAGACAGTTTTGTTAGAAAAACTAACATTGGAAACTGATTCAGTGATTTCCCATACATCAGCTCAAAGGAGAAGGCAATATTGTATTTGATATAAGAAAATCTGGGGGAAAGGGTGGGTGGGGAGGGGGACAGAGGGGAGAAAAAAAGGGATGGATGTAATACAACAACAATAAAATTAAAAAAAAAAAAGAAAAAGAAAAAAAAGAAAATCTATCCACAAAGAATGGAAGGCTGCCCATTGGTCAGTCATTCATGCATTAGTTCTAGATATAATGTTTGCTGGGTAGGGGAGGGGGACAGAAAAGGAGTTCTTCATGCTAACCATTTATAATAGAATTGCAAAGTCTTAGCACCAGACGAGATCTGAAAGGTCATTGAATCTAATCTTTTCCCTTGTCCAGTGAGAATTCTGAAGCCCAGATTTGTTGGTCTGTAACTGATAGTGGCAGAAACAGGCCTAGAACAAACCTCCTAGGTTCTGGGGGTGCTCTTTGCCCCTCTCCACATTTGCTTCTGTTCCAAAAAGTCCTTCTCCAAAACTAACCCTCGAAATAAGCTGATGATAGAGCTCCAGCTGCCCAGACCAGTACATTCACACTCTCAGGAGAGCCACCTTTCCTCCCCTTGAACAAGAATGAGGATGCCAGGAAACCCATGGTGTGTCAGAAATGTTGATGGCTAAATATTACAATGTAATAACAAAGGCAACCTTCAGAGGAATAATGAAACAAAGTAATTTAAATCTCATTTAAATAATTTTCCTCTTCCCCCTATTTTCACCCTACACTGTTCACGGAGCCCATCTGAATTCCGAGGGCATGTTCATCCTCCCACAATGGGGGCTGAGTGCTGGAAATGTCCTTTCATTTAATTTCCAGTACTAGCTAAATTATCTATTGCCATGATCTGTGATTGATTTAGTTTTTATTGCTCTTGGCTGTGACAATCTATAAGGACCCAGATGATTTCCCTTTTTTGGGTTTTAGGCTTTATTGCTGTCATTTTAATGACAGATATTAAACACAGGGAATTCTCAGCTGTATTTTATCTAATAGGCTTAGCTGTATGTTGTATTTGAATGTGAAATGATACCAAGAACTGGTTCTTCCAAAGTCTCCTTCTCCTACTTGCTCCATGAAACCATGCCAGGTATATGTGGCATTCTGGAAAGGAACACATGTATCTCTAGGTAGATTTAATTATCACTGTGCCAAATATAAAGTGAATATTGAATAAATACTTGATGAACAAACTAATGAATGAAGACTTTGTTAACCCTTTGGCATTTGGGCTTTTCCATAAATCTGCCATTAACCCTCATCCAAATGCTAAGAACCTATTGGGTGCAAGGAAATTATGCTAGGTGTAATTCAAAGAAGTATATGATCTCCCTTTCCATGAATTTGTAATTTATTGATAAAAAGCAAGTGTGTACATAAAGAGCACTATTATAAAGTATGATATGCTGATAAATGAGATTGCAAATTCCCTAAGGGTATAAAAGAGTGAGAAATTCCCTTGAGCAAGGAAAGAGAAAAGAAGTAGAGTGGATGATATAAGTTAAATGGAAAAAGGAACTATTTGATACTACATGATGTAAGTAACAGAAACACAGTCCAAGTCAACTTACTGGCTCAGGTGACAGGCTTCAGACACTGCTAGTTTAAGGGCTCATGTGATGCCATGAGGCATCTAAAATATCTGCACACTAAAAGACCAGAGGACAAATCATTTTGTTTTACCCTGCATATACACTCATTTTTATAGATTTTTCAACTAAGTGAGTCTCTTTTACTCTTCAAACTTGGACACAGTTAGTTGAGTATAAGAAATATAAAATTTCTAAATTTAGTTTTTGAGATACCTTCTTACATCTTGAAAATATATGTACCAATCAGGATGAAATCCAAGAATAGCAGTATAGTCAAGTCAAGTAAGAAGTTGACATATAAACTGTTTGGAAGCCCAGAATTGTTTTTTAACAATGGGCTCAAAGTGGGGCCATCTTCCTTTTTTGCCACATACACATCATGACAGGCATTTCTCAATGATATTCTAGCTCTTATTCTTGGGAGTAGCTCCTGATGGTATCTTTATTTCTTAATAAACTCAACTATTGCTCTAGGGTATCCATTTAGAGAGTTGACTCTGTTAGAAGAGAAGGAAATTTATTTATGTTTGACTAGTATGAGGTTATTTACATACAATGATGTGGGGAAGTAGAAAGTTACCATCTAAAATATATAAAATAATCCCACCAAACTGGATTTTTGTCAAGTCAGCAAGTACAGAAAATATGTCAATATTTATATTTAATACAATTATATGTATACATATTATATTTTAGTCAATATTTATATTTAACATAATTATTTGTATAAAATTATTGTGTCATCTTAGATGATAGAAAAAGATAACTTCATAATGATTTTGTTGATATTATTTTTCTCGTACAAAGACTTGACTCATGACAATGAAGGCACAATACTTATCCATTGTGCTAGACTAGGAACTGCTATACCATACTTATCAATGATATACATGACACAAAGCTTTGATGAAAGAATCTATATTCAAAGAGATATTGAGAGTTTTTTCCCACTGTCCTCAAAATTCAGAATATATATGACATACAATGTAGGGAAATGAGTTGCAAAACAGCAAAAGGAAATAGAATATGAAGCTTTCCTTTTCTTATTCTTTCTTTCTATTGTTCCACAAAAATAATATTAAGTCAGCTACCACAAGCCTGAGCTTATAGTAAGCCTAAGGGTTAGGGACACTTGAATTGCTTCTGATAGGAATAGAGGTTGGCAATTTAAGATAATTAAATTTAATCTAAAATTATAGAGGTTGGGGTTTGTTTTCTATTAAAAACTTGATTTTCTACATCCTGAGAAAAAAGGCTTTTTTGGAACTGAAATTTCAAAGGGTTCTAGTTAAATCAAACAAATGTCTACTGAGTAGTTTTGCTGTTCCATCCACTGTTCTGGGAGGTAGGGACACATCAACAAACAAAACTGCTGGAAGTTCCTACCCTTCTTGGGCTTATAATCAAATGGATATAAGTGACTTCAGAATACACCAAGAAATACCTACCTTCACTTCCAGGGGACTTAAGGGCACGGGGCAGACCAGAAAGATGAGGGAAAGAGGGGTACTGGCTGAGGTGGGGTGGAAGTAGGCTTTGGGGACTTTCTGAATTACACAGAAAAGAAAACAAATGGAGGACTTCAGGAAGTGTCCAACATTCTACAGTGACTTTACCCCAGGCCTGGAGTTTCCCATCCACCTCTATGCATTTTCAGGAACTCCATGGATAGCATTTTGACCAAACTCATTTCCTAACTCTCCAAGCAGAGAGAGTTTGAAGTTGGCAGTGATGTTAAAATTTTAACATTCCACCTCCTGCCCTCAACCCTAGAAAAGCCCTGGAAAGGAGAAGAGCACAACATAGAATCCAGATGTCTCAAATGAATCCAAAATTCAATCAGAGAGAATAGGACTGTCATCCAATTCAAGCAATAAGGAAACCATTAATCATAGATTATAGTGTGCCCAGTGCCTTATGCAAGTTCCATAGTTTTTTTCCCCCCGCAAAGGGCATTTACAGTAAAAAAAAAAAACAAAAAAAACAAAAAAGGGTTGGAAATCCAACTATGATCATTTTTAGCTGTGACTTGAGAGTGTAAAATATATTATTTTCTATTATTATTATTACTACTACCTTACAACTATTACTTTTACTACTACTATGACTACTATCATGGTTACCTTTTGAACATACATAATTCATCTTACAACCTTCCAAAGTAGGTATTACTATACCCATTATAACCAGGAGAACAAACAAGAAAGAAAAAAATAAAGGAAAAGCAAAACTAAGATATATTATTTTGTTCAAAATTGTACAGCAAGAAAGTAGTGGGATGAGAATTTGAATCCAGGTTTGTTCAACTTCAAAATCTTTGACTTATCCAATAACCCATACTAGCCTAAGGTATAACAGAATCTGGCTCCTTTAGAACTGAGGAAAATAAAATAAATGGTCACTCAAAATCCTAAAGATCAGAAAAAACTCTCAGCCATGGAAGCATGGCTCTGGGATCACCTCAGACACTATCCAAAAAAATCTATTCTTTTTCTGAATAGTTTTCAGAACTATTCAAAAGTTTAATAGTTTTGTACATATTTCATATACTCTTATTGGCTCAACCACTAATCTTAACTTAACCCTCACAATGCAAGCCAACTTTTGCTTGGTACAGACCACTGTTGGACCATCCCCTCAGTGCTGCTGTGGAAAGCACATTTCCAGTGAGGCCAAATTTAGCATTTAAAACACGTGGTCCTACTCTTTCACAAACCATGGAAATATTCTGAAAATCCAGTTCTTTATGTGTTCAAAGCCTAAGAGTTTAGGTTGACTTTTATACCTAGAAATAGTTGAAATAAAATTTCAGGGCTTATTTCTTGGTTGTAAAACACAGCTGATAGGGCAGGGCCCATCTCCAGTTCAGCTTGCTTGTTGCTGACCTTGCCGAAGTATGGTTTGGTTCCTGAGTCAGAATGAGGAACCCAGGGCCTGATGTATTGAAGAGAGGAATAGCCATGTCCGGAAAGCTCCTCAGGGTAGCATGACAATAACAAGAAGGTATGCATATTTATTTGATGCCGTTTGACATCAGATACTCATAAACTCCTTGTGAGGGTCTTATAGATGAGGAAGGGAATATACAAAGAAAGGAGCAGCGTTTTAGTACCTAGCAGGCAGGTGTTTTACCTGAGCTGGCTTATTTATTCCTCCCACAGCACTGGTAGATGGAGGAGAGTTCCTTTCTCTCGTTTATACATAAGAAAGTTGAAATTCAGGTAGTCAAAGTAAGTTACCCAGGGTTAGCACAGCCACCTGGAATCAGGCTTCCAGTTCTCCACGGGTCCACACTGCCTTTCTTTTTCAGACCACAGAGCTCCAGGACCCTAATCCCAGCAACCCACTTAAAGGTTGCAGAGAGGTAAAATATGGGTAGGCCATGAAGGTTTCCATGTTTAGGACATAGACCATACTGAGAAATTTTCATCCAAAAGGTTGGCATGTAGTCTCATCCTGGAGAAAGTACCCCCCACCTATGACTGCAGGGTTGGTGAGGGAGCAAATGTGAGAGCTGATTCCCACCACTTTATTATCAGACACAAATATCTCTCCAGGTCTTGCATTCAGAAAGTACCCAGGGTTTGTCATTCAGTCATTGCCCTTGCTCCCAAGCATAGAAAACTTGGACCTGGGGCTTGCTTTCTTCCCTGTAGAAACCCATCTCCAATGCAGTTCCCTATTTGCCATCATAAAGAATTTCACAGTTTTATCAAATTTTTCTTGCTACTCTTATCTATCATTTTATCAGATTCTTCTTGTGTGCTCAATGTTTTTAACGTCTGTATTTATTTTATCCTTACAATAACCCTATGAGCTAGTTTTAATAGAAGGGAAAACTGTGTATCTGAGCGACCCAGGGCTGTTTAATAGGAAAGTGCCAGGCTAGGATTCAAACTCAGGTCCTCTGGTTTGACAGCCTTGCATTTGCAGCAGGCTGGTACCCTTTAGAAGAGGCTCTCTTCCTGACGTTTCAGGGAAACCTAGGTATTGCAGGAGTTGTCGTCAGGAATCGTTCCATTTCTACTTGGGATGGAGAGTGAGTGACATCACCCCAACTTAACCCCTAGAGGGGTAACTTGGATTCATAAGACTAGAGCTTGATGTCACCTACCTTCTTACTGACTGGTTGTCACTTGTCAAAGAACTAGATTTAACCTTGGTCATTGCCATCGAGTCACCCAGGTCCCAGGTGAAGGGGGTATTGAGTGAGTCTCTCTGTGCCTAGCCTGAAGTGGAAGGGGAGAGGTGATGTCTGCATGCTACCGTTTATCATGCCCCACCACCCCTCTACCACTCAAACCTAGGGTATGCAAGCCTCATGTCAAAGCGGAAAGAGCACCGTGGGGAACAGGAGCCACGTGGCCTCAGCAAGCTCCTTCCCCAATGGTCAGCGGAACCCTTTCAACCCCCACTGCCAAGCACAGTCACCCAGTCAGACTCTGCTAAGTGCCCAGACCCTTTGTTCTCTTAAAAATGTATCCTTGTTGGTGAGGTTGCTATTGTTGTGGTCTTGGGAGGGAGGAAAATGCAGACATCTCCAGTTTGTAATATGGTAAATGTCAGTGTTTATGCCTGCACAGGCTGGCCTAATTATCCCATGTCCTCTAAAATCTTCCCTGTAATTACCACTCACCGCAGTGACACCTGCTGCTAAAGGGAGAGCCATCAGCAGCAGGAGCTCAAAGCCTGAGCACACTTAGCAAACTGCAAGCGACACCAACAGCTGTTTCTGGTTTCGAAGCGGTGGGAACTTCATGAGCCATTTTCCCTGGTCCCTCCGGAGTGCACGCCACCATGGTTGAAAAGTTGGAAATGTTTGTCAGGCCCCGAACAAAGCTGTGAATGAATACTACAATAATTTGTTTTCCCACAATCCCCTCTTTTCTCTACACCAGCCACAGAAGCAACTGATGGAGCTAGAAAAGAAAGGGGGGATAAAAAAGACTATTAGCACCAGTGGTATCTGGTATGTCATTGCTATTATGAATATAATAGCTTTTGTGTTATCTACATATGTACTGTGATGCAGAGAGAACGAGCTGAAGAGTTGAGACAGCTCAACAGGATAGCTTTTAAGCAAAACACTATGCTAAAGAGACTGATAGTCTTTCTTAAAAAAAAAAGCCCATTAGCACACATAGGCGGTATTGAATGGTGTGTTTGCAGTGTGGAGGGAGTAGTCTGGCCTGGCTGCCATGCTCGCAATTGTACAGAGGAGGAGGGGAGAAGAGGAGGAAGAAGAAGAATGGGGGAAAAGTCAATAAATTCAGTGGAAGCAAAGTTGCAGCAACCTTTAAAATAATAAGACAAATCCATTTATTTCACAAATGTCTTCATTTCCAAATGCCATTGTTTGGGGCACTCTGCTGTCATTGTCCATGACATTTTCGAAAACTTGGCTCTTAATCATTTAGGTGTAGCTGGAGTTCTCCAGCAACAGCCCCGTTAAAAGATTATACATTCACCCCACTGCTCTGGCAAGGAGGATCGACTTTAACAGCCTTGTCCTGTGGGGGTGAAGGAGGGAGGCCGGGGAGGGGGGAAGAGGCTGGGAGAAAGACAAGGCTTAAATATGGACAGAAAAGCTCAGCTGTATTGCCATAGACGATGAAAAGTAATTACAGAGAAAAATGAAAGCTGTTTCTTGCTGTTAGCAGGAAGAATAAGAGAATTCTGTACCTTTTTAAAGCTCCGAGTCCATTTTGATGTAATTGGTTCTGGAATTATTTATGACATTAATTGCTGTGCTATCGACTGCCTGTCAGTGGCCCAGGCAGTTAGTCCATCTTTCTTAGCAGAGACAGCCTGCTCAGCCCAAACTAGACTGACAAGCTAATTATACCCATCTTCCCCTTCAATGACAAATGCTGCTCATCGGAAACCTTTCTAGAAATAAGCTCTCATTCTTTTCCCTTTTTCCTGAGCCAGACATAACGGATATCTCAAGGTGCAGATCGCAGCTAAAACTCGGCTCACAGGGCTATTAGCTCTGAACATCTCACTTGAGCCAAAAAACCTAAGCATCTTATGTTATCAAACTGTATGTCATTCCCTGATGCTAGTTTCCAGGGATGAGCAGGGCCTGGCCTGTCAGTCAGAGCAGGGCGGGGAGAGCCAAGCTCACTGTATTTGCCAAGCTTTCTTCCATCAACTGCATCTTCCTCAGGTGATGCTGTGGAGACTGAGGAAATGCCTTCTGTGCTTTGTACAGCTGCTGTTAGAACTCATTCTGGGGGATGCTCACTGCAGAGGCCCCACTTAGGGAGGCAGGGTGGGTAGTTTCCCCCACCACCTTTTATCCAAAAGCCTCTTGGTGATTTAATCATGTAAATTGTTTCCGTGTTTAGGGTTTATTTTGCATGCCAAATATTTCTTACTCCTCAGGATTACTCCTGTCCAGCTGGTGCAAGAACCAAGAACTGCAAGAGGAGAAATCTTTCAGTAAAGGACTCCTCAGCTTGCCTGGGAGCACTTTGGATGCACGTGTTAGCCTCTCTAGCAGGAATTTGTGCTTTTTGTTTTCAGTACATAATTTCAGTAGGTCAGAGTTCCCTTTATGAAATTTCTTCCCCACCAGGAAAAGGAAGACAGCAGAATAGCTAAACTGTGAAGAATTTTCTTCTCTCTCTCTCTCTCTCTCTCTCTCAACTCCTTGGAAAAACCCACACAATATTAACACGGTTCCCTTAAAAACTGGTTCCCTTAAAGTACTCTCTGCCTGTAAATTGTGTAGTGCTGAGGGCAGCTTCCTTAGGCCTTTTTTCTTTTCCCACTAAGTGTGCAGAGCTGCTGAAATAGGTAGATAGGGAGGGAGATTATTGTGCAAGTCCCCACCCTATCCTCAGGCAGCCAGGGGTTTATTTCTGTGCTTCTTTTTCAAAAGTTCTACAAAAAGACAAAATGAAGATTTTTCTAAGGACTGTCTGCTAAACTGGTGAGCACAAGGGCAGAACAGTCCAAGTCTGTGCCTCTGGCTAAGAGCATGGAGCCTGGTCCAAAGTGGGAACTTGGGAACTGTCAGTTAAGTGGACAAATTAACTTCAAGACAAGGTCTGGTTTGATTTGGTCTGGTTACAGTGGAAATTGAGGAATAGCATGGAGATCGGGGAAGCACTTAGGGAAAGAGTAGTGTCCTGACACTTGGCAAGAAAAATAGACTTTCGGTCAAGTTGTAGGGGTGGGCTGCCTCCTGAGGCCCTCAGTCAACAAGGTGACCTTGATGCAGGCGACTGTTCTCTGCAGGTAACAACTTCTCTCCTAACTGGGAAAATGTCCTTTTGAATAAAAAGTGAACTTGGGGGTGGGGGGGAGTGAACTTGGCAAACAGCCTTTCAGATCTGTAGCTTAGACTTTCAAATAAACATTTGCAACATGACCTAGGAAGGTTTAAGCTTAGGCCTGATGAAGACTGAAGTCATCCACCAACTACAATAAATCCATCCATTTTATCTTATAGTTAGTAAACAGATCACAGACACCATGGTTGTTTTACATGCATTAAATTATCCCATTTAGATCAGCACCACTATACAAGGTAAGCTCCAAGAAGGGTGGAGACCCAGGTGTCTTTATTTATCACTGTATTCCCCTCACTTCAGTAAATATTTCTTAATAAATATTTGTTGAATAAGTCAGTGACATCAAATAAGATGTTATAGCTTAGAAGTGCCATAAAATTTTCCCAATGTCAAATAGTTCATGAATGGCAGAACAGTTACATTTAGGCACAGGGAGTTAGAATATGTTCCAGGGGCACTCATAACTCAGCTTCTTGCCATGGTAGATATACTATCAGTTTCATTGATACAGGAAGGGTTGAAATTGAAAAGTGGAGAAAGTGTTAGAAAATAATGAAAAATATTTTTAAAAACACCACTACCTATCAATAAAGATTATTTGTATAAACTTAGCTCACAAATCAAAAAGAAAATCAGTCCTCATTATAGCTTTGTATTATATTAAGGCTTATCATGCAGTATGGATTGGAATGATTTTTAAAAATTTTTCATTAGATGGCCCAAGCAATAGTTCTCTTTCTTGAACTCCTTTGAATTTTCTGTAAAAGCACCCTTTGACTGAAAAATATAGCAGATGTGCTAATGAAATGCATCAGTTTTTCATCTTTAAAATAATATTATTTAGTGCTCTATCCATGGTTTCTGAAAATTATACTTTGGTTGCTTCCAAAAAATCCCATTCCTGACCATTGAGGAGTCTTTAGGATGCCAGGGTAAGTGGACTGTTTTCATTCAACCAAAGTCAGAAAGACTGCTGTACTTAACTCCAGAGGAAGCTCTGTGTTCAGTTGTGCCTTTGCTTTTTAATTTCTGAATTTTAAGGCTGCAGTTGGAGAGAAGAGAAAAGATGGGCATTCCATTTCTCTTTTGTCGATAAGCTCACATCAGCTTGCTCAGTACTCACAGACATTATCTTCTCTAAGGGCAGGTGGCAGAAGGAGCGGTTTGCTCCCTCCTCACCCTTTCCTTTTAGTTTCCAACATTTCTGAGACATATGTAGAATTTTTTTTTCAGGTGAATTCCACAACAGATGATGCATTTGTTTTTGACTTCTAATTAATCAAGATAACATCTCTCTCAACCATTAGACAGTAAAATCAATACCTCAGGCAGATGCACTGCCAGTTAGACTTACACACCAATACCTATTATTGGCAAATCAGTGATGTATTTAACCATGTTGTACTATATCATTTTATAGTATGTGACCAATATGACTAAGTTAAGGGTGAGCAGAGGGGGAGATTCCTGCCCCTGGAATCAGCAACGGGATTTGTGCTGCCTTCCTCCTGCACACGAAGCTTGGATGATGATTTCCTAAAATGGCATGAAGCCACTCACTATGAGGGATGTCAGAATCCCAGTTTATAAAAACCATAGATAGAACAATAATCCTGGATAAAAAGGTAGAATTACAACCAGAAGAAATGTGGGCGTGTCAAGCTCCATCCATCAACAGGCATTAGTGACCTGGAACAAGGGGCGGCTAGCTATTCAGAGGCCCTACTTTGCATCTGAGAGGAGGGAGTAGGGGAAGAAAGAGGAGGCAAGAAGAGTATTGAGATCCTTTCTGGAAATATCATGTGGAAAATATTGCAGGTCTAGTTAAGAGGTAAGAAAATTAGGAGATTCACTGTAGAATTTGCAGTAAATGGCCCCTGCCTTAGTCACTGTAAACATTCTCTCAGGCAAACCCACCAAATCAAGGGCTCCATGGTGAGGGTGGGAGACTTTCTCTTTAAAGCAATCTATTGCCTTCTCACCTGGAGCTAGGACAGTGAATGCATGATTTGTTCCAGCAATTAGCTAGACACCTGAGACCCTGTGTAACCAACCAAAAACTCCTATAAGACAAGTGACTCTTCCATGGTCCCTACATAGTCTTGTCAAATTACGTAAGTCCTGCATCACTGCCACTTCACTAGGGTCCCCTAAGTTGCAGTCATTCCAAGTTTTCATATAATTTGTAAGTAGTCTGTGAATAAGGCTCTTGAAGGCATGATGGAATCTGAAGCAGGCCCTCTGACTAAGGCAAGGAAGAGGTTGGGGAAGTTTTTCCTTCCACTTGAACCCCCTCTCTACAGCATCACAGTAAGTGATCTGTTTCCTATCTCTTCCCGGACCATGAGTCTTACTTCCTCCATTCATCTAGGGCAAACCCAGACTTGGTCCAAAGGGGCCATTGTGTCAAGGGTAGGTATTTTGGTGTGAAAATTCAGTTGCCACACAGCACTCAGCTGTGATGGAAGGACACCACCAGTTAGAGCAAAAGGATTAAAGAATGCTGGATCAGTCCCATTTTCTAGAATAGCTGCTGAGCAGTGGACCACACTTCTATAGCTCCTATGTTTTAGGCACATTAATGGTCATAGTAACAATAAAAACATCTACCATTTTTATGAAAGTGTTTGGCACTGTGTTTGTCCCTCTGAAGCTGGTCATAGTGATGGAAAAACTGACCCTGAGTGGTCAAATAATATACCTAACGTCACACAGCATTTGAACTTGAGTAGGTCTGACTCTAAAACCTGTGTTTTTTTCCACTCTACTACATTATCTTCCATTATAAAATTCTTAAATGGCATTTATTCAGTTTTCACTGACCTATTTTCACTTTTTCCTCAAAACTCAATTCTTTCCCAGGACTCAGAATGTTCACAGCCTTGTGTTCCTTTCATTGGAACATCAACATCTACAGAAAAGTAAAATTTGGGGAATACTACCTTTTTGGGAATGCAACCAAGGTCTATTCTTTTGACACAAAGATGGTGATTCAGTGAATCACAGACATTACCCTGAAGACTTATAGATAGATACAAACACCCTACAAGGTGGGGAGGAATCCTGTGGGATATGTGTTAGATATAAACAATACACTTCTGCGGGCACTGCCTCTCATTGAAAGGCTTCAATTAGGTGCCAACAGTTTTTCCCCAGTAACATGAGCTGTGGGCTCAGTGAGAGGTCCCTTTGTATTCCTTGCTTTATATCCAAACTGATAGTACCTAAGAGTTTATATGGTCTATAAACTTGGCTAAATTTCTTATTGCAACATTTTGTTTAAAAATAACCTTGTCTGGAAGGCCAAATCTGTAATTTGCAGGACAAGTTTGTGTGAAATGGGGCATAATGCCCCTGTCTGTCCCTTTTCAAGGCACTTCCCATCTAATGATATTTTCACACTCCTACCTCATATTGTTTTGGGCTATACATGGTTTGCCACATTTGAATAGAAAGTTTTTATATCCCCCACAGCATGCAATCCAATGCATTGCTCATAGGTTTATGGTAATGAAACAGGGTTTTGATTAATTGCCTGGTGTCTTAGCCTTGATGTCAAATCTCACCCTTAATGTATCATCAAGTGAACATGCATTATAGATTGAGAAACCACCCACTCACACAGAAAGTTGTTTGGCTGACATTTAACTTTACCACTTGTCAGCACCATAATGAGAGATGAGCCATATTTTGACTGAAAGAGCTCTAAATTCTCCTAGAGATTTGTGGGTACTATACCAACCTCTGCAAGGTATCTCACAATTGTTCTTCTAGTCCTGCATTCATGCTTCAAGCACTGTTGCTTTGAGCCCCTCAGTATTAGTAAGCAAAGTCAAAGATGGCTGATCTTCCATGAAACACAAGCTGACCAGGGGTGTCTTTGACTCACACTCTTTTCTGGTAGCCACTGCACCATGGTCTCCTCCTCTGTAATTCCTGGGGGCTTCAGGCTACCTGCAAGACTGGCCCCTCCTTCCCTGCTCCAGACCACGCTGAGACCTGCTGCTCTAATCTAACTGTCAATGTTAGCCATGTCTGCTTTCTTTCATCAATTCTTTATTTTTGTATTCATTTATTTAAGAAATATTGGTTGAGTACCTACTTAACCCTGCAAGGTGCTAAAGATAAAGTGATAACTATTATTGACATGGTCCTTATTTTCATAATTGTTAGAGTTTATTGGGGGGTGATAGATTATTGTCAAGTACATTCAAATGAATATGTAATTATAAATAATAATAAATGCTAGGGAGAAAAAGAAGAGCATACTATAAAGAAAAGTGTAACATAAGGCCAATTGAGATGGATTGGTGAGAGTCAACCTGTAGATTTCTCACTTCTCCATCAAGGAGCTTAACCTCACCTTTTCTACCCTTGCAGGATGACCTTTAGCTAAAGAGAGGTGCCCTGCCCAAGGACACACACCCTTCCTGAAGCACTCACATCCAATGACTGGTCCAAGGTGGGTAACAAAGGCCTGGCTTCTTGCCTCAAGGCAGGACAACTCTGAAGATTGTCCCAGGCCCAGAGTGCCCCTGGGACTGGATGTAGCTGCAACCAGTTGAACTCCTTTCTCTACCCAGTCCTGCTCCCCTCATTCTCTCATAGAACTTAGTCCAGATGGACCCACCCCCAGTAACAGTGCATACAGATCTCAGAGTCACAGAACCTGGTTTCCCAAGAACCTGCCTATGATGCAGCCATTCTCATGAGGGGTCAGCAGTAGGAGGGATACTTTCCCAGGCAGAGGAAATAGCATGTGTTAAGGTCTAGAAGAAGAAGCACTGGGAAGTAATTGTAGGTCCAAGGGGCTGCTGCACCCTGAGGATTCTCTATCTCATGCTGATGATGCAGGGCTTCCAAAGGAGAACCTTGCCTTGCCCATCCATAAGCCTCCTGACCTAGTTCCCCCTACAAACTGTGCAGACCAGTACAGCCCCACATCTATGACCCTCTTTTATTATGGGCTATATCAGTGCCTTCATCTCTTACCAGCAGCCATTCTTATTATTTTGTCTTAAAATTGATTCCAAACTTATTCTCTCCTCTCAACTTTTGCAGCTTAGTGCTTAATTATTAATGATTCTTTATTTATTTGGTTTTCTAAAAAAATGTTTTTTTAAATGTAAAGATTTACGTAACCTTTATAGCCCTGATGAGACCAAAGGATGCTTCATGGAAAGGATTGTTTGGGAACTTCTACAGAATCCTTTTTTGCCTAGAGAGAGGGCCAAGGTAGAGATGAAGTAGGGTACCAGTGAAGGTTCTTATTTATGACTAGGACACAGTCTAGCTAGTTCTGTAAGGACAGAAACTAATTAGATGCTATATGTGACTCACAAAATATCTGGGAGAGCCAGAGAGCCAGGATTGGAGGCTATTCAGGGACACAGTGTCCTTTATCATGGTCTATGTCAGTGGAGATATCATACCACATGGCCCAGATTTTGGAGCTCACACGCAGCCTTGATACCGAGTTAGAGTCTTAGTCACTGGGACAACGCTCCCTCTTCCCCTCAGAGGACAGTCTGCCTGACATCTGCTGCACAGAATCTCAAGCTTCTGAATCAGTCTCATGCAGGGACATCTGATCAATGGGGCCTACTTTCACTTGCCTGCACTGCAAAGGAAACTGGCAAACTGAGTTTCTGGCATCTATTGCATCTCCTGTAGTGTGGTATGAGCTCACAGGAGGTAAAACTGGATGCTTAGGAAAGGTGTTCAAATGTGATGAAGTGCCCAAAATAATGACTAATGAACACTACACTGAATTGGGGAATTGGGGTGGAGTGGGCTGGAGATAGAGTTTTAAGGGCCTGTAGCATCAGTCTAAAAACCATATCTAGGGGTCACTACTCACCCTTCTTTCCTCCTTCTTTCCCCCTTTTTATAACCAATCCTCAGAAAGACCTTCTGATTTACTTCTTAATCATCTCTTAAAAGCTTCTGTATCTCTTACCACAATCCTAATTCAGGGGTTAGCAAACTTTGTCTAGAGGCCCAGTACAGTTAACCTCCTGCTTTTTTTAAATTTATTTTTATTTTTATTATTTTTTAAGATTTTATTTATCACTTTCAGAGAGAGGGGAAGGGAGAGAGGCAGAGAGGGAGAGAGACTTCAATGTATCGTTGCCTTTTACCTGCCTCCAGCTACAGACCTGGCTGGAGACCTGGCTTGCAACCTGGTTATGTGCCCTGGCTGGGGAATCGAACCAGCAACCTTTGGGTTCA
The DNA here is from genome assembly GCA_004026585.1 of Noctilio leporinus. Classification (NCBI taxonomy): domain Eukaryota; kingdom Metazoa; phylum Chordata; class Mammalia; order Chiroptera; family Noctilionidae; genus Noctilio; species Noctilio leporinus. The sequence continues at coordinate 149,429 of PVIW01000946.1, forward strand.
CAGGCCAGCACCTTATCCACTGTACCACCAGCCAAGATCACCTCCTGCTTTTATAAATCAAGTATTGGACCTCAGGCACGCTCATTTGTTAGCACATTTTTATGATTGTGTATGGTTATTTTGAGTAGAATAGTTTTCCTAGAGACAACATGGCTGACCAAGCCAAAAATATTTTTCCTGGTCCTTTACAGAATAGGTTTCCTAACCCCTGTCCTAGTCTAAATAAACCAATACCATTTTTTTTTTTATTGGCCCTCTGCAAGAAGGTCTTATCAATACCTACAATCTTATGTTATCCCATAGCCAGAGTACTCACTCTGAACCATAGAGATGATTAAATTGATCCAAAACAAAATTATTCAATAAGCTCCCATTATATTTAATATAAAGAGCAACATCCTCAAAATGGCAATAAGATCATTCAAAGTTTAACTTGTGTCTGCATGAATGATCGGACCAGTAGGACAATACTGTTGACTGCAAGACACCAACAGACATAATTAAATGTTCAGACAAGGAATGAGATGAGAGCTTGACCCCAGATACCAGATACAGGGAGGTGCTTCCACTTTTCCAAAATCCCTTTCAGGACAAACATACCCCACAAAATGAAGATTAAGACAGTGTAAGAAGCCTGCTTTTGCCATTGTGCCCTGGCTGGGGAATCAAACCAGGGACCTTTGGGTTTGCAGGCCAGTGCCTTATCCACTGTGCCACCAGCCAGCCAGAGCCTTGTCTCCTGTTTTTTAAAAAATATCTTCCTGCTTCCCCTTCCCCTAAATCCCCTGTCTGAAAACTCTGACTTGGTCTTGCTTGCTCATTGCCTGCCAGTGACAAATGCTTTACATCTCAGGATAGTTCTCTTTACTGCAGGACTGTATAAGTTAATAGTTAATTTTCCAGGCACAGTGAACTCCCGTAGGCCCATGCTTCAATTGTGCATAAGTTTTATTCTGAAAGATAGCCTCTGATATAAAATTAAATATCCTCATAGTATCATTTCAGAAGACTTTGTTTTTGAATTTGGCTTGTTTTTTTGTTTGTTATAAAAATGTATTTTATTATGAAGCTACACTAATTGCAACAGTGGGGTAATGCCCTACAAATTGGCAAATTAATGAAATGAAAGGTATAATAATAAACTGAAATCTATATAGAAATTTTCTATGTAAGGACATCTTTTATGTTGTTTTGTTTAGCTTTCTAAACATCTATTTAAAATGGGCAGCCTACAGTTTTCACTTGAACTACATAATAAGAGGGAAGTAGTTTATTAAGCAAATGAATTATTTTATCAGTTGAATAGTTTGCCCATTTTCGTGAGTATATTTTATATTTTATCAGTTCCTTTTGAGGATCGGCAATAGACTTACAATGTCTTATTGATTAATAATGCCCAATAATTGCAGTAATAACTTTTTATTTTATAAAACTTCTAATTGTTACCACAGAGCAACTAAGGCATTCCTTCTCTTTAGGCTGACCACTATATTACTTTTAACACTCCTCTCAGGAATGGCTAAAGGTGTTCTTGCTTTTTGCCAAGATTAAGTTATTCTCTCCAACCCAAAAATGCAATGTGTATGCTACAGGGAGTCCTGGGTAGCTATCTATCTAGCTATCTAGTATCTATCTATCATCTATCATCATCTACCAATCTTCCTATTGATCTACCTCTCTCTATCAATTATCTACCATCAACTATCTTTCTGTTGAGTTTAGGTACAATATTAGAAGCCAAAATTGGTTCTAGGACTATATGAGGTAGGAATGGTTACAGTGGGCATATTAATTCTTTCTCTTTAAAAATTTAAAATAAAATTTTATTTATTCCTCATGGCCCATTGTAATCACTACCCCTTCAAAGGTACAACTATGAACAGTTCTGACATATTGTGCTTTCTTTATTTTTATAAGGACAACGTTTATATTGGATTAGGGCTCACTCAACACAGATTTTGGAGGGATACAATTCAACCTATAATAGCTTTAAAGCTCTGTAGTTGGCTGCATGACCAGTTAAGATTGTTATGTCTTTTCAATAAATTGATTTTTTATCTTAGGTGATTTTTCCCCTCTAAATCTCACTTTGCCCAATATTAATATAAATACTCCAATTGTTTTTTTTTATTAGAGTTTGCAAGGTATGTCTTTTTCTTAAACTCCTAACCTACCTATATACTGTACTTCCACAGAGTTTCTTTAGTTTCTTATGGTTTTATCATATATTTGTCAATTCTGATGATGTTGATCTTTTAATTAGTATGTTTACACCATTAATATTTAGTGAAATAGATGTTTAGGTTTAAATCTACTATTTTATAGTCTTGTCTATTTTTTGTTCTTATGTTTCATCTTTCCTTCCTTCTTTTGGGTTATTTGGACATTTTGAGTATCCCATTTTAAGTTGTGTGTTGTTTTTATTTATGTTTTAATTTTTTTACTGGATTTATTAGGGTGACATGGTTAATAAAGTTATATAGACTTCACATATTCTACTCTATAACACACTATCTGTATATTGTGTAGTGTGTTTACCAACCAAAGTCAAGTCTCTTTTGGTCACCATTCATTTCTATTTTATTTTCTTTTACCTCCCCAACCCTACTTTTTCCTCTGGTAATCACCATATTGTTATCTGTATTGATGAGTTCTTCTATGTTTTTTCTTGCTTAATCCCTTCCTCTTTTTGACAATCTCCAAACTCCCTTCCCTTTGACAACTGTCAGTCTGCTCTTTGTATCTATAAGCCTGTTTCTATTTTGTTTCTTAGTTTATTTTCTTCATTAGAGTCCACATACAAGTAAACTCATATGGTAATTATGTTTCTCTGACTGCTTTTATCACTTAGCATATTATTCTTCAGGTCCATTCATGCTGTTGTGAAAAATCAACATTTCCTTTTTTTTTAAGACCAAGTGGTATTCTATTGTTTTTTAATCCATTCATCTAATGATGGGTCCTTGGGCTGCTTCCAGATCTTGGCTATTTTAAGTAATGCTGCAATGAACATAAAGGTCCATGTATTCTTTTCAACCAGTTTTTCAGATTTCTTCAGATATATTCCTGTAAGTGGAGTTGCCGGTCAAAAGGTAGGTCCATTTTAAATTTTTTGAAGTATCTCCATACTGTTTTCCACAGTGGCTACACTAGTCTTCATTCTTATTTACTCACAAGGGTTCCCTGTTCTCCACATCCTAGTCAACACTGTTGTTTGTTGACTTCTTGATGATAGCCATTTTTAACAGGTGTAAGGTGATGTTGTTGTGGTTTTAATTTGAATTCTTCTGATGAATTGTGATAATGAGCATCTATTTCTATGTCTACTGGTCATCTGTTAGGCCCTCTTTGGAGAAATGCCTATTCAAGGCACTATGCCTATTTTTAAATTGTATTGTTTGTTATTTTGAGTTGAATATGTTCTTTATACATTTTGGAAATTAACCTCTTATCAGATGTATTATTGGTGAATATGTTCTCCTGTTCAGTGGGTTGTCTTTCCCTTTTGTTTATGGTTTCCTTTGCTGTACAAAAACTTTTCAGTTTGATGTAGTCCCATTTGTTGATTTATTTCCCTTGCTTGACAGTTTTACTTCTTTTCCAATTTGGATGTCTTTTATTTCTTCTTCTTCTTCTCTGATAGCTGTGGTTAGGACTTCCAGTACTATCTTTAATAAGAGTGGTGAAAGTGTATAACCCTGTCTTCTTCATGATTTTAAGGGAAACATTTTTAGTTTTGGCCCATTGAGTATGATGTTGGCTGTATATTTGACATATTTAACTTTTAACATGTTGAGGTATCTTCGCTCTATTCCCACTTTGCTGAGATATTTTATTAGAAATGTTTTCTGGATTTTATCAAATTGTTTTTCTACATCTATTGATAGGGAAACATAATTTTTACCCTTCATTTTGTTTATGTGCTTTATCACATTTACTGATTTGTAAATTTACACCAACCTTACATCCCTGAAATGAATCCCATTTGATCATGGTGTATAATAATTTAAGGTATTGCTGAATGTAGTTTTCCAACATTTTGCTGAGTAGTTTAGCATCTATGTTCATCAGGGGTATTGACCTATAATTTTCTTTCTTTGCAGCGTGTTCATCTAGTTTTGGAATTAAGTTAATGCTATCCTCATAAAATGAGCTGGGGAGTTTTTCCTCCTCTAGAAGTTTTTGAACTAGTTTGAGAAGGATTGGTGTTATTTCATCTTTGCCATTCCATATAAACAAACATTAGAACAATGTCTTTACTTCGAATAACAAAAGTGTTTATGGGATTACACTGGGATTGTGTTAAACTGGTAGATCAATTTGGCAGGAACTGACATTATTATAAAACTGCATCTTCCAATACAGTACTAGGGTATACCCATCCCTCTTCTTATTTATACCTATTTGAATTTCTCTCAATATTTTCTTGTACTTTTCAGCACAGAGAATTTGCACATGACTGGTTATATTTATTACTCAGAATTTGGTGATTCAAGATGTTGTATTAAATGGTATTTTTAAAATTTTATTTTTCTAAATGCTTGTTGCTGGTTATAGTAATATAATTTATATTTAATATCAACTAACAACAAGCAAAACAGAACCAAATATATGAATACAGTGAATAGGCCTTTTGGTCAGGGGGAAAGGGGTTGGGGGGAGGGGGGAGGCAGAGGCAGGGAAGGGGAGCAGCTTAGATGAACCTAGTATAAAGGAACCATGGACATGGACAACAGGTGGGATTGACTTTGGGGGGAATGGGTGGGTGGGGAGGGGGAGAGAGGGGAGCAAAAAGGGGATGGATGTAATACAACAACAATAAAATTAAAAAAATAATAATATCATCTTTGGTTCTTGTGCTGTTGCAAAATTCACTCCTTAATACAAATGATTTTTTTTCCTGTAGATATTTTTGAATTTTCTACAGGGAAACATCATCATTTGAAAATAATGCAGTTTTATTTTTTAATTTCCAAATATTCATACATTTTATCTTATTTACATTTTCCTTTTTTAAAGATTTTATTTATCATTTTCAGAGAGAAGGGCAGGGAGGGAGGAGGAAAGGGAGAGAAACATCAATGTATGGTTGTCTTTCACCTGCCTCCAGCTACGGACCTGGCTGGAGACCTGGCTTGCAACCTGGTTGTGTGCCCTGGCTGGGAATCGAACCATCACCCTTTGGGTTTGCAGGCCAGTGCCTATCCACAGAGTCACCAGACAGGGCTACATCTCTTATTGTATTAGTTAGAATTTCACTTACAATGCTAAATTAGCAGAAGTGATCTCTGGCCATCTGTATATTATTCTTTACCTCAGTGGAGAAGCTTTCAACATTTGACCATAAATGAAAATTACATTAGCTGTAAGTTTTTGTTAGATACTTTTATTAAGGAATTGCCCTTTTAATTGGACTTATTTTTGAATGTTGACTCAAACTTGCATTCCTTGCATAAAATCAACTTGTTTGTGGTATGTTTCTTTATATCTTTATATTTTGTTTTCTAAGTGTTTTGATTAGAGCTTGCTTGCATCTTTCTTATTAGGAAGATTGACCTGTACTGTACTTTTTCTTTCTTGTAATATCCTTGCTATGTCTTTGTGTCAAGAATATGCTTGACACATAAAAAAGTTGGGAACCATATCCACTTTTCTGTATTTGGAGAGTTTATATAAAAATTGTTATTGATTCTGTTCCTTATGTTTGGAAAAATTCATCATTAAAACCATCTGAGCTTAAAGATTTCACTGGGGGAAGATTTTAATTATAAATTTAATTTCTTTGCTAGAGATATGAATAGTCAGATTTTCTATTTCTTCCATGTTGGCTTTAGTGAGTTACTTCAAAAATTTATGAATGCTTTATCTAGCTAGTTTTATAAATTTACTGGGTTAAGTTGTTGATGATATCCTTCTTCTAATATCTGTAGGATCTGTATTTTTATTTTCTTACTCATTCTTGATATTTGTAATTTGCAACTTTTCTCTTTTTGCTTGATTAATCTTCTTAGGGGTTTATCAAGAAAAAGAGAAAACATGTAAGTTACAAATATGGAATAAAAGTTGAATGATTATTGCAGCTCTGAATATTAATGTACATGTCTTTTTGTGAACATACATTTTAATTTGTCTTGAGTAGATTACTAGGAGTAACAATATTGTAACAAATTGTTTTCTAACATTTCTGTACTATTTTACATTCTCATCAGCAGTACATTTCCCCATATTCTCACCAATACTTGGTAAAGTGTTTCTTTTTTATTACAACTATTCTAGTTAATGTCTAGTAATATGTCATCGTGATTTTATTTTTATTCCTCTAATACTTGATGATGTTAAGCACATTTTGTCCTTATTAGCTATTTGATATAATCTTTGATACTATTCCTATTCAAATATTTTATCAATATTTCAATGATTCTTATCTTATTATTGAGTTATAGGAGTTATTTCTATATTCTAAATATGGGGCATTAAAATACCAAGCTTTTTCTTGAGTTTTTCTATCCTCTAGTCTCTTTTGAATCCTGTATTTCATGTGTGTAGCTTCAGGGTAAACCAGGAGTGTAAGAATAGCTTAGAGGTTCTCGGTCTACACTTAGCATGTGTACAGACTCAGCCCAATATGTTTGCCCAATCAGACCTACAACTTCAGTCTACTGGAGTGGAGCCATTTACACTTGTTTGTCTCAGAGAAGTCACTACTATTAAACATGAGTGTTGCCCACTGCCCCATTTGAAAAGTCACCTTCAACTGTTTCAGAGAAGCCATTTGTCCTCTTATGACCTGCCCTGTCCTGGCAGAATCTCCTTGTCACCTGTTGGGAGCAGGCCCAGTCCCAGGCCTGAGTGCCATAGACTTCCATTGTTCTAAGTCTAATTTCTGCAGTTTATCAGAGACTGTAGTAGATTTTCGTAGAATTCCAGAGTGTGATGACATGACATTTTTTTGTCAGTTTAGTCTAGCTTTAGAGTTACTTTTTGAAGATAGGATTTTGTTCATCTCAGTGGCCATATAAAGTCTTGACCTTCATATTTTTAACATCATATTTTTTTAATGTATGCATTTAATTGTATGCATTTTCTTCTAAAAGAGTTGAAATTGCATTGCATAAGTTTATTTTATAATAATTCAGTTTAAAATGCTTTTTAATTTCCATTTTGATTATTTCTTTGCCTCATGGGTCATTTATAGCTGTATTGCTTAATATACACATTGTGTATACACATTGTGGGGAATTTTTTGTAATCTTTCAGTATTGATTACTGCCTTCATTAAACTATTAAAACATAACATACTTTAAATCAGTCCTGATCCTTCTGCAAAGAGCATTTGGCAATATCTAGAGACATTTATTGTTGCTTTAACTATAGGTGGAAAGCTGATCCTAGCATCAGTGGATAGAAGCCAAAAATATTGTTAAACATCCTGTAATGCACAGGACAGCCTGTTACAGCAAAGATTACCAACCCCAAATGTCAATAGTGTCAAAGCTGTGAAACCCTGAAATTTGCTAAAACAAACAAAATATAGCTTATTATGAATTTTGGTAAATGTTCTATTCCTACTGGAAAAGAATGTGTTTCTGTCACTGATTCAGTGTTCTCCATGAGATTTGTGTTTGTTTATTTTGTTGTTAATGGATTATCTATTTCTTAATAGTATTTTGTTTGCCTATTCTACTAGTTACTAGGACAGATATATTAAATTCTTTCATTTTACTTATGAATTTATTTATTTGTCTATTGGTTATAAGTTATTGCTTTATATATTTTAAAGTGATTTTTAGGTTGATATGAATATATATTTTTTCATTTTCCTGGCTAATCTTTGGTTGTTGTGTAATTATCTCTAGTAAAGTTTCATGCCTTATCTTATATCACACTAGGTTTCTTTATCTTTTTCCATCCTTTTCTTTTCAACTGTTCTATAAGGTGTCTTAAATTGTTTCTTATAAGCATAATATAATTGGGTTTTTGTTTTTATCCAGGCTAATAAAATCTGTCATTTATTGAAATATTTGAGCAATTTGCATTTTACATTACTCCTAATGCATTTGAGCTTATGTCTACTATCTTAATGTTTTTCATTTGTCACCTAATTTTGGTTTCTTTTACTCTCCTCCACAGTTTTTTGATTAATCAAATATTTTTATTGTTCTTTCCTCTTTATTTTCTTATTTATTACAAAAGGTTGTTTTTGCTTCTATTCTTTTAGTATTTGCCCTAAATATTACAAAATGTGTTCTCAAGTTATTAAAATCTAATGTAAGTTAGGAGTTTACCTCTTTCCAGATAATTCTAAGAGTTTAGAATACTTAACATCCACTTCTTAGCATGTTTGGTGTTTTCTCTGTGTTTGGGTGTGCGTGTGTGTGTGCACGCGCGCGCGCGCTATTATTATACATTATAATAATTTGGTGTTATGTATTTTAAACCCACAAGACATTATGTTGTAAGGTTAATATGCCTTTGTGGAGTCCCACATATTTATTGTATCTTCACCATTGTGTTTTTCATTTCTTACTGCATATTTTGATTCTATCAGATAATTTTCTTTCTACAATAATTCTCTTTACTATTTTTTTGTCCATGTTTTCAGATGGAAAATTTTCTCAGTTCAAACTTGTTTTTGTTTTTGTCTCCACTTTTGAAGATTTTTGCTCAGTATAGACTCATAAAGTGACAGTTGTTATCGTTCAACATTTTAAATATATCATTCTCTTTTCCTCCAGCTGTTATATTTTCTCTTGGAAATTCAGCTGTTTGTCCTGTCCTTGGTCCTTTTAAAGGGGATGTGTCTTTCTATTGGTTGCTCTCAAGCCCTAGTGGTGAGTTCAGGTTGGTATGAACAGAACTCTAGGGAACTTGATAATCAGAACATGGTGTACATGGAAATATGTAGGCTCAGGGTGGGTGCCTCCTCTTGGCTCGTGCAGATTCTTTACCCCATGGGAAGGGGCACTGTTTTAGCTCAAGCTACTATATCAAAATACCATGGACTGAGTGACTTATAACAACAAATTTATTTCTCATAGTTCTGGAACTGGCAAATTCAAGATCAAGGTGCTGGCAGATTAAGTTCCTGGTCAAAATCTCTGGCCTGCCTTGCAAATGAGGGCTTTCTTACTGTGTCTTCACATGGCAGGAAGAAGAAAAAGAGCTCTTGTCTCTCTCCTTTTTATAAGGGCGCTAATCCCACCATGACATCCCTACCCTCATGACCTCATATAAACCTAACTACTTCACAGATATTCTACCTCCAAATATCATCACACCAGGGGTTAAAGCTTCAACATATGTATTTTGGAGAGATAGAAACATTTCGTCCATGATAGGAAGAGTTAGAAGAAAGGACCTATACAGAGTGTAAGACTGTACTAGTAGTATTCCATGTATCAGAAACTTAACAGTAGGCAATGTTTTTGTTTGGATTGTAACTGTTTTTGCTCTGGTAACAGAGTTGCATAAATTTTGATATTAACCTTACTTCCTCTCAAAACCTTTTTTTTTATATTAGGAAACAGCTTTACAGAAGTGAGATTTTTTTTAGTATACACACATATTAAACTTTAATAACACTAAAGAATAAATAATTACTGAAATCAAATAACAAAGAAGGAGGAGAAAGATAAAATAAGCTAATGTATTTATTGTCCATTTTAGGACACCATATTATCAGGGTTCCACCAGAAAAACAAAACCAGTTATTATATAAAGAAATTTATATCAGATAATTGTTTTATGTGATATGTCATTGTGGGATTGGTTAGGTACATCTAAAATGCACCATGGATCATCAGGAAGAATATGCTAAAAACTATGGGACAGGAGCTGATGCTGTGGCCTACAGGTGGAATTTATTCTTTCTTAGGAGAAACCTCACATTTCCTGCTTGTAAGCCCTTACAAATGATTGGATCTGGCCCACCCAAATTATTAAGGACAATTCTTTACCTAGAGTCAACTGACTGGAGGTTAAATACCTTTACAACAACCTAGACTAATGTATGAGGGAAGAATTTGATACTATAGCCTAGTCAAGTTGATATATAAAACTGACCATCACAGAAACCAATAATTTTTAAGTGGAGATGATATGGGTATAGTATGTAGATATGAAAGTATCATCTAGCAGTAGTACAAGCTTACCTAAATGTCAAAGAGATCACAAAATTTAAAAAAAGATAAAAGAGTACATATTGAAATATTTTAAGTGACAAAAACTAAAAATCACATTGTAAAATAATATGTTAAAAGTAGCTATGAGGTCTGTCCTGAAAGTATCGATCCAATGTCAATATGATTAAAACAGTTTGTATGGCTGATAGTTTCGGGACAGACCTCGTCTATTATTATTTTTCAAATGAACTAAGTCTGTCTCTGAGGACAAAAAATATTTAAGGTTGCATAAAAAAGGAAAAGCCATGGTTATTTATTGTAAATGTCTTTCAAATTTACTAATTGTTAGAGCATTTTTATAGTAAAATGTATATAAATATGGACAGGGAAAAATAAAAGCAAAACACACCTCTATACTCTGTATAGGAGACACACCTTGAACAAAGTGACTAAGAAAATGTTTTCAACAAAAGGCAAACATAAGCAAGAAGGATGAAAACAAGAAGGTAGATTAACTAAATAATACATACCTTTGAATTTATTCAAAAAATTTTAAACAAAAGAGTACTTTATCAAGCTAAATAATATAATATACAAGGTCTGTCCATACAGTATCAAGCCAATGTCAATATAATTTAAATAGTTTGCATGGCTGATACTTTCAGGACAGACCTCCCATCATGAGTACATACTAATTGTTATGATTATATACATTCAATATATAGCATTCACATTCATAGATCACAACTATAAAAACTACATGGATAAGCAGAAACATGCTAGTCTAAAATTTTACTTCACTCTTCTTTATAGGGAAACAAGTAAAAGAACACATATAGAATGGTGTATCACTTCATATAACTTGAGCTTCAAACATTGAAAGTATAGAATATACCTTCTTTTCAAGTTGCAGACTGTTTTTAAAGTTTGCCCATATATCAGGCCACTTGAAAGTCCATAATGAGTTTCAAAAAGTGGGAAAAGTAGCAAAAATATATACTATGCTTACTATGAAATAACACTAGTAAGTAGCAGCAAAATAATATTATTTTAAAGATTCTTAAGCAGATCTTTTACTAATATAAAATTAAAAATGAATGACAATATCTAGCAGAGAATAAATGGAAATTTTGAAAGAACAAATCTTATGCATTGACGTGGTATAAATACATATGGGAAAATATACAATGGAAAGTGAGTAGGTCTGAAAAGCTTAGGCTCATTTGTAAGTATTAGTAGATATTTCTAAATAATTCATCTTTGTGTCATATCAATTTTACCTCTATACCTCAATTAAAATTGTCCCAGTCTAGATAATTTCATAACAAAGTCTGTAAAACCTTTAATGAATACTAATTTTAAAGCTTTATAAACCATTTTAGTTCATTAAGGGGGAAAGTCCAAATTCATTCTGTAAACAAGATTAACATTGGCATCATAATCCAATGAACACAGAACAATAAAGAAAACTACCCAAAAGCTCATTCATGTAAACCAACTAAATACTTTCATTCTCAGTATATAAGCACATTACAAGGGTAATACAATATGATCACATGGAATTTACTCCAGAAATGAAAAGATGGTTCAAAATATAAAATTACAGTTAATAAAATATATTAATAGACTTGATGCAGGCATTCTGGAAGCCTGGGGAGAGTGGTCTGTGACCCCTTGTAGGTTCTTGGTTGCATGCAGGAAAGAATTTAAATATGAGCCAGCATAGAACGTAAAGTTAAAGTGAGTCTATTAGCAGAAGCGAGAGAGACGGAGAACAAGCTACTCCACAGACAGAGCAGCTCCCCTCTCCTGGGAGGAGGAGGAGTATTCAGGATTTTTCTAGGAAAGGGTGGAGACTTCTCAGAAGGGCTCTATAGGCCATTTTGTGACCTTTTATGGTCTTTCTGTTTCCAATCTGATGGCACTGGGTATGTTGTTCAATATGCTAATGTATTACACTGAGCTTATAATGAGGCTGGGGTTACCGTAAAGGGAAATTAGTCGCTGTATTGGATCAACCTGTGGCTGCTGCTTCCAAACCATAAATCTGTGGGGGGTTTACAATCCCTGTAGCCCTTAGCACTTACAGCTGTTTTGCAAAATACTCTGAGACTTTCTGAAAGAATTTATAGGATCATTTCTACAAATGTTGAAGAAAGCAGTTGGTAATTAAACATCTATTCCTGATTTAAATTTGCCTTAAATTGGAAATAAATTGTTAATGTAGATACTAAATTCATAATAAAATATCAAATACATATAAATAAATATAATAAAATGGAAGGCTTTTTACCAAAAATGTAATATTTTTAAGAAAGATCAAATAAATTAAACAATATACCGTCATCCGAGCTCTGAGGCCTTAATATTTTAAATATAATTACTCTTCAATTCAGTATACAGATTCAGTATAATCCTGAACAAATTCTAGCAGGTTATTTTTCTGGAAATTGTCAGGTTTATTTTAAAATTTATATGATATTCCAAAGAACTAAAAATAGTGAAGAAGCTGTTAAAGGAAAAAGGAAAAATTAAAGCCCTGGTCAGCATGGTTCAATTGGTTAGAGCATCATTCAATAAACAAAAGGTTCCTGGTTTGATTCCTGGTCGGTGCGCATGCCCAGGTTGTGGGGTCAATCCCCAGTCTGGGCTCCTGCAGGAGACAGCTTATTTATCTGTGCTTCTCTCTTGCATCAATGTATCTTTCTCTCTTCTTCCCTTCCTTCTTTTTTTTTTAATTTAATTTTATTGTTGTTTTATTACATCCATCCCCTTTTTCCTTCCCTCTGTCCCCTTCCCCACCCATCCACTTGCCACCAAAGTCAATCCCACTTGTTTTCCATGTCCAAGGTTCTTCCATACTAGTTCCTTGACTAAACTGCTCCACTTCTTTGCCTCCTCCTCTCCCCTCCCCCTTCCCCTCTCCCCTCTGCCCACTGGAGATCTATTCATTGTATTAATGTATCTGGTTCTGTTTTGCTTGTTTGTTTCATTCATTATTGTCCTGAAACGGGTGAGATCATATGGTATTTGTCTTTCACTAACTGGCTTATTTCACTAAGCATAATACTTTCTAGTTCCATCCATGTTGTTGCAAAGGGTAGGAGTTCCTTCTTTTTTTCTGCTGTGTATTATTCCATTGTGTAAATGTATCAAATCTTTTTGATCCAATCATCCACTGATGGCCACTTAGGCTGTTTCATGCTCTTGGCTATTGTAAATAGTGCAGCTATGAACATAGGGGCACTCAGGTTCTTATGAATTGGTGTTTCATGCTTCTTTGGGTATAGTCCTAGTAGTGGAATTGCTGGATCAAAAGGCAGTTCCTTTTTTAGATTTTTAAGGAAACCCCATACTGTTTTCCACAGTGGCTACACCAGCCTGCATTTCTGCCAACAGTGCACCAAGATTCCCTTGTCCCCACGTCCTCATTAACACTTGTTGTTTGTTGATTGGTTGATGATTGCCATTCTGACAGGTGTAAGGTGGTGTCTTACTGTGGTTTTAATTTGCATCTCTCTGATGGATAGTGATGTTGAGCATTCTTTCATATGCCTTTCAGCCCTTTGTATGTCTTCCTCAGTGAGTTGGCTGTTTAGGTCCTTTGTCCATTTTTTAATTGGGCTGTCTGTCTCCCTAGTGTTGAGTCACATTAGTTCTTTATATATTTTGGATATTAAACCCCGGTCTGAGGTATCATTGGCAAATATGCTTTCCCATACAGTTGGTCCCCTTTGAATTTTGCTGGTGTTTTCTTTAGCTGAACAGAAACTTTACAATTTGATGTAGTCTCATTTGTTTATTTGTTCTTTTATTTCCTTTGCTCTTGGTGAAGTATCAGTAAACATTTTTCTGAGTAGGATATCTAAAATTTTACTGCCTATATTTTTCTCCAAGACCTTTATGGTGGCACTGCTTATGTTTGAGTCCTTTATCCATCTTGAGTTTATTCTTGTGTATGGTGTAAGTTGGTGGTCTAGTTTTATCTTTTTGCATGTTGCTGTCCAGTTCTCCCAACACCATTTGTTGAAGAAATTGTTTTTACTCCATTTGATGTTCCTTCCCCCTTTGTCAAATATTAATTGACCATAGAGTCCTGGGTTTATTTCTGGCCTCTCTATTCTGTTCCATTGATCTATATGTCTATTCTTATGCCAGTACCAGACTTCTTTGATTACAGTAGTTTTGTAGTGTAGTTTGATATCCAGTATTGTGATTCCTCCTACCTTCTTCTCCTTTCTCAAGATTGCTGAGGCTATTTGTGAGCATTTTTGGCTCCATATAAATGTTTGAAGTATTTTTTTCTATCTCTGTGAAGTATCTCATTGGTATTTTAATTGGGATTGCATTGAATCTATAGATTGCTTTGGGTAGTATGGACATTTTAATAATGTTAATGCTTCCCATCCATGAACATGGTATATGCTTCCATTTATTTGTATCTTCTTTCATTGCTTTCTTCAATGTTCTGTAGTTTTCTGAGTACAGGTCTTTTATCTCCTTGGTTAAGTTTATTCCTAAGTACTTTATTTTTCTTGTTGCTATGATAAATGGGATTTGTTTTCTAGCTTCTATCTCTGATATTTCATTATTGGTATACAAAAATGCTTTTGATTTTTGGATATTGATTTTACATCCAGCTATTTTGCTAAATTTGCTTATCAAGTTGAGTAAGTTTTTGGTGGAGCCCATCCGGTTTTGTATATACACTATCATGTCATCTGCAAATAATGACAGTTTGATTTCCTTCTTTCCAATTTGGATACCTTTGTTGTATGTGTTGCTCCTTTCCCTCCAGTTGGCTGATTGAGAGACACTCTTTCTATCCCATCTCATACACTGTTTTTGAGCTGCTCCTAAAACAGAACCACCAGTCCAGGAAAAATAACCACACCTTCAGAGATATCTTTCTCCTTTAATCCCCCTTTCAACTGCCTATGAATGTAACTATATACTCATACCCTCCAAGGTAACCCCCACTTTTAATCACACCCTTAGCTGCAACTGAGCCAGTCTTAATAGGGATGTAGATATGATAAGACTGTCATACGAAGGGAAAAATGATTAAGTTGATTAAAGTATAGATAATTTTGAAGAGTGCAAAAGAGTAGCAAAGATAGCAGGGATATGAGAGAGAAAACCAACTTATCTCTTCTATAGAAATGAGGTGGGGGGAAATCAGAATGCTTCAAGTGCAAGTGAACAGTATAAGCCTATATATATGGTTGCTGCATCTACCTCCCTGTCCAATCTTAATGAGCACTGATTGGTCCAGGTGGAGCCAGGACCCAAATGCTTTTCGCAGAAAAAAAAGAATGTGTAGTTCCTAATAGCACCCCCCCCCCCCCCACACACACAAGGTTTAAGTGGCTGGGGAGGGAAGGAATACTTAGATTGTGGACTGGAGAGTAAGTAGACTTTACAATAAGAGTAGGAGGAGGGTTTGGGGTAGTTAGGTGGGTTGAGATAAGGAAGGAGTAAAAACATGTGAGTTGGGATACACTATGATATAAACAGTATTTATTTAAAATGCACTAATTATGAGGGTTGGAAGTAACTTTTGAAAAGGATATGTTAGGGATTAATAGTTCATACAGCTCTCGGTGTAACTCAGGAGCTTGAGATTAGCAGCAATCCATTTCCTGACTCTGCCTCTTTTTCTTCATCAAGTCTCTGCAGTCTACAGTCAAGCTGTGTGGTATTGGAGTTGCAGGGCCTATGGCTTTCACAGGCAGGGCTGATTCTGAGTGCCAGCCCCCCAGTAGACTGAGCCTCCAAGTAGCCTAGCTGGGTTTCTTCACTGCTAGTGTTTTGGGGCCCTCCCTTCTCTCACTGGTTCTGTGTGAAGACCTGCAGGAGGTTTCTGCCTGTGATTGGCACCTGGCTGGGGGTGGGGGGGGATGGCTGCAACCTTGCCCACTCCTGTGGTGGCTGGCCCTCCCGCCGCAGCTCCCAGAGGAGGTAGCTCCTGTCTGAAAAGAGAGCCTGGCTCCCCGGGGCCCCTTAGGTCACCTGCCAGTGAAGGCTAACCATCCATGCAGTCCAGCTCTTTGAGGAGGTTTTCACTGCTGCCTCTGCAAAGCATGCCTGGGTCCCCAGGGGGCCCACAGCACCATTTGCCAGGGAAGGCCAGACAAGCACATGGTCCAGCTCTCCAAGGAGATTTTCACCGCTGCCTCTGCAGTGCATGCCTGGCTCAGCCTCCCCTTCCAGCTCCTTGAGAAGGCCTTTGTCTCCTCCAATGGGAGCACCAGTTGCACCAGCAGAGCAAGTTCCTGGCATGCAGTTTCGAGTTTTCGTGGGAGCCTGTGCACTGGTGTGGTTGTGAGGTGTTGGGCCTCCCCACTCCCCAGGGCTCCAAGCTGTCCTCTCCCTGGGTGGCACAGCAGCACAATTTTCGGCCCTATCACTGCCCCGGCCAGTGCACTTCCCAGCTCCCTGGCTCCTGCTCCCACTGGGTCTCTCCTCCTCTACCTCTGGCCCTGGGAGGTGCTTCCTGAGCGTGGCTCTCACACAGTCCCTCCCCTGCAGGAGTTCAATTCCTCATTCCCTCCAGAGTTTGTGCTCACTGTCCACACTTCACTGCTCAGATTTCTAGTCACTGGGGAGCCTGAAGCTGTCTTCAGTCAGAACTGCCCTTCTGGGTAGAGCCACCACTGCCCAGAGCTGACCTCTGCCGTGACCAGCGGGTTCTGAATTGTGTCACCTGCTCTCCCGTAGGTCTCTGCAGCCTCTGGGCTGTGCACCCCTGAGTCCGGATGCTTACCGCTCCAATTTGCAGGGACCTGCACACGTCTAGTGCTCCCTACCCTATCCTCCAGCTGCCCTGGCACTTGAGGACTTTGTCAGCACTGCCCTCTACTCTGTCACCAACTTTCTCCCTTCCTTATTGAATGAGAATAAATAAACCTTAAAATAACAGAATTATTATGCTCTAAAATCAAATAAACCTTTAAAAATCACAAAAATAGAAAACTTGCTCTAATTGATATCAAGTTTAATATGCAGTTATGTTAGTTATGACAATGTGCTCTTTTCAAGGACAAATGCACTCATAGAACACAATAAAATGTCCAGAAACAGGCCCACACATAAATAAATACTTTATCTGTGCCAAAGATGACATAGCAGAGTGGTCTTTTAACTAAATGGTATTGGGTCATTGGATATTTGTGTGTTAAAACAAAGCAAACTTGATTACTACCTTATACCATACAAATTGTGAATTCTTAAGGTGGATTGTAGCTATAAATATGAGAGGTGAAACATTACAGTTAGTAGTAGATTATATCAACATAAAACACTGTATGTGTAATTTTGATGCAGGAAATATATTTTATTTATTTAAAGATTTTATTTATTATTTTTAGAGAGAGGGAAAGGGAGAGAGGCAGAGAGGAAGAGAGACATCAATGTATGGTTGCCTTTCACCTGCTCCCAACTATGGACTTAGCTGGAGATCCGGCTTGCAACCTGGTTATGTGCCCTGGCTGGGGATCGAACCAGAGACCTTTGGGTTTGCAAGCTGGCACCTTATCCACTGTGCCACCAGCTAGGGCCTAACAAATATATTTTAAATGGAAAAAAGGAAGCCTAACCCTAAAAGAAAGTGTTAAAAATTAGATTATATAAAATTAAGTATGGTGTCTCATCCAAAGACACACTGAAGGCCGTAAAAAAGCAAGTCAAGAAGACAATAGCATTATACAAATCTAACAAAGACTAAAGTAAATAATAGTTAACAGGGTATTGAAAAATAAGTGTTTTACTATATTTCATATGAAAACTTAATAAATATATCATAATTAAAATTGCTACCCAAAGATAGAACAAAATACATAACCTAGAATTAATGGGGGAAAAATGTTTCCATTGTTTTTTCATATTACAAAAGTTTAATTCTTACTCATGTCAATCTGCCATAATCGTACTAGTACAGTGTATTAAAGACATGAGATTAAAAAGAAGAGTTTGCATTTTTAAAAACGTATGAAACTATCTTTACAAACTCATGATTCAAAGTGTTTCTTAAGACACCAGAATGACAGATCCCAAAGAAAAATAGATGAATTCAACTATACTAAACATTTCTGTATCGTAGAAGATACCACACAAAAAGTTGCAGAACTAGACATGGAATTAGGAACAATACTTGCAACACATAAGACTAACAATAATTCAGAAACAGTGTATGTAAAGTACCCTTAAGAATCAATATGAAAAAGAAAAACATCAACCCAGTAGAAAACTGGGCAAAGAATATGTGATAAATTATAAAAAGGGAAACATAGAGGATCATTAGGCATTTGAAAATATATTCAATCTCACTGGTAATCAATTCTCAGGAAAGTGTAACATAATCCAATATTAAAGTACCTATTATACTTCCCATTTAATGTTAATTAAATGGCAGGTCAGTGTCCTGACTGGCATGGCTCAGTTGGTTGGGCATCACCCAGCAAAAGCAAAATGTCACAGGTGTGATTTGATTCCTCATCTGGGTGCCATTGACAGGTAACCTCTCAATGTTTCTCACATTGATGTTTCTCTCCCTCTCTTTTTCTCTCTCTTCCCTTCTCTCTAAAACAAATAATTAACTAAATATATCTATATCTATATCTATCTATCTATTTTTTTTTTAAATGAAGAGAATTCTTTTTAAATGGCAGCTTGGCATGAAATAAGAATTAATTTTTTTTTTTAATATGGAATAACAGCGGGAAACATTTTTCTTCCCCATTAATTCTAGGTTATTTATTCTCTTCCATTTAATGCTTATTAAATGGGAAAATATGAAGAAGTATGACAACATGGGCTACTTATAAGGATATAAATTAATGGAAGGTATAATATAGTCCTGGTGGTGGTATAAAATTTCCCTATATACTTGGAAATAGCAAATAAAGTTAAGGACTCACAGAGCTCACATATGAATCAAAATTCACCAATGAATCAATGTCATAAAAAAATTCTTGTCAAGACTATAAATGAACAAGAAAATTTGCTACTTTCCCTAGTGAAAAATTGGAAACTTAATATCCATCAATAGCAAAAACCTAGAAATTATTGAACTACATGTATTGACATCGATAAATCTTGCAAAAGTAATGCTGGGTGAAAAAAGCAAAATGCAGAATATAAATTCAGTATGATAGCATTTAAATAAATCTCAAAGTCTGCAAAATATTATACTATATATTTCTTGGGTACATAGTAAGAACGCCATAAAAGCATATGTAAGAATTGTAAACTACAAATTAAGCACAGTAGATTTCCTCTGTGGAGGAGTATTGGGAAATAGAATGTGGGAGGGGCACAAGTAGTGGTGTACAAGTTTATGTTTTATTTCATTGGATAAAGACTGTCAAAGTAAATACATCAAAATGTTAAAAATTTCCTGAATTTGAGTGTTATTACATCAAACTTGTTATGTGTTTCTATTTTTGAAATGCATTTTGTAATAAAATATACAAACTACTGAGAATGAAAAAAAGAAAAATCAATGATTTCTCTAATAAACAATGGACTAAGTCTATCAACATGGGAAATAAGAAACAAGACTTGAGAATGTAACTAGGAAGCAAACTGTTCTTCAGAGAGAGAAGCAACATGGAGACATTTTCAAATGTGACAGAACTTGAGCATATAGCACCCACTAGTCCATGATCTCTTTTTAGAATTAAGCTAC
Organism: Noctilio leporinus; assembly: GCA_004026585.1. NCBI lineage: Eukaryota > Metazoa > Chordata > Mammalia > Chiroptera > Noctilionidae > Noctilio > Noctilio leporinus. The sequence goes on from PVIW01000946.1 coordinate 169,238, forward strand.
CCAGTGATGAAATTTGGCCTAATGAAAAAGAAGGGTGACTGTGTAATAGTAAAGGGAGCATAAGTATTCAATGTCAGAAGCTAGTAGCTCAATGTCTACATTTTGCTAATAGATGAAATTATGATCTTGGCATTAAAAGAACTCAGAGAATAATTCATCATTGAAGTTCTTTTTTGAGAAAAGAACTTAATGATCAAATCTAATTAAGCAAGAAAAGTTAGAACAAAACATGCAGAAATGGAGAAGTTCCACAAAAATGACTGGAAATAAGCAGTAAATTAATTCAGACAAAGAACTGAGATGATTATATTCTGGATATTAGCATCACACAAGGTAAATATTGTAATGCCTGGAAAGGAAATTTGGGTGGTAACAGTCGGGGTCTGATAGGAATTACACAAGGGCTACCTATTAAACTACCTTAGTATAAACTCAATCACCATTGATTAAAATCCAAGTAAAATTTTAAGAAGTATAATAAAGTCACAATACCTTAAGCTTTGCAGTTCATATTTTTTACTCTTGGATAATTTATATATACAGGGTCTGTCCCTAAAGTATCAAGCCAACATTATTGAAACAGTTTTTGCAGCTGATACTTTCAGGACACACTATATATATATATATATATATATATATATATATATATATATATATAAAGAAATAACTGAAATTAAGCAATTCACTTAATTGTTGTGGTTTTTCTTTGCTCCTGCTAAAATGAAATAAAGTTACATTTAATATTTTAAGCCCTGGCTGGTAGCTCAGTGGGTAGGCCTGGGGACCCAAAGGTGGCTGGTTCAATTCCCAGCCAGGGCACAGGACCAGGTTGCAAACCAGGTCTCCAGTCAGGTCTGTAGCTGGAAGCAGGTGAAAGGCAACCATACATTGATGTCTTTCTCCCTCTGTGCTCTTCCCTTCTCCTCTCTCTAAAACTAATAAATAAAATATTTTTAAAAATTTATTAAAGTGATATGGATAGCATAATTCTGTTTAGTAAGATTTTTTTCATTCATCCATCAATTCATCCATATTTGTAGATCAAGAACAATCTAGAAGAACGTCATTTAATTTTATGAGCTACATATAAGCACTATGAGAGATAATATTTTTAATTACTTTGTTTTGGTTGTGTTTTTTTGTCTTCTTTATGTTTTGCCTTATTGTTTGAAAAAGTTGCAATGAATAAAAATAATTTTTAAAAACAAACTATTAAAACATTATTTGAAAGATCAAACGGGGGATGCAGATATAGGAGGTTTTATGTAAGAAAACTGACAGTTCTGGGTGTCTGCTTGACTATAGGAATGGAAGGAAGAGGAAAACTTAGAACCCTGCTGAGATTTAGAGGCTGGGCCACAAAGAGAATAAAAGAAGCACAGACAGAACAGAGCGTTCAGCAGGAAACACGATGGATAGAAGAAACACATTCTTTCAATCTAGGATATATGTGTCTCAGGAATTATTGTCAGTATAAAGATGCAAAATTCGAGGTTGGAAGTGAGAACCAGTTAGGAAGACATACATATTTAGGAGTAAACACTGTAGAAATGTGAGCTGGAGTCATGGAAAAGAACAAGATATTGGGAGTGGTGTGTGCATAGGATGGGCCTGTGGGTTGGGACATGAGTTGACACCATCATTGCTTTCAGGTAGCCTGCTCCCCATCCCCTGAAAGAAGATATTCTGGTAAGAGGGTCATCTGCAGTCACTAAGCACAAAACCAGAGCAGAACAGTGGCTAAAGTTAAGATGTAGCAGTGTATGTGGCCTGAACTTCCCTTGACACTCCACAGTGCAAGTTGCAATTAAAATATCTATGAGGGGCCCCTGTCATTCTCAGACTTCAGGCTCTACTTGCATCATTATGACTTCAGAATTCTCTTTCCACTTTAGCATTGACAGTTGGCATTTGGGGAGAAAGACAGTCACACCACAGTTGATTTATTGCTCTGCCTGAGGCTCCAAAAATTTTCAGACTCAGAGACTGTATGTTCCACTTTTTATCAGATAATTAGTTGTTAGATTTTTTTAAATGAATGCATTTACAAAGTCCTTATGTTCTTTGAAAATGCCTAACTACAAGCCAATGTATTGCATTAAGAATTTCAATAAAAACATCCCTGTTAAGTAGGCTGGAAGGCCAGGCTAAAGGTTAGGCCCACATCTGCCGTCATCCATCATGCCTTAATGCCAGTTAACCATCACTTAGAGGCTGCAGCTAACCAAGCTGGGCTCTCCCACCAGGTGATCTTGGTTACCACCTGTTACTTTGGCCGAGTGAGAGGCCTAGCCATGGATTTTTATTTAGCAGAAATATTTGACTTTGGCAGACTGTTAAAAGAAGGCAATATTTCAAAATAATGCAACAGAGCAATATTTATGAAACTATTTGCACAGTGTAACCGAGAAGCTAGCTAGCTATCCTCTCTCATTATAAATCACTCTCCAGCCGGGTCAGAAGAGGAGGTTTGCCAAATAGTTAAATCCTGAAGGATCTGCTGCAGAGATTATTATATTGAAGAAATCAGAGTAATCAGAAGTTACTGGTACAGGAAAATGCTGGCAGCACAAAAATCACATGCAGAAATGCGGACAAGAACTGGAAGCCTGAGACCCTAGACTTGGAGGGCGATGCAGAGAACAAAGAAAGAGAGCAAGCAACCCACACCAAACCAGCAGGACAAGTCTTGCCTCCCCCTTCACCTTCCCCAGTTGGAGCACACCCACTTTGAGAGCCTGAGCCTATGTTATTGTGGCTTGGCAACATTGCTTGATCAGGAAAGGGTGTTTTTAAGTTTTCTGAACACTTCTCGCTGGCTCTGTCCATTTGTACTTACCATTCTGAAGTTGGGGCATGACAAGGATTGGGACTGACATACCTCAAACTCTGCATATCCTGGAGCCAGCCTCGATGGCTCTGCCACTGTCACGTCAAGCGCCATCACTCCCAGCCACTCAGTGCCTGTGCCCATGACACCTGTCAGAAACTTTCAAGTGTCTGCTCATTTCTTCATCCAGATTGTCTGCCTGGCCTGGACAAGGAAGGGATGACATTTGGGATGAGGGAGGAAGGGGCAATGTCTTCCTGTTTCTGCCCCCTCCAGCTGTCAGTTTGGGTTTTCTCTCAACATATCAAAGTTTAGGCCTAGTTGCCTTGTCATTTAGAAATGCATACAGTGGTAACCAGGTCTGAAAAATAATGTGGGAAAGAGAGGACTTGGGCACATTTCCTTAGAGGATGATGCATTGTGAGGAAATTTAGCAAACAGAAGGGGCCTGGCATGAGGCTATCTCTGCCCTTTGGAAACGGGCTGCTTTGGAAGATGAGTGGATGCACTCAAGTCATCTGCACACATGGATTCCTTTGCATTAATTTTATTTTTCCATTAAAGTGGAAATATTTGGTGTATGAGTTATCCAAAGTAGCAGAGGTTTCCTTGGTGGGAGATTTTAGTTTCTAGCATTTCTCTTTTTCTTCTTTTTAATTACCCTTTCATTTTAATAAAGGATGGAGGGGCAGAGATATGGCCTGAATTAAAGCCAAACCTTCACAGTGTTGCAAGCTCTGTATGGATGCATGTCTGTGATTCACTCTTCTCATTAACATAATTGGTAAATTAAATAACATGTAAATGAGGAAGTGCTGCTGCTGGTCCAACCACATTTATCCCAGTGGCTTTAACAGTACCAGAGTTCTCCCGCCAGCCTTTTAACAGGACACAATGAGTGTTTTGTTTTTCCTTACCCCATTTGAGTTTTATAACACTACATACATATGTCACAGAGTACAACTGTCATTCTCCTGCTTCATCTCCCATCAGCTTCCAGTGCATTTAAACTCTGGCTCTTGCCATCAAAATTTCACCCAAAACTTGTATATTGCTTTTTATTTTATTTGACTGTATTTTATTTCATTTACCTCGGGGAATGTGCCTTCTCAAAGCAGTGCACACAGGTGGGGCTGATGGGCCTGGCTTCTGTGGGGCAGCACCATGTCATCTGTACCACTGTCCTCGTCATTGCTGCGCTGCCCTGTGAGGGCTGTGAATGCAGATGCAATAGAATGTGCTGGCTTTGGGGTCAGACATGGCATTTGATCCCAGTTCTTTCCCAACCCTCCTCTAAGCCTTGGGCCAACAGCTACCATTTTGTTCCTGCTTCTGTTGGACCACCATGCTTTTGTTCCTGGGTGTATGAAGGAAAGAGAGAATCATGATTTGCTTCACTCACAAGACCTTCTGAGGCCCAAATGCAAGGATGGTCATGAAATTACTTTGAAAACAGTAAAGATTGTACTTGTACTAAAAAGGGGGGGATTAGATAATAGTACAGAAATACCTTCTAAATTCTGCAAATGGGGTTCTATGACCTGGCTTTTCCTCACCAACCACACAGAAGCAAATGGACATAGAAGTCATGCATGTATGGGGATGGTACCAATTAAATTCTGGAAATCGAAGGAAAGGGTGGAGACACATGACTCAAGTAGAGAGATTGTAGATGTTCTGTACACTTGTTCTAGGTTGGAAAAGGAGTTTGCAGATGCTGCTGTGTAAGTTATCCAAAATAAGAGAATGAGTTGTGCCCAGAAATGAAAACATAAGACAACCACAGGGGGTAATAGTGAAAGTTGGGGAGTTGTCCAGGCTGTGGACATTGGAGGAGGAAGGGGAGATAAATCTCTACTCTGCAAAGCTTCAGAGGGATAGATCGAAGGGGCTTGTCAATAGCAATGTTTATCTTCTCAGGTTGGCTTTTGCTCCTTTCAGCCTACACCTTGGGAAGCACAGCTTAGAGAACCAGGGACCTCAGGGAGAGGAAAGCAAATCCATGAAGCAGACTTTCCTTCCATGACCAGGTGTCTACCATCAAGTAACACCAGCTCTTGCAGAGTGTTAGATTCCAAGGCAAGGGAAGAACGTGCTAGGAAGGATGTGAACAGTTCTCAGGCTGCCATCTGGACCATCAGCCCTTCAGACAAAATTTGTGAGTCCTTGGGCAAACGTGCATGGCCACAGGGCCTTGAATGCAAACAGGTAGGTCACCATGGAACGAGGCACTTGCTCTCACACATCCTGCAGCTGACAAAAGTGACAGGCTCAGTACTTGTTTGTGATGCAAGAGGATGTGTAGGAACCATTCTCTCCCATGAGCAGAAAATGGAGGTCAGTCTTCAAAAATAGCACCTTTGGCCACCCCAAGGGAGGAGTGAATCTAATGTGGAAATCTGGGCTCCGGCCTTCACATGTGAAGCTCTGCCCCTCTGGGACCTCTTTGTACGATGCCTGTCTGCCTACCTGCAGGATACAGATTTTACACCATGTTCTGGTTTCCAGGAGGTAGGTACATTCACAGGAACAGAGTACCTCCACTGTGCAAGCAGCTATAGTACAATCTTGGTTGATGCCATTCTACATACTTGAATTTAATTTTAATCAACAATAAAGCTTATATTTGAGTCCCTGTCTGACTCTTATGTCTATTTTCCATTGCTTTGATTCCTGGACAAAAGGGTAATTCAAAATCTCCTACCAGTAAGATACTCTTGCTGGTAAATCAAATGGGTCCTTTCTCTGGCAACTTCTGGGGAAGGTTAGAGAACACTGACATCATAAATAGAACTGTGGGAAGTGATTAAAAGTGAATCACAGCTAAACTCTCAGGGGCAATGCATGATAATAAACTATGCATTGACCTTGTAATAATTCTACCTACAATCCTAGTAGGGACTAAACTATATTGGAAATAACTTGTGTTAGAGATAGGAGCTTATGCTAACACCTACAAATAAAATTTAGTAAGTATAATTATGAAGTTGGAAGCTTAGTTCTAAGAATTTAACTTCACAAATATGCATTGAGAAAATATATCTATGCCTAAAGAAAAGATACGCTAAATGTAAAGAATTTAGGGTTTGCCAGTAGCCTCTGTGATTATAAGTATGAATGCCAATCAGAACTTCAAATACAGAGATTAGAGTTCCATCCCAGCTGCCCTGGTGGAATCACTCTTAGAATTTTAAGGCAAAGTTGAATGTGACACTTTGAGTAGGACACAGGAAAAACTGGGGTAGTCCCATAAGAGACAATGCAGGATGATGAGGGGAAAGGACCAGGAGGACCAAAGAATGGGGTCATATAGCTCCTGGAGAAAGGAGGCATGGAGGGGTCATGGTGGCCATCTTCAAATCTCCAAGTGGCAATCACATGGAAGAGGTAGCTAATATGGCTGTAAGAGGAGCAAATGGTGAAAATAAGGAAGAGTTTCCTAACAATTAGATCCAATTGGAATAAAATGCCCACTACATAGTGAGTTCTTAGTTATCAGTATATAGTAAATAGAGTTTACATATTAGGTAAAAATGAAATGAGGTTAGGTCTGCATATCTGGGTCTGATATGCTATGATTCTAGTAATTACTCATATTACATTTATCATAGCCTTGAATTGTTATAACTGTCTCATTCTCAATGTGGATTCTCTTCCCTTGCCTTAGCACTAGTTCACTCATGGGGGCTAACTTACTGTCTTTCATTTGAGCATAAATGTTTACTGAATAAGTGAGTAGCAGACACTCAAATATTTTTGATTATGGTGATGAGAGGCTCAATAGTATTTGGTGGATTAACAAACAACAAAGAATATTCAGCATTAGCAGAAGTTTTATTCTCATATTACTTATTAACACAAGCAATTCTTCCTAATTTGGTAATATTTATCTTTAATGTTCATTACATAAGAATTAAACACAATATGATGAACAGCCTCGAAGCATCTCCCTGCTTGAAAAGGAAAAATACAGTTTACATTTTGCAAAGGATGCTCACATCCATTATTTCTTTATAATCCCCAAAATAATACCATGAGGTTGACATTTTCCAAATGAGGAAACAAGGCCTAGAGCTAGAAAGGGACTTGCTCAAGGACATAAAGTTAGTAAGTAGCAGAGCCTGAACTAAGGACAAGGTCCATTAATTCTAAATTGCATGCTCTTTCCACTGTATGTCAAATGCCTCCAACAAAGGTCCTAACTGAAAAGAAGAAAGGTTGGATGCTTCCATCTAACTTGGCCAGGCCCAACTACCCTCACCTCTCTCTTCCCAGTGCCCTGCATTCAGTAAAGCCAATTGTTCACAGGGGATATGGCTCTGGTTTGCCTGGATGCTGAGCTGATGATGATACTATGTGAATATAACCATGACATAACTTGTCTTTATAAACATCCATTCCTTGCAGGCTTGTGAAACTACTTGCTTGAAGTCTAAGTCTCTTTGGCAGGGAGACAGGGACAAGGCAGCTGTAGGCTGGCAGTTACTCTAGGCTAGCCCATCTCAAGGCACCTCACTTAAAGGAGTGCTAGAAGCTGGTACAGTGGTTTAATACCAAGACTGCTGGCAGCTCCCACCTTGTGACCTGGGATTGCAAGGTGATCTGTGAAGAGAGGCTTTGAAATATCATCAGACATGCTCTGAGGGTATGCTTGCTGCTGCTTAAGTGCTTTGGAAAAGGGACATCTACTAAATGTGTTCAGCATTCTCCTTTCCTCCCTAATCACATCTGCTGTCAGCGTTGTCTTTCTTCTCAAGAAATCAGCAAAATAACAACAAGCTCTCATGATAATAGATGAAATTTCTTCATATTAATTCATTTAATAAGCATGAACTCTTACAATGTGCCTGATTCTGGGCTAAGGAAAATATAGAACTAAAAACTGCTGTTTATGCAATCAGTGAGTTATAGTTATAGTCTAGTGGGTAAGATAGCAATCAGATGAACAGGTTAAATAGAAAGTTATTAGTACTATTACTGAGGTATTTGCAAGATGCTACAATTGATATTACTAAAAAAATTATCAGAAGCAGTAGAATATAAATGATAATCTATAAATAAATAAAAAACATTCCCAAATAGAATAAGAATGGGCCTACAAAGGCCTCACCAAAATCAGGTAAGTTCATAAAAAAAGACAAACATCTAATATCTTTAAAAATCTTATTTTTTAGTAATTTTCTTAGTTTGAATAAAAATTTATAGATGAAGAAAACAGTGATAATTTCTGAATAAAACTTCCCCTCTTAAGGGTCTTAATTATTGTTTAAATACTTTGTGGGGTGGGGTGCCATCTACAGATTTATCAGAGTCTTTGGGCCTAGGACAAATCTGTAGTCTCCTCCCTGGGATTGTCACCAAATGTCCATTGTGATTATATAGTTCACTGTGGAACAATGTAATGCCATTTTTAACACTTTATATTTTCCCTGGAGTTTCTAGTTGCTTTTATTTTATTCTTAAAGTACTTTTTATATTTTTTAGGCACAGATATCTCTTGGCTTTTCCTTTGATAATTCTCTTGAGTTAAATTCACTCTTTTTTGTAGTCCCCTTCACAATATATCCATTACAGATCATTGCCCAGAACATAATCACATGGGCAAGTGAACGCAAAAATAAAATTCAATTTGTCATTAATTGACATATATCCTCAAGTAGCTTTCTGTGTCAGTTTGGATTATATGCAGTTGTACTTGCATATTAAAAAGTAATCAACAATAAATATAATTAAAGCAAGATAAATTTTAATTTCTCTATTACAAGGAGAAATTTGGCAGCGCAGTGGGTATGGTGAGCATTTTGTCATCAAAATGTAGTTTCCACCTTTTGTTTTTATTATCCTCCATCTATGGCTTTCATTCTCAGGAAGCCAAAATAATTGTTAGAGCTTCAGCTACCATGCTTACGAACTAGAAGAAAAAATAAGGAAATAATCTCTCTATTTTATGGATATTTCTTTGGAGCCCTTTCACAACACATGTGAATAATTGGACAAAGCTTGGTCATATAAGCATTCATAGCTGCAAGGGAGGCTGAGGTATATTATTTTCTTTAGCTTATTGGAATGCGTCTAAGTAAAAACTGTTTTCCATTGTTGACCTAGGGGATAAAGAAAGAATTGGTCATTGTCAGGAACAGATTTCTATCTCTTTCACCTTAAAATATCTTGACTTTGATCTCACATTTGTTTCATATTTTGGCACAGTATAGAATTCCAAGTTGAAAATAATTTTCATTAGAATTTTGAAAGTACTTTTGTAGCATAACCTAGCATTCACTTTAATGATAGCCAGCCAGTCCTACAGAGTGTTACCCTCATCTGATTCATGTATTTATTTTGCCTTTGCAAGCATTTAGTTCTTTATCCTTAATGTTCAGAAATGAAATAATTTTTCCATTTGTTTTCATTTATCACATCCTATACCTCTTCAAAATTATGTTCCACTATTTCTTTGATTCTTTTCACTTACTTCTTCTATCTTTTCCTTCTCTAGCTTCTATTCTTTGACTGTTAGGGCTCTCAGATAAGTGTTGTATCACTTATCTTTTCTGTCATATTTGTAACTCTACTTATTTACATTTTATTTTACAGAGAAATGTATCTTGGAATTTTTATTCAATCCTTCAACCCAAGTCTTCTATTAAGTTTTATTTTGTTTAGGCAGATTATTTTCATCATTAATGTCTCATTCTTGTTCTCTGAATCTTTCTTTTTCATAGCATCATATTATGTTGTGGATGGGGTATCAGCTTACATGCCTCTAAGGACATGTATATCAATAAATGTTTTTTTATTATTTAATATCTCCATTTCCTTGGAAAACTTTTAGGCTCAATCTCATATCATACTTTAGTCTTCAAATATTAAGCTATTCTTGGTTTTGGATTTATATTTATTAATGAAAACATGGAAGAATTTCAATTAACATAGCTCATGAGAGGAACTCTCACCACATACACAAACACACACATACATAAACCTGCACTTGATCTTGAGAATAGGAGAGAAAAATCTGCAGCATTCAAAAAAAGAAAAGGAAAGAAACCCAAAGCCATAGCTAAGTATGACAATAAAATGAAAGTGGCCCAAAAGTGGACTTGGTTATAAGATAAATGCCTAGGGAAGAAGGTTTTAGGATCAAGGTTCTCAAGTACAATGAGCTGCCAATTGAGCTGCCAAGAGATGCTGAATAAAGCTCTGAGTCTGGAAGGACATGATATGAGATCCAACTAACTGCCTTGAAGAGTATGTGATAAAAGATTCATCCCTACACAACTGGAAACCCAAGCCTAGGCAGTGGGAGATAAAGAGTTAGAATTCACACTCTACTCCTATGAAAAAAAATTACAAGCAGAAAATAAGCCTAATATCTGCTGTGAAATTGGTGATACCCACAGGGTCTTAGCAAAGGCAAATTTTAAATTGCCCAATAGAGTAGAGTATCAAGCACTGTCTTGGAAAAACTGTCAATAAAAAGAAGGAAAGGAAGAGGAGGAGGAGGAGGAGGAAGAGAATTATTAGAAAAATTTTAATGAGATTCAACAGGTACAACAAATAGAAAAAGTAAGCCACATAACTCTATAGGTAATGAGCCAGGTTGACAACAATATTTTTAAAAAGACAAACCTGTAAAAAAATAATTTCTAATAATAAAAAATGTAGCTAAAAATTTTCAATTTTGATACAAACTATAAATCCATAGATTTGAGGAGCACAACAAACTCCAAAGAGCATAAAACAAAAGAAACCATACCACAGCATATCATAATGAAGTTGCTAAAAGTTAGTGATAAAGAGAAAATCTTAGAAACTGCCAGAAAAGAAGGACACATTAAATACACAGGAAATAATGACATTAGAATGACCACAGATCAGAAATCATGCATGACAGAGCATAGTGAAATGACATATTTAGTGTGCTAAATGGAAAAACTATTGACCTACAATTCTATATCCAGTAAAAATATTCTTCAAAATGAAGGTGAAATAAGGCCATTTCTGAAAAAGCTAATGCTAAAAGTATGTATTGCAAACGATACTACACTACCTGAAGTTTTTTTTTCTTTTAAATATTTTATTTATTATTTTTAGAGAGAGGGGAAGGGAGAGAGCCAGAGAGGGAGAGAGACATCAATGTATGGTTGTCTTTTTCACCTGCCTCCAGCTACAGAGCTGGCTGGAGACCTGGCTTGTAACCTGGTTATATGCCCTGGCTGGGAATCGAGCCAGCGACCTTTGGGTTCACAGGCCAGCACCTTATCCACTCTGCACCAGCCAGGGCCACTACCAAAAGTTTTTCATGCTGAAGAATAGTATTTGCAAAAATACCCTCAAATTTGCACCAAGAAACAAAGAACATTGAATGAAAATGGTAAATATAGGAGTTAGAAAATATGTATATAAAGCATTTTCTTTATTCTTAAAATTTCTTTAAAAATAATTGGTTGTTTAAATAAAATATATTATGCATTTATAACAATGTAGAAATAAGATATATCACAATAACAGCAAAACAAAAATGAGGGGAATGAAAGCATCCTGTGTTAAGGTAAGACACTGCATTGGAAGTAAATATTAATTAAAGACATACTATGATAAGTTGAAAATTATTATTCTAAATCCTGGAACAAGCATACTTATCAAAAAGGAGGCAAGTTGAAATACTAAAGCTACTAAATTAATCATTAAAAAGGCAGAAAAAGACAACATAGAAAAATAGTACAAATAAAAATTAAATAGCCAGACAGTAGAATAAAAATCAAATATACTGATAATTTTATTACATATATATTGTTTAAACACTCTATTAGAAGGCAGAGATTGTTCAACATTCTTAAAAGCAAGAAGCACCTATATGCTATAAATAAAAAAAAAATTTAAATACAAAGATGGGTTACAAGTAAAAGGATGAAAAGACATAAATCATAAAAACACTGAAATGCTGTATTAATAACCCAGTAGATTTCAGGATGAGGAGTATTATCTGAAATATGCCAGGACACTTAAAAATTGAAGATGACAAATGCATCCATAGTATATAATCATTCTTAATATGTGAACAGTATCTATTAACAGACACTTTATGACATATAAAGCAAAAACTTACAAAGACAAAAATACAAAAATTCATAATTATAGTTGGAGATTTTAACATTTATGTGCTAGTAATTAATGAGAGTATGTATATAGAATTTGTAAAGGTACAAAAAGCAAAGAAAACAATAAAACCAGTTGTGTTAGTTGACATTGTACTAACAATAGCAGTAGACACATTCTTTTCTAGTGCACATAAAACACCCACCACCCTAGCCTATAAGCTAAGCTCAGACATTTAGAAGGATCAAAGTCAGACAGAGTACATTTTTCATATATACACACAAATTTAATAAGAAAAAAATACTAAAAAATAATCTGGAAAATACCCACATATTTTGAATTAAAGAAGTCACTTCAAAAAAAATCCACAAGTTAATGGGCATTATTAAATATTTTTAAAAGAACGATAAAAATTCACCACATATCAAAAAATGTAAGGGGAAGCTAAAACAGTATTCAGAAAGAAAGTATTGCTTTTAATATTTATATTAGAGGAGACAGTTTTAAGATCAATTATGAAAGTTTCCATATTAGCAAACTAAGAAAAGTATCTCCAAGTGAATGGGAGAATAAAATATGAACAAAAATTATAAAATGGAACACACACACAAGATAAAAATCAATGAAAGCAAACCTGGTTCTCAGAAAACATAAGATGATGATTGAGAAACAATATTTGTAATACAGCTGACAAAGGCTTGTATAGAATATATAAAGAATTCTTACAACTCAATTGTAAGAAGATACACAAACCAATTAAACACTTGTAAAATATTTAAACAGATGTTTAACAAAAGAAAAGACATGAATGTCCAATAAGCACACAAAAATGTGCTCAAATAAAGACACTATGACACTACATTTAAAATATAATGGTTAAATTTTTTTAAAGGCTGCCAACATAAAAGTTGGCTTACATGTGGAACAACTGAACTTTGATACTGCTGCTGGGAATGCAAATTGGTACAATCTTTTTGGAAATGACTTAGAAGTTTTAAATGGAGCCTGACATACTCTTAGCATATAACCAGCAATTACACAGGTAAGTATTTACACAAAGTAATACAAATGCATATCCAAAAAAAGAAGAAAACATGAACAAGAATGTTCATTGCATTATTCAAATTTTCTCAAGCAACAGTAATCAAAAGAGTGTGGTATTGGCATAACAACAGATGTACGCACTAAAAAGTTCAGAAATAAACCTTTCCATGTACAGTCAACTCATTTTCAACAATGGTGATAAGATCTTTCAATAGGGGAAGAAAGTCTTTTCAATAATCGATGCTAGAAAAACTGGATATCCATATGGAAAGAATAAAGTTGGACCTTATACTATATTAAAAAATTAACTAAAAATGTGTCAAAGGTTAAAATACAAAGCTAAATCTATGAAACATTTAAGCAAAAATGTTAGGAGAAAATTTTCATGACATTGAATTTGGCAATAATTTATTGGATATGAAACCAGAAGAACAGGCAATAACAACAAAATAGATAAATAAGACTTACCAAAATTTAGAACTCTGGTGAAACAAAGACACTGTCAAGAGAGTGAAAAGTTAGCACAGAGAATGAAAGAAAAGAAAGTACTTGTAAGTCATTTATTTGATAAGGGTGAACATATAGAATATATATAGAACTCCTACTACTCAAAGTTAACTCACTTCAAAATTAGGCAATGGACTTTGATAGATATTTTCCCCATATTTAAGTGGCCAAAAAGCACATGAAAAGATGCTCAGCTACATTGGTCATAAGGAAAATGGATATCAAAACAAAAATGAGATACCACTCACATCATTAAATGGAACTTATAAAGCAAGAAGCAAACAAACAATAAACCCCAAAATTGGAACCCTTGTATATTGTGATTGAAAATGATGGAGCTACTGTAAAAAAAATATGGAAGATCCTCAAAATATGAAATGCAGAGAATTACCATATGATCCATCAATTCCACTCCCAAGTATATAGCCATTAGCATTGAAATCAGGGCCTTGAACATACGTGTATACCATATCCAGAGCATGATTATTCACAATAGCCAAAAGATTAAAAACAAACCAAATATCCACTAAGATGAATGGACAAACAAAATGTGGTAATATATCTACAATTGAATATTAGTCACCTTTGAAATAAACGAAGATCTTATACATGCCACAACATGACTGAACCTTGAAAACATGCTAAGTAAGCCAACACAAAGGATAAATATTGTATGATTCCACTTTTATGAAATACCTAGAACAGGAACATTCGTAGAGACAGAAAGTATAATAAAATTACCAGGGCTGTGGAGAAGGAAAATGGGAAGTTATCATTTAATACATGTTAGATTTCTGTTCAGCATGATGAAAAAGTTCTGGAAATGGTTAATAGTGAGGGTTGCACAGCACTGTGAATGCATTTAATGCCACTGAATTATATTTAGGAATGGTTAAACTGGTAAATTTTATGTTATGTATATTTTACCATAATAAAAGAATATGAAAAAAATACCCCCTAAAAGTTGAAGAAAAGCAAATGTCCACAGAGGAAAAGGGAGAAGCAAAGCAAATCATGGTATCTTCATACATTGGAGCTCTATTCAGTAATAGCAAGCAACAATGTGGATAACTATCAGAAATAGAATGCTTATCAAATGAGCCCAAACACAGAATAAGTATATGCTATTTACTCCATTTATATGAAATGTTAGAAAAAGCAAAACTAATCTGTAGTAATAGAACTAAGTCAGTTGTTGAGTATGGTTGGGAGGTTTGTGAAAAAGCATAAGGGAACTTTCACAGTGATGGAAATATTTTTTATTGGGACTGGCATTGTGATTATATTGGTGTATATATTTGGCACAATTACTGAACTCCAAGCTTATAATGAAGACATTTAGTGTTCTACTGTATGTAAATCATACTTCACTAAAGTTGATGAAAGGAAGAAGGAAGAAGAAAAGATGGGAGGGAAAAAGGAAAATAGGAAGGAAAAAAGTTGCAGAGCCATATTAATTAGAATAGAGTATATTTAATATATATATATATATAGTTTTATTATTTTTCAATTATAGTTGTCCCATTTTCCCATTGCTCTCCCATGCCCTGCCCTCCCACATCCACTCCCACAGTCAATTCCCACTTTGTTGTTGTCCATGGGTCCTTTATACTCATTCCTTGACAAGACCCTTCCTCTTCTTTCCCCTGTTATCCCCCTCCTCCTCCTCTCAGGTTGCTGTTACCACTTTGATATATAGCCAAAGTGTTAGTAATCAGGCCATTTTAAGGTTCTGTTCTGCTCTTTTTTGTTCATGAGTTTCCACTTACATCACTAGCCATTAGAGAAATGCAAATTAAAACCACAATGAGATGCCACCTCACACAGGTCAAAATGGTCATCATCAATAAATCGACCAACAAGTGCTGGTGAGGATGTGGAGAAAAGGAAACTCTAGTGCATTGTTGGCAGAAAATGCAGACTGATGCAGCCACTGTGGAAAACAGTATGATATTTCCTCAAAAAACTAAAAAGAAAATGCCTTTTAACCCAGCAATCCCACTGCTGTGATACACCCTAAGCATCCTGAAATGCCAATTCAAAAGAACCTATGTACCCCTATGTTCATAGCAGCACTATTTACAATAACCAAGTGCTGGAAACAGCCTAAGTGTCCATCAGTGGCTAATTGGATCAAAAAAACTGGTACATTTACACAATGGAATACTAGGTGACAGCATGGATGGAACTGGAGACTATTATGCTAAGTGAAATAAGCCAGGCAGTGAAAGACAAATACATATGATCTCACCTATAAGTGGAAACTAATGAACTAAACAGAATAGTGCATAATACCAATACATGAAAAGGCAATTATACACCTTGAATAAAAGAGTCCATGGAGAAGTATCAGTAAACATATTTCTGTGTAGGATATCTAAAATTTTACTACCTATATTATTCTCCAGGACCTTTATGATGGCACTGCTTATATTTAAGTCCTTTATCCATCTTGAGTTTATTCTGGTGTATGGTGTAGTTGGAGGTCTAGTTTTATTTTTTTTCAAGTTGCTGTCCAGTTCTCCCAACACCAATGTTGAAGAGACTGTTTTCACTCCATTTTATGTTCCTTCCCCCTTTGTTGAATATTAATTGACCGTAGAGCCCTGGGTTTATTTCTGAGCTCTCTATTCTGTTCCATATGTTTACTGATACAGAAATATGTTTACTGATACTTCTCCATGGACTCTTTTATTCAAGGTGTATAATTGCCTTTTCGTGTATTGTTATTATGCACTATTCTGTTTAGTTCATTAGTTTCCACTTATAGGTGATATCATATGTATTTGTTTTTCTATATGTCTATTCTTATGCCAGTACCAGATTTCTTTGATTATGGTAGGCTTGTAGTACAGTTTGATATCCAGTATTGTGATTCCTCCTACCTTCTCCTTCTTTCTCAAGATTGCTGAGGCATTTGTGGGCATTTTTGGCTCCATATAAATTTTTGAAGTATTGTTTCTATCTCTGTGAAGTATGTCATTGGTATTTTAATTGGGATTGCATTAAATCTATAGATTGCTTGGGTAGTATGGACATTTTAATAATGTTAATTCTTCCCATCCATGAACATGGTATATGCTTCCATTTATTTGTATCTTCCTTGATTTCTTTCTTCAATGTTCTGTAGTACAGGTCTTTTACCTCCTGGGTTAAGCTGATTCCTAAGTATTTTATTTTTCTTGTTGCTATGGTAAATAGGATTTGTTTTCTAGCTTCTATCTCTGATGTTTCATCACTGGTATACAAAAATGCTTTTGATTTCTGGATATTGACTTTATATCCAGGTAGTTTGCTAAATTTGCTTATTAGGTTGAGTAAGCTTTTGGTGGAGCCTATTGGGTTTTGTATGTACACTATAGTGTCATCTGCAAATAATGACAGTTTGACTTCCTCCTTTCCAATTTGAATACCTTTGATTCCTTTTTCTTCTCTAATAACTATGGCTTGAATTTCCAAAATGATGTTAAACAGAAGTGGAGAAAGTGAACAGCCTTATCTTGTTCCTGATCTTAGGGGGAAAGCTTATAGTTAAGATATTGGCTTCAGGTTTCTCATATATGGCCTTTATTGTGTTGAGGTAAGCTCCCTCTATTCCCATTTTGCTGAGTTTTTATCATAAATGGTTGCTGCACTTTATCAAATGCTTTTTCAACATCTATTGATATGATCATATGGTTTTTGTCTTTCATTTTGTTGATGTGGTGTATTAAATTTATTGATTTGCAAATGTTGTACCATCCTTGCATCCCTGGAATAAAACTCATTGATCATGGTGTATGATCTTTTGAATGTATTGCTGGATCTGGTTGGCCAATATTTTGTTGAGAATCTTAGCATGTATGTTCATCAGAGTTATTGGCCTATAGTTTTCTTCCTTAGTTGTGTCTTGGCCTGATTTTGGGAATACTCATAGAAAGAGTTTGGGAGCCTTCCCTCTTCTTGGATTTTTTTTTGGAATAGGTTCAGAAGGAGTTGGTTCTTCTCTAAATGTTTTGTAGAATTCACCTGTATAGCCATCTAGCCCAGGGCTCTTGTGCTTTGGGAGATTTTTGATTACTTTTTAAAGTTCACTAGTTGTTATTGGCCTATTCAGGATTTCTGCTTCTTCTGGATTCATTTTTGATAGATTATACATTTCCAGAAATGTGTCCATTTCACCCAGGTTGTCATATTTCTTGTCATATAGTTGTTTGTAGTAATTTCTTACAATACTTTGTATTTCTAATATATCAGTTGTGATTTCTCCTCTGTTGTTTCTGATTTTGTTTATTTGGGTCCTCTCTCTCTTTATTCTTGATGTCTGGTTAAAGGCTTGTCAATTTTATTTTTTCAAAGAATCAGCTCCTGGATTTAGTGATTCTTCAAATTGTAGTTTTAGTCTCTAAGTTATTTAATTCTGCTCTGATCTTGATGATTTCCTTCCTTCTACTTGCTCTAGCAAATTTTCAATATAACTAACAATTACTATAGTGAAAGGTGGAAATCAAGATGTGGGATATCTAGGCTATTCATTCATTTTTTACACTATGCTAAGTGCCCATATAAAGCCTTCAAAAGTCTTAAATTATAGACAATGTTTGTAATTTAAATGTATTTTATAATGTACTTTTTAAAAAATGTATTCCAGGAAATGAGTTGTATGTAATGCCATTCTTTTTCATTTTGTGTAAACTAAGCCTTATTATATGAATGGTTTGTAAAAAGAGTTTTAAAGTTTATTATAAAAGAGAGGTTTCAAAAATATTTTTTAAGATTATTTATTTTTAAAGAGGGAGGAGAGGGAGAAAGAGAGGGAGAGAAATCATTGATGAGTTGCCTCTCACATGCCCCCAACCAGGGACCTGGTCCATAACCCATGCATGTGGCCTGATCAGGAATTGAACCAGTGACATGTTGGTTTGCAGGACGATGCCCAATCCACTAAGCTACATTAATCAGGGCTCAAAAATGTTTTGACAAATGTCTCCATCATCATAAAAATATGGACTTGACAAAGTAAGAGAACTCCTTCCATAGAGAAATTGCAGGGGGAAGAGCACAGACCCTGGACCTAAACAGCCCAAATTAGAATCCTGGAGTTCATACCTACTATGTGTTCCTATCTTCAGTACTGAGCCTTTCAGGCTTTCGTTTCCTTATTTTCAAAATGGAGATAAGAGCACCTACCTGATGGTGACGGTGGACAATTAAATTTATTAATACATGTAGAGTTTTTACAGCATTTGTGCAAGTGATAACTGACATTATTTAACTAGATTCATGAATTCTGTGCCCCATTCTTAACAGGAAAAAAAGTCTCATTGATTTATACTCACCAATCAGTACTTCAGGAAGTTTTGAATGCTCAGTTACAAAGTTGAAATAAGTTAGTTCTGTCAATGCTGGAGAAAATAACTTAATAATGTCCTAGAGGCATTAGTCTTATAAATAATGTTATTGTGCTTTTGAATTTTTCTCTAAATCTTGCTTTAATTGTATTTAACATAGTTATTGTAATACAAACATTGTAATAAATACTAGGCTTTTGTTTGAAAAGTTTTAACTGAATGAAAGGGAAGTACTTCTACACATTCAGTCTCTGCTACAGAATGCCTAGGTGAGTCCACAACCAAACTACATGGCTTGCTGGTAACACGAGATATAGTGGAGAAGAAGGGCCTGTGAAGCTGACACAGCATCTGAAATCCATCCAAGGTCAAGTAGCATATCATCTTGCCATTCTGCTTCTTGCCATTCATTTTCCTCTCTTGTTTCAATCTTAACCTATTTTCATTGCCTCACGCTTCCACATTGTACATTTTTCTGAAAATGAATGAGGTAGCTTGCTTGCTTGCTTGATCTAGATTACAAAATAAAAGGGGTGTGAACTTTTCAAGTAAAAATCCCTTTGATGAGAGTGTCATTCTGTTTAATATGCAACAGCATGTCAGTGGACATAGCATAACAGACCTCTATGAATTGGAATCATTATTTCATTCATTTGTAAAATATTTATGGAGGCACCCTTTAGTCTCTGAATTCAAGTTCTTCCCTTTGTTTGGACAGCAAATGACAAAAAATAAAAAATAATAAGTAACATGTCAAGTGGTGATAAGTGTGAAAAAAGAAAATAAATCAAGGTAAGTGGAGTGTAATGGGTATTTGTGGTGGGGTGCTAGTTTAGATAGTGTGATCTGAAAGAGGCCTCTCTAATGAGGAGGCATTTGGGCAAAGACTAAATGGCTAGTCCAGAACAGTGTGTTTGCTCATTGTAAACCAGTGTGACTGGAGCAGAGAGTATGAGGGGAAGATGGTAGAAAATAATATTTGCATTAATTTTTGCTTCTCTCACAACTGTTGGTACACTGATTTCTCTAACATAGATTACATGCCTTAATCCATGTAGTTCTTTGGTGCAATCTCTTACTGCCTATCATAGCACATAATAATTACTTATGGATGTATTAGTCTTTTCTAGATAGAATTTGTCCAAAAGTAGAGCATCCTCTTATTCCCCTTATATTTCTAATTTCTAGAATATTGATGATGCTCAAAATATATCTGTGGAGTTAGTACATGGGTATACATCCTTATAGACATGGATTAGCATAGGTTTTTAAAAAAGGTTCTAAAACCAGGGAGGACAACCTGGACCATGGGATTATTGAAAAATATTTCTAGAGAAATCCTTGACCCAATAATGTTAAGAGTGAATCAAAAGTAAATGCACAGTAGAGTTTTTAAATATTTAGAGGCACATTGCACTCATGAGGGTCCTCCTATATATTTCAGCTAGTTTCTTGATCACTACAGTTTAATAAAATGCCAATAGAGGTGCCTTAATAAATGTTGATACCACAAAATATTTCTGGGAAAATAATTTATATGTTTATAATATGCATATGTGCTTTGTACATGTATTCCTGAATAAAAGAGCATAAGAAGGCTATAATAATAATACCCACTAAAGTGGCCCATAGACCAAACTAACCAAAAAATTGCAAAATCCATTTTAATATATGACAATTCAATATCATGTATCTATATCATATGTACAAATATTCTCAGTATAAACCTACTCATCTTATCTAATAAATGGGAATTGGTATTTTTAGTTTAATTTTGTAGTGAAATGAAATTTGTTGAAATCCTTTCATCAGAATCTATGGTTTGCCTTCTTTCCTTCTTTTGAATACATGCATATGTGCAAATACACCACACTCAGATGTGCAGCCTGATCAAGTGCTAATCTCTCACAATGTGCCTCTATTTAAAGCAACAAACAGATGGAGGGTTTATGAGCAAGGCTGGCAAAAGTAAGAGCAAATTATTGTAATAGTTGTACTTTTAATAGGATTTCCCACAATCTAAAACATTATTCCCCAAGGAACAAATTGTTCCATGAGATTACATTACTTAGGAAAAAGATAGTCTGCCCTGACTTTGCTGAGGCAAAAGAGGACTACAGGCCGGCCTTTGACTGCAGGGTGCTATCAAGTCAGATCAGTGTCTTGGGAGACAGAACACAGCGACACCATGATCCAAAGAAAAAGCTTAGTGAGATAGGGCAAAAAGCAGAAAGACCAAGGGTAGAAAAGGGGGATGAAATATGTATGAGCTCTGATTGAAATTAGTACCTTTTAATTCTTGTCTTTGAAAAACAGGGTTTGGGAAATTTCTACAGATTTCAGATAAGCATGCAACATCTCTTTTTTCTCAACCAATGCAGACCAGTAGCTCAGGCACAAATCTTGCTTAACATGCAGTGAAATCGTAAACAACTTAACACAAATTCATTATCATTATTGCTTTTTAAGAGAAACAAAATTCACTATAATCCTATCATTAAGATGAATATACTGTAGTGATGGCCTTTACGTAAATTATAATTAAAGCTAATCTTAATTAACACTATTACACCATTTTGGAAGAAAATAAACACCCCAAAGAGAGGGAAACAATGCGGTCAATAACTCACTCCAAAAATATTTTTTGCCTCCAAAGCTCTCATTGAGGGAGACATTCCTGCGTATGATACAAATGGTTCTGACATTAAGAAAAGTAAACAAGTAAGAAAAATAAAGATGGAAAAATTCTGTGGTCAGTTCACAAGTGCTTTTTTATTGTTTGAGGCAGGGTTAAAGCCTTTTATAAAGACAAGGATATATGTGCCGCTAGATTGGATATGACATTGGAGTAGTCCAGCTGCCCTTGCACAGAACTCTGGCTGCCCAAAATATGCCATGGACAAAACAAAGAACTAGGGTGGAACCTAACACAGCTAATTTAAAGTATTATCCCAATGCCATTTTGTAGATCAAATAGAAAAAAAAAAAGGTACTCGACTCCAGTTTTTCATGGATTTGAGAGGTAAAAGCAAATATTTAATATCCTCAATTAATGGTCTTGGGTCTTTTAATCTAAATAACTGATTATTAGCAAAGGTTACATAATCTACAAGAGGGATTCCTGCCAGTCTGGATGCAAGTCATTCAAGGACTGTATTGACTCAGTAGGCCCAAGGCCTTGTGAATGGGCTAGAATTCAGAAAGCAGGTTCATCTTGGCAATTTAAGGGATTCAGGCTCCCAAAAGAGGTTTAAATAGCAACTCCCTAGTTATTTGGTACCTATAACCTGGAAGGATTCTCTTTCAGGTTTTGCTATTCTCAAACTGACCTAATACCAGAAAATCCAGGACAATGAACCCTTGGTCTAAATAAAAAGAAGCAAAAATAAATGCTGTCATGTCAAGAGCAACCAACCTTTCAAATAGCTTCCAGACTGATTTTACTGGTGTAGTGATATGTTATTACATTAAATCCACCCAACAAATCTGATCATATTTATTTTCCTTATAATATTAGTGTTAGAATTATAGCAAAAGATGCACAAAGACCATCTCATAAGCTATGGATTTCATTTCTGAGAGGTACCAAGAAAGATACCAAATTCAAAGAGCTTGTGCCTTCTATTAAAAACTGGTGTGGTAGATATTTTCTACAGCCTTTCCTTCTTTTTTAGCTTCTGATCCACCACTCTATCTTTAATTTCAAAGAAACAAGACAGCTCCAAACACAAATATGGCCGCAGGCATAGTTGGAAGTATGTTTGTGGTTAGAAATGAATGGGTAGAAGTGAATGACTGACTGACTTACTGAATGAATGAATGAGTGAGCAAATATTAAAAAGTCCCTGGTACAATAAGACCCTGGTGCTGGAAAAAATGCCTGACACAGCTTTGTATTCAGGGCAAGGAATAAATTTAGAAATTAAAAAATGAGATAACCCTGGCTGGTGGCACAGTGGATAAGGTGCCAGCCTGTGAATCCAAAGGTTGCTGGTTCAATTCCCCAGCCAGGGCATATAACCAGGTTGCAAACCAGGTCTCCAGCCATATCTGTAGCTGGAGGCAGGTGAAAGGCAACTGCAGATTGGAAAAAAAATAAGAGAGAGAGAGAGAGAGAGAGAGAGAGAGAGAGAGAGAGAGAGAGAGAGAGAGATAAAGTCCATGCTTTTGTAAATAGTTAGGGATTTAGGGAAAGCTCGTTACTCCAATTCAGAAATTGTAACAACATGAACTGGCCACGAATGAATAGCCTAGCTGAGAATTTATTCCACCTAATGTCTAAAAAACTTCAAACCAAAATGTATTGCCTGTGATAAAGAGAGTAAAGATGGGGAACATACAAATTATAAGAATTTAAGAGAAATAAATGAAAGTGGGCTACCTTGAAACTATGATTATTTCACTAAAAATAAACCCACAATACAATGATATCAGAGTCATCTCTACTCAATAGGTAAGCTGAAGACACAGTCTCTCTCACTTGACTCCAGCTACTGAGCATGCTCAGGAAGGCCCCAGGTGTGACCTCTGCTCCCTTGTGAGCAGTGGAGGGGCCAGGCAATCTATCATGGTGTTCATCCTGTCAGCCCTGGTGCTTTGCCCGCTGCTGTCTGTCACCTTGGTGGATGAGACCTGCTTAAGGGCAATCATGTCAATCTCTATGTGACCACTCAGTCTAAGGCAGAAAGATGATGTTGACAGGCCTGGCAAAGTCAGCAGAAGGTAGCAATAGCTGAAGTCATAGCCTTCCCACAAAGATTCAGTGTGAGCCATTTTATTTTCCTTTATTTTTGCTTTCCCTTTAAAAAAAAAAAAAAGATTTCTCATGACATGGGCAAAGGCATACAGAACTTGTCTTCAGAGCTGGTCATCTCGGATAAACCTGTTTCCCTCCGAGTTTTTCCCGTAGTAAATATAGCGACACTTCCCCAGGACACCTGAAAATAAAAAGAAACGCAGCATTATAAACACAATTGTAGCAAGACCCAAACAAGTGATGCAAAGCAGAAACACAATGCAATCCTAGATCTAATGGGTGGCAGCAAAAGGATTAAGTCCCAGAGGGAAGGACCCTACCTACCTTCTTGTCCTTGGAGCTGACATTCAAATAAAATGTTAGTAGAGCACAGGCTCCTAGGAATAACATGGTTCCCACATGATGTCTCCTTCACATTTTAGAGTCTTTTCTAGTTTGGCCAATTACTCCTCAAAATAAAGTGTAACCCTCTCACCTTCTCAGGTTCCCTGAACAGTTTCTAAAGATAGAAAATCAAGAGTCTAAAGATGGGCCCAGCTCAAGCAAAAGGTGTGGAACAATTTTCCCACAATGTGACTATTTTCAAGTCCTCTAGCATGATTCAATATTGTTAACTTACAAAAAGACCCTTCCAGGTCCCAGGAGGCGTCAATCACATAATGGATGGTTAAAGAAGTGTGGTGGTGCCAACAAAATGCCACAAAGAAAGGAAGAAGAGCCTCCGACATTAGATGGCTCCATACAGGCATAGTGAACTGTATTTCCTTGTTGGAATGCATTTGATTTTCATTTTCGGTTTTATTTTAAATAATTATTTTAATAATTATTTCATTTTCAGTTTTAAGCTGTATATACCCCCCCTATATCATTTTCCTTTCATTCAAGATACTGTATGGGGAATTCTGAACTCTAGAAAATATCATTATAATAGGGTCAAACCTTTTCATCAACTCAATATTTATTCTAAATAGCCATCAGAAATCACCTGCCCTAGTTATTATAGAAGGTTTGTAGATGTATTAAGAAAAAATAAGTTTTTTCAAGAAAAATATTTGTAACTACATCTTGCTTTTTGCTGCCTTGTTTTTTCTTTTAATTTTAGAAAACAAAATTTAGCTTCACAGATTTGTTTTATTACTAATAGCACTTGAGTCTTTAATGTGTACATAACCAGACAAAATAAAACAAAAGAATGTCCACAAAGCATTAATTCATGAACCACAAGTTGACCTATAGAAACAGTGACCTACATGCATGCTTGTTTTTCAATTAGTGTGGTAGTAGGAAACAATCACCATTTTTTATTCATTTGGGATAAATTAGACTTGAAATATCCAGGTTTTTTATATTGGAAGCTCTAAGTAGTAAATATTCTTGTGATTGTATAAGAGATGTTTTTCCCACTGTAGAACTTGAATAAGGGATAAAAGTGCTTCTTAGAGACCTTTAAGGACAGGGCAGGTGCTCCTGGGTTTGAATAGTTTGGGACAAAGCTGGGAGTTGCTGAGGTCACAGAACCCCTCAGAGGTGGCAATAGGGAGAGGGTGATGGATACTGTGCCATGGCCCTAAAGCTGGTTGTAGACATGCTCTCGTTACTTCTATTTTCTGTCACATGGGTTGTGGAGCACATTTTCCCATCGGCCATACTTTCTCCTTGGCCCCCAACCCCAACTTCTGATTTTGAGTTTTAGTTTGGTGCCTGGAAACACTGAGCTTGGATGAAACCTCTCTGAATCCCTTCTGTGAGCCTAAATGATTCTTTTGGCTGTTGGCATTGAGATGTTTTCTTTATTGGGTTGAATTATGTAGCACCTGGGGTTGGACTAACACTGTCACCAATGCCTGGAACTTGTCTGTGGGTTTGGCTGGTTAGAATCTGTTCCAGGAAAAGCCCCTTCTACAGACCTGGGTAGGAATGTCTCAGGTCTTTCTGAAAATCTATAAGGGGGCTTCCTTAAACATAATTATTCAAATATACCCTCAAGAATCTAGAAGAATGAGGCTGAGAGATGCTATTATTATTGTTATTTTTTACAGCACCAAGACAGCATGCATTTGTATAAAAAGAAATAGATAGGGCTGGCAGATATCATAAAGAGTCCAGTCTTTCTCTTGTGTAAAAGAATGAAAAGCAGCCCTGGCTGGTGTGGCTCAGTGTATTGAGAGCTGGCCTGCAAACCAAAGGGTTGCTGGTACAATTCCCAGTCAGGGCACATGCCTGGATTGCAGGCCAGGTCCCCAGTTGGGGGCTTGAGAGAGGTACCACATTAATGTTTCTCTTCCTCTCTTTCTCCTCCTCTTCCCCTCTTTCTATAATATAAATAAGCAAATAAATCTATCTTTAAAAAAAGAAGACACACACACACACACACACACACACACACACACACACACACATCCATCAGTTGGCGCATTCATTTCTTTCTCCAAACTTTCCAGTGCATGCAGAATTGAATTTATTTTCTCTACCCTTCTCTCCATGGTAAACCAAAACTCCAGATCTCTGAGATGGAACCTGGACCACAAATACCATCCCCAAAACAGGCAGTATACTCCTGGAACATGTGCCCTAACCTGGAGGAAGGGGAAGTATTGTGAGCCATGGTCCCCAGTCCTTCTTTCTAATTGTCATTAATAAAAGTCCATTTTAAGGGTGGCCCCATTCCTTTGGACCTGCAATCAAGAATGTTTAGAGACATCCTGGTGAGACAGGGCTGTTTGATGAATGCAGGAAACCGCAGTGAGGTGTCAGAGCTCAGAAAACGAGGCAAGGGCATGAGGCATTAATATTGCCAATGATCTCTTGACAGGCAAACAGATACTACACTCACCATCGGATTTAACTAGATATCAAGTGCATTAATGACAAAAGAGCAGACTTCAAAACAAAGTGTGGGTGAGGAGCAGAGCTGGTCTCCATGCTGGCAATAATGTGATTTGAAAAGACACAGTTGGGGCTCGAGACAGGCCCAGGATTCTGCATGGTGACAGAAAACAGAGATGCTGACAGAGATACCAGTGCCATGTTATGCCAAGGATATTCTAACGTTGTCTGCATCTCTAACAAAAGCTGACATCACTCCCTATCACTTGAGGTCTTCTCTGCCTGCTCCTGCAGAAGATTTCTTCCCAGACATCATTACAGAACTCACTCTTGTTGTAAGGTTCCTGGCAGCCCTGTTCTGCCGGAGCGCTGGGGTCAAGGAGCCTAGGGATAACCTCAGTCAATCTAAATTTGGACTTTGTAGGAGGAGCCCTCTCATCCCCCCTGATATCTTGGCTACTGGAGGAGATAGGAGTTGCCAATGTGTGAGGAGCTGTCACCTTGAATAAAATCCTTAAAGGGAAGGCACTCAGTCTTCAGGCTGCTCCTGGACATCATAGGGATGGTCTGGCTGCTGAAAATTAAATCCAGCTGCTGGTGCTACTCTGTGCAGAAAGGTAGTCTGGCTAGTGACAGTGAAAATCAGGTTGAAATTTTAAAACTTGAACCACCCACAATTACATAAATTAAGCAAGTATGGCCTCTGTTGAGACTCCTAATCTACGGAGCTCACAGTTGGGAAATGATTACCTCCAAAAGGAACTTTTGCACTCAATAAATAGATAGATGCAATTAACAAGGAAGACAGAAAAACAGCACAGTCCCACATGTGGCCACAGCAGTTTATTTATCACAAAGATTATCTGTAAAATTATAGGACCTGCTCATAAGTTGAGTGAGGTGGTGGCATGTGTCTTTCTCTCCTGCTCTCCCCGTGACCCTTCTCCTGTCACGCCAACTGCTCTCAACTGTGCAAATTACAGAGGGAGCAGTTTGCTGGCAAAGAACATTCTAGGAGGCACTCAGACTGGAATTTGGGAACCCGTGGGTCATGACTCAGCAGGCAGTGGTTTTCACGTACATCTGTAAGGCATTTGCTTGTTTGTATCTCCTCAAACTATAATGTTTTGGGACTAGAGGGGTAACAACACATTTATTGGCATATGCACTGTTTTTAATTCTCTGGGGAGAAATTAATTGGCCGTAATAAATGAGAGAGGTTTGCCATGCGTCAGGCAGACCTGTGACTGTGTGCGAGGTTTCTTTTCGGGGGCCCTAAATATGACAGTGTGTGGTCCCCGGGGAAATCCTCTCCTGCCAAATGAGACTCCTAATTTTTTCTTAAGTAGCCGGCTCTGCCATTACCATAACTTCTTAAAACTATAATTTTGAAAGAGTGTTTTGGGAAGAATCTGTTTTAAAGAGGTCCTTTATCTTTTAAATGTTTTCCCCCCTCTGGAATGAATGTTCTAATTATGCAGTTGAAGTTACAGCCTTGGAGTTGGCAGAGAGGGTGGGAATGGCCTCTTTTCTGGGAGGCAAGGCCATGCTGGCAGGAGCGGTTCTGGAACCTTGGCTGGATTCTGTGTGTCTTGGGAAGGGAGTCCTGGCACATGCATTTGAGGTCCAGCAAAGCCCCAGGACTCTAATCTCCTGAATGGACTTGCACTTCCAGTTACATTTCTACCACCTGTTTTGTAAGGAGAGGTGAGGGACAATCTGCAATTAAATCGAGGGACAATCTGCAGTTAAATCCAGCTCTGCCCCTAACAGTTATGTAACCACGTACACCTCCCTTTTCCTCACTGGGCTGGTTTCCCCATTTGTAAAATGAAGGCAAAAGACCAGATCACTTCTGAGGTTCCTTCTGGTTTGGAAATAGAAGAATTAATATCTTCCAGTGTTTCCTTTATGAAGATGAGGATGTCATGTCCAATATTGACTGATGCAGGAAATCAATCCAATAGTTAGTTCATCAAAAATTTCATTTGGACTAAGTCAGCTCTTGAAACCCATCCAGCCCATAACCATCCCATAACACATAGAAGGGGGAGCTCTGCTTGATCTCAAAATCCCCAACAAAAGAATTTCCACAAACTTTTCTGCAACCTATTTCCTACTCAGAACTGGGAGGAGTTTACTCCTAACTAGCCTACTCATATGCCCCACTACCTTTGACTCTAATTTTATAACTCCCTATTCAACAGAACTAAAGATTAAATATCAGTGATTTATCATTTGCATTTTAGTTGTGAAAAATATTTATTTGATGATGGGTATACGTTGGGCCAAAAAATTTGTATTTGTAAAATAATATATTAATATGTTAGTTTGCTAATCATCATTTTAAATGCTATTATCATAAGTGTTTGTAAGGGTAGCTGTGTAATGACAAGCACATTTTAATCTGTTTGTAATCATAGGAGCTTATAATTAGCAATGCTACAAAACAGGCAAGGGACAGAGGTCCTCATGGAACTCCTGTTCTCTAATCAACAGGAATAAAGGAACAAACTAGACTCTGGATGTTCTTTGAAAAAAGTGCTGATAGTATTCTGAAGAGGTGGGTGGGCTCAGTGACAGAGAGCAAAAGAGAATCCAGAGAGTCTTTCTGGCCCTTTGTGGAAGGTTCTAGAACTATGCTTCCACATGACACTATATATACCCATTCACATGTCCCCTCTACAATACTTACTCTCACCCAATTTGTAAGACCCAGTGCCTGAAGCAGCACTTAGTGCAGAGGATGTGTTCAGTAAATATTTTTTGAGTAGATAAATTAATGCCATTAAAATTATTATCTACGTACAATTTAAACAACACCCACCAAGTTAGGAGTTTCAATTGTTGAACACGCATACTTTAACATCTGTTAAGACTACAGATGTTTGAAATGCTTTAAAAATACACACAGATTAAATCTTTGCCTCATTAAAAAAGGGGACAGAGTAACTGAAGGTAACAGCTTTAGTTCCTAAACACTATTGTGTGTGTATGTGTGCATGTGTATGTTTAATATGGAACACTTTTCTCCCACAAAAACAAGATAATCACAGTGTCTGGCTGGAAAGAGAGAAATGAACTGAATGTTATCATCAGCCTTAAGAGCTGTAAACATCATACACAGGAAAGGATATTCCCCAGAAAACACATCCTCGTTCTTTGTTATGATCAGGCTGTGAGTAAACTGGGAACTGGGAAGGAATAAACACCCATGTTTTATGATCTTGAGAAGTGGCTGGAGAAGTACCCCGAGGTCAGCCTGTGTGATGCGCTATCAGCTCTGCTGTGGCTGCCACACAGGATTTAGCAGAGCCTGTAGAATTGCAGGCATCGAGCACAACCTCCTCCTTCAGTGTAAGCTACTTAACCACTAAGGCAAAACGAAAAGGAGACGGATTTTCAAAAGACTAAAAGGAAGGGTTTTTTTGTTTGTTTTATTTTAAGATTTTATTATTTTTAGGGAGAGGGGAAGGGAGAGAGACAGAGAGGGAGAGAGACATCAATGTACAGTTGCCTTTCACCTGCCTCCAGCTACGGACCTGGCTAGAGACCTGGCTATGTGTCCTGACTGGGAATCAAACCAATGACCTTTGGGTTTGCAGGCTGGCACCTTATCCAGTGAGCCACCAGCCATGGCCTCTTTATACATTTTGGATATCAACCCCTTATCAGAGGTATCGGCAAATATGTTCGTTCATTCTATGGGTTGTCTTTTTATTTTGTTGATGATTTCCTTTGCTGTGTAAAAACTTTTTATCTTGATGTAGTCCCATTTATTTTTCTTTTGTTTCCCTTGCCTGGGGAGATGTATCTAATAAAAAACTGCTATGAGCAATGTCCCAGATTTTGCTGCCTATGTTTCCATCCAGGATTTTTATAGTTTCAGGTCTAACATTTAAGTTTTTGATCCATTTTGAATTTATCCTTGTGTGTGGTGTTAAGAAGGTGGTCTTGTTTTATTTTTCTGCATGTATCTAATTTCCCCAACACCATTTGTTGACTAAACTATCTTTAGCCCATTGTATGTGGTACGTGCTTAGGCAAAGGACCTGAGTAGATAATCTTCCAAAGAGGACATATAGATGGCCAATAGACATATGAAAAGATGCTCAATGCCACTGATAATCAGAAAAAATGCAAATTAAAACCATAATGAGATACCATCTCACACCTATCTGAATGACTACCATTAATAAATCAACAAACAACAAGTTTTGGTAAAGATGTGCAGAAAGGGGAACTGTTTTGCTCTGCTGGTGGGAGGGTAGATTGATGCAGCTACTGTGGAAAGCAGTATAGCAATACCTCAGAAAATAAAAAATGAATCTGCCTTTGACCCAGGGATACCACTACTGGAAATATATCCAAAAGAATGCAAAATACTAATTTGAAAGAACTTAAGCACCCCTATCTTCATTGCAGCATTATTTGCAATTGCCAAGATATGGACACATCCCAAGTGGATAAAACAACTATGGGACGTATATACATGGAATACGACTCAGCTGTAAAAAGAAAACGTTACCCTTTGCAAGCGTGGATGGACCTGGAGAACATTATGCTAAGTGAAATAAGCCAGTCAGAGAAACACATATACCATATGGTTTCACTCATATGTGGAATCTAATGAGCAAACTGATCTAACAAGCAAAACAGAGATAGATTTATAGATGGAGAGCTGATGACAGGATAGGAGAGATTAGGAGGTGGAATGATTGTGCAAAAGACACTTGGACACGGACAATAGTGTGGTGATTGCTGTGGAGAGGGGGTAAAAAGGGACTAAATAGTAATGGAAAAATTCAATAAAGATTAAATAAAAAATAAAGAGAAATCAGAAAAAAATGTGAAAGTACTTTGAAAATAATTATAGCTTCACACATTTGTAATATAATCATCTTTATTATTATCAATCACAGATAGCTCTAGCTTCATTTTTCCCTAAATAGCTATGAATAAAATAACATGAAAGCAAAACAACAACAACCTAATGAAGAGTATTCTAGCCTTGCCATGCGACCCTGATATTTTGCAGTGGACATTTGAATTCTGCCATTTTGACCTCAAGGATGCTTTTGCTTGAGAATTATGCTTGCAGAAAGCATTAATTATTCAGTGCAAGCTCCATTTGATCAATCTAATCCCTTATATTTTTTAGATTTTATCTTATTTTATTTTATATCCATCCATGCCTTCTTCTATTTTCCTCCACCCATATTTCCCTCTTCTAATCACTAAACTGTGATATAGTATATCTGTGTCTATGTAATTCCTTAATTTTAAACTTCAATCAAACCTTATTCCATTTTTAACATTTTCATTTTCATTTTATTGATTTTCAATGGGATCAATTCTTTTCCATGTAATTTTTACATTAAGGTTAAAGTCCACATTCAGCACTTGCCAAATATCAACTTTTAATGATTGTCTTCTAAATCTCTTTGAGTATGTATTTTAAAAAGTCACATTTTCTTGAGTAAAATTTGGAAATCTAAATTGTGACACAAAGACTTGTTTCCTCGATTTAAGTTTAGTCAACACATTTTATTGTGTGTAATTTTAGCTCATTTCCATTTTATTTTATTTTATTTTTACCAAGGCAACTTCCTCCCCATGAATTTGTGCAATGTACCAACAAAATATAAATCTCAGTTTAGTTTTTCATCTATAATATATTGCATCATATATAGGTTTACTGGCTGTCAGTTTTATTTCAGGTTCATTATGTTTACTAGCAATATTTCTTATACATTAAATTAAATGATAGTTTTTATTCACTTCTGAGCACAAAGAGTAAATAGGACAAAGGTAAATACTCTGGATGCATGAGATTATGACATGCTGCTTTCTACCAAGTACCAGTCAGACACATGCAGCATGGGCCACCTACTCAAGGGTTGGGGATGCATCCCTATCTTGAAAGAAAAACAACACAGATGCCAGCAACATACCCCTTTGAGAAGAGGGCATTTGGCACTGGTGCTCAGTCCCCTGAAGTGTGGCCTGGATGGGAGGTTCAACTTTCCTTTGAGACAGAACAGATTATAAAGCCTGCTTTGACAAATGCTGGGCTTTGTCAAGTCTCACCAGCTTGTTTGTAAGGATGGAAGAGCAGGGAAGGAAGCCAGTCAGTAGGGAAAAGGAAGATCTTGGCAAAATCTGTACTGAAGGTGATAGGAATGTGCGGCTGAGAAGGCAGCCTCCCAGCCTCAGGAAGGTTGCGCACATGGTCACGTGAGCGCACAATTTGACGAGTGACAAGCTAGAGCCTGTGGAAAATGCGCTATAGGCTCTCAGGACAGCTGAAATGAAGCTTGTCATTTTAGAGGAAGAGAAAGGAGGTGGGAAAAGGACGGGGGTGAGGGGGGGACGATGCAGAGCAACTTTTTCCCCTCAATAATCTGTTAGTGAGAAATGTAAAAGCTGTTCCAAGTCCAAGACATAATTGCACCTTTGAATGGATCCTTGGTAACCAGCTCCACTGTCCCACCTTGAGCCCCTGGTTTCTACACTCAGGTTGCAGATGCCACGGCCCTACCCAGACCTGACCCAGCCATTCTAAGGTCTCGCCACATGGAGGAAATACTGCTAGGCTGACAGTCTGGAAGCGGATGTTTCTGTTAGGTGATATTTCCTTAAAAGGAAACAGTCAATATGCTTTTCCTAAGATGTCAATGTTTTGTATTGAGGGTGGTGCAGGTAGGCAGAGACTGATGGGAAAATATACAGTTCTGAGGTGGGCTCACTTGCTACTATTTTTTAAAACATCATTAATATGAGTGGCTCTTACCGCTATGCACACTGTATTTCAATCAAATAGGACCATATACCTATCAGAGTTCAAACATCATAATAAATATTTCCTTTCCCCAACAACACACCTTCCCACCCAAGAAAACACTGTTAAATCTTCACAATCCCATTCTGGTTTTTCTTCTTAGGCTACATTTTTTGTGACTTTTTTCTTTTAAGAATTTATTTATTATTTTTAGAGAGAGGGGAGGGGAGAGAGGCAGAGGGGGAAAGAAAAATCAATGTATGGTGGCCTTTCACCTGCCTCCAGCTACGGACCTGGCTGGAGACCTGGCTTGCAACCTGGTTATGTGGCCTGGCTGGGAATCAACCCAGCAACTTTCGGGTTCATAGGCTGACGCCTATCCACTGTGCCACAAGCTGGGACATTTTTTTGTGATATTTTAAAAGGAAGCCAGAAATAGTTTGTACTCTGACTTCCTAAACAATGATTTATTTATACAGTTCTAAAGGGACACTTTATTATTTTGCTATACTTCCTAATGAGCTAAACCATAGAATGGAAAAATTTTTTAAAGTATTTTTTTACCCATGTTGAACAATTCTCAATGAAACAGAATTTAAAGATCTTTATTTTGAGTATGTCTTTCATTTTATAGAGGAGAAAAATGAAGTTTAAAATGCCGCCCCCACCCCACCCCCAGTACCAAGCCATATATCAACCAACTCTATCTTTTCAGTCCCACTATTTCTGAATTCTAGAACTCAGCCTGCAGGGCAAAACATTAGAGATCACCAACAATCTCACTTAAGCTACTTTGCACAGGGAGGAAATTGAATATTCAAGACCAGTTCAGTGTGTGTTCCCTCTCCCTCATCTCTGCATGGAGTTTAATGGGGTAGAGATGACTTGGATTCCAAGGTGCATGATGCAAATCAGGTAAGATTTGTGAACTCCCTTCAGTGCAGCTCACTGATGGGTGTCCTGTAAACCAGGCTGCCAGTCAAATGGGAGTGGTCAAGTAGTATGGCTTCATTTTCCTTTCTTAATTTTTGACTGAGGCACTGAGAAATCTTTCAGACAGATGAAGAAATAAAGAAAAAAAGTTTACCCCTCCACTGTCTCTACCATTCTTCCCATTATCTCCACGTTCATCTGTTCCTCCTTCCCTCTGAAGTCGGGAGTATTGCCACTAGAGGGCACCATGATTTTAGGAAAAAACAGCAGCATTCTTTGAAAAAAAAAAAAAGATGGCAATTATTCAGGGAGGGCCCGTTAAAGCCACACTGTGCTTTTGGTCACCAATTACATTACAGGTGGGTTCCATAATGATTAATATGCCACGTTTGTTCACTCTGTGCTGAAGGCTTTCTGGGGATGGGACTCCCAGGTGCTTCACCTTTTGGATTCCTCCGGCCTTGATTTCAGGGACTGATTTTCTTCACCATCAATTTGCTCTAATTAATCTTCCAGGCTCAGGGGTTGGGGATTTTTGCCTATCATCTGCATAAATGTAAAGAACCATGCAAACTAACAAATAAAAACAGATTTCTACATTTCTCAGAGAAAGATCGTTTATATTTTGCTTCCACCACATACCAAAAAGAAGTACAACTCCTAATGGGAGTTAACAATTAGCATTTGATAATCAAAAAAGCAAAAAACAAACACCAAAAAAACTCAAAATAAAGTCAAACAAATAAAATTTAAAAAAATGGATCAATAAAATATAGCACCCACACAAATCATAGCTACCTCTTTTTAAGGTCTTCCCTACCCAAACCTACATTGCCTTCCCTTTTAGAGTACCTGGCTCAGACTAATCAGAAAAGAGAGGCGGGAGCCACTCAAATGAAAATAAAATAACAGTTCTAGCTTCTGTTCAATCATCATTTGATCACCATTCTTGTCTTTTGGCACATGAGCACAGTGATTGTTTTCATGCTGAGAACAGCAAATGACTACCTCCCTTTAGGAGAAAGAGGTACTCCTGGGTTTAAAAAATGCCAAGCATATCACTATATTTTAAACAGCAATACATATTTGTCATTCCAGGGAATGAAATTTTAAATCAGAATTTTTTAGAATTCGAAGGAATGAGTGGATTCAATCAGAGAAGGGAGTAAACAAAATTGGGGCTACTGGACTTGGGGAAACCAGAGCTGAGGCCAGGTGTGGCTTTCTACTTCACCTGAGAGACCTTCCAAGTGGTCAGTGAAACAAGTATAAAATGGCTTTCACACACTTTTGTCCTTTATATAACAGTCATGTGATTGACTCTTCACGAGGAGGTGCCAGGTTCC
This sequence comes from Noctilio leporinus, assembly GCA_004026585.1. Classification (NCBI taxonomy): domain Eukaryota; kingdom Metazoa; phylum Chordata; class Mammalia; order Chiroptera; family Noctilionidae; genus Noctilio; species Noctilio leporinus. The sequence continues at coordinate 204,690 of PVIW01000946.1, forward strand.
AGTTAATTAATTAAATTAACTCATTGACTCATGTTTAACTGGAAGTCTTTTTGAGTCTTCATTCATGCACGAAACAGTATGTAAAACCAAAGTCAATTTCATTATCTTACTAGGTACATCACAGTGATCACAACTGGGTATTTATTTGAGTATTTATAATGAGGGTGATATGGTTGGGAAGTTTGGCTGAGGTGGAAGGACTGCTCATTGAATATTTCTCAAGGTCTTAGGATCTTCTTTCTATAGAAGCTCCAAAAAAATGGAGATGACAGTTTTTCATCCATGCTCATGAGCCTAGGGCAAGCAGGTGTGGACTAAATGAGGTACTTCTTCTGAACCCCAGTGTTCATTGTACACTCTTGGACAAAGGAACTGCATAGTTGTTCTTCCACAGTGGTTCTCCAAGTTGCTTATGTGTCAGAATCACCTGGAAGACTTGTTCAAATGGATGGCTAAGGCTCATCCCCAGAGTATCTCATTTAGTGGATCTGAGCTGGGCCAAGAATTTGCAGTTTTGCGGGTTCCCATGTGACAGTGATGCTTTTGGTTGGGGGACCACACATTAAGGAATACTCTTCTAGGATAACCTAAAAGGTATTCTTGTTTTTCTTTAAAAATATATAAAACTCTTGATGTTTGCTTTTATTCTTGTAAAATCAAGACCACTCAAATTCAGGGAGAAAAAAGTCTAGTTGCCTGAGGGTCCTAGTGCATCAAGGTTTGTTAAAAGGTTTACTGTTTCCTAGAAGTCTGAAAATAAATGATGCCTAAATTTTTAAAAATTAATGATAATAAAAGATTGCCTCAGCTCTTTAATATAAAATAAAAAACGTGGCAGTTTAAGCATTGTGTGGATTATATTGACAGAAAAAAGTTTTTGTTTTCTGATTGGAACCGAACCTGTGAAACATAATTTATGAATATGATTAAAAAATTGCAGAAAATTTTCCCAGAAAGTCTTTAGCCTCCCTGTAAAATGCCAGAATCTTGCATGAACAACTCTGACCATTGGGGTCCTCTTGCAAAGTTTGAATGGGAATTTTAGCTTTCTTTTCAAGCAGAAATTTGATTTCAGGTTTCAGATCTATTCTTATTAGAAAGTTCACATCAGAAGGGGCAAATATCCACAGTTCTGTCTGACTCTTTAGGCTAAAATTTCTCAAGAGAGTCACTATAAATAAAGACAAGTTGCTTCTTCTTTAATTTTTCGAGCTACAAAAAACAGATCCTCTCAAACAAAATTAAGCAGACCCTGTAACTAGGGGGTTTGTCATAATTGAAACCTTGCAAAGATTGGGGAAAAGATTCCTTTCTTGAGCACATTAGGAAAACAAAAGGAATCTACTGATATATGATTTAGCTGAAAGAAGTTAGCATTATAAAAAAATAACCCAAAGTCTGTTGTTACAGAAAGCACAACATAATTCTTGGACACTAGCAAATCTCACTGCTAAATGCTATATATATATATATATATATATATATATATATATATATATATAATTTCCTAATCTTCAACTCCTTATTCTCTAGCCTGCATTGAATATGTATATGTATATATATATGCTAATGAAAGAAACTATAGGTTAAGAATTAATAGCAGAAAGCAGTTTATAAGAGTACTATGAACCTCTTGTACATTATTTTATTTTGTCTAGGCTAAAGACCAAGTAAATAGTAGAAGAGCATATTATTAGGACCTTCATTAGGGTCAGGCTTATTAAAACTTAATGAAGGCACCAGAGTCTCTCCAGCAATATTAAGAGGGGCATACTTTTTGCCTGTCAATGTAATGGCCCTGGTCAGAAAGACATTGCTGACAGTGGGTGGGTACCAGGTGTTATCTGTCTCTGAAATATACTACTTTGATGGCTTGCAATTTTGCCCCCTTTTTATTTGGCTGGCTTGAATTTGTCAGGATTCACCCTGTGGTGAGGTAACCTGCTTCCATATTGGAAAAAAAATTGCCCATGAGCCAATGTGTGCCTCACACCTAATAGAATACATCTGGCTCTGACAGTTTGATGCCCAGCTCTGAGCCACATTCGGCAACACAAATGAACAGTGTAGACATTGCCCATGCTGAGCAGGAAGTAATAACCTGCTACCTGCTACTTGGCCAAAATCTCATTATAAGCCATTAAGGTAATTGAGGACCAAGACTCTGTGGATATTAGACTCCCTGAGCAACCGCCATTAGTTCAGCAAAAGAAAGGCTCTGAATGGAGCAGACATGGGGCCCACTGAGGAGAAACTGCTCTGACCATAGTGTGAATTCCAGGGTACTCTGTGCTCTGGAAGATTTGGGAGCTGTTTCTCTTCTGCCCTGAAACCCATGTGACCCATTCTTGGGGGCTCAGGACTCCAGAAAGATTACATTACTCTTTCTAGCCCTCTAACAATGCTACACAATTAAAATTTGGTTTAAATGAATATTGGGGACAGCCACAAAGGAAAGAGGAGGGAAAGAGAAGCCAGAGTGCTTCATGGAACTGGTGCAGGGAGAGGGGAAGGGGGAAGCCATGCATCCTTCCTAGGAGATGGAGGCTCTCTAGAATTACTGTGTGTATATGAGCTTCCATTCTCTTGTAGGGGGAAAAGCCAACTCCTCTTCTCATAAGGCTGGCCTTCTTGGTTTCTGTCCAGGGCTGGGTAGCTACAGAGAATGTAATGTGAGTTTTGGGGAAGGAATCAGGGCAGAAGTCCAATCAAGTGGCTGATCAAAATACCAATTTTTGGTATGATAAGAATTGCTATGGACAGCTATCAATGAATGTTTCTTGGGAGGAATTATATAGGAGTTGTTAAAAATATAATAAACTGTCTGCAGAAATTCCTTCTTGTCATTGTCATTCCACCAAAACACATGAAAACACACAAACACGCATGCACGCATGCGCATGTAAGAATCACGGTTTTCAATAATGGGTGCAAGTTTATGCAACATTTTACCTAATGCATAGTAAAAAAAAAAAACTGTGAGTGCCATGGCTCCTCTGGAAACCACTGGAAGCCTGTTCAGTAAACTCTCTTGGCATCCTAAAGTTTCCATTTCATTCTACCTCAGGTCTCAGTGAAAGGCGCCTTGGTCCTAGGTTTTGAACAACTTGGAATCTGGGGGAAAATAAGCACAATGGTAGAGGAAATAGAGTGTTCCTGAGGGTGAGAATGTCTGTGAGCATCAAGTCCATACTCCAAAAAGCCTAAGGTAGTCTTCCCATCAGCCATGCCAGTCTCATTATTTCTCTCCCCCTAGAGGGTTAAGCATAGTCTGGAGGCTAGAAAATGGCTGCTGTTGGTACAAGTGAGGCCTTCCTTATAACTAGATCCTTCAGGAAAAAACAAATTAATCAACAGCAAGCTGAAGTGGGTTTAATGATTGCATTCTGCATACAATCAGCTTTTCCCTTTTCAAGGGCCATCAATATGTCAAGGGAAGACATATCTGAAGGATATAGCTCTTAACATCAAGGTTATCTATTCTCCACAAGGCTCCCACTCCTTGCCGGGCTGATACTCCACGCTGCCTGTGTCTAACATTTTCATCAACTCTGCAATCAATCAAGGTAATAATGTTGTGCAAAAAATCAATTAACAACGCAATTAAACTTTCCTTATTATCTCAAAGGGCTGAAATAATACCTAAAGGGAAGATAGACTCACTGAACACAGACATCCATAATCCAATGTGAAAGTGAATTATGAGGTTGGACAGATGCAGGCATGTGCTGGTGCTGTTATTTTCCAGGGGTTATATCTCATTGTGGCAGTGTATCAGTCAGCTCCAATCCCAGACCCTAAAATTCCAAATTACTTTTAAGAAATATATGATGTGCAATATCCATTGCGTATTCTCTTTTAAAGATAACTCCCTCCTCTCCAAAAAAAAAAAAAAAAAACACAAAAAACAAAAAACCCGAACAGCCATATTATTCAAAGACAAAATGATCTTTCAACAAGAACATAAAATATAAAAGCTATAATAACATTTACATCTGTATAGCACACATCTCTGTAAATGCAGGTCATCTATTATACATAATCTGTAGCGCCTAAGAGGCTCAGGATGCGGCAACATTTAAAACCCAAATGCGTAAATGTGCAAACTCCTGTGGGATGGCTGTGACTTCCCAAGTGGAGGTCTCACTCATGCATACCTACACACATACACCCACACAGACACACACACATGCACATGCAAGTAGAAACATCAGGAACAATGGCAGTATTACTCACTTAAAATGCAAATGATTATATTATTTAGCAATTACACTCAACTTGCCCTGAAACGCTGTAGAATTGAGTATTTATAGTACATAAAAAGGAGACAACTCTTAACATTTTTGCAGCAGCAAAGACTGTAAAGTGTTTGAAATTTCATACTGAAATGAAGTACATAGAAGGGGAAGGTATTCCTGACATTTGCAGAACTCATTTTAAAGTGTCTAGGATACACCTGCAATGGGCTGCCACCAAAAGAGCAGTCCTGGAGATAAAAGGGGAAATGCAGACCAGAAGAGGAAAGGCTAAACAAATAAGAAAACACCAAAGCAAAAGCCAGGAAACAGAAAGTGTTGATGGAAGATGATGTCAATATTCTCTTAATGCCTGGGAGTAAACAACAACACTGACTTAAAGGATAAATATGAACAAATATCAAATGTAAATGCCAACACAAAATCCTCCCTTCTCCTCCTCCTCTGACATGGGACCAGAGGCTCCCTACAGCAGAATGTGAATATGGCAAGCCCAGGAGAACACCAGAAATTCATGGGTCAGATGAATGAAGCTAGAGGGTACAGTTTGAGATTTGGGCCTTAAAGAGTTACTTGTATCAGAAGAAGAAAAGATTTCCCAGCGTTCTTTGTTACATGAGCTCTAGGTTTTGTTAATAAACAGCTATTTTCCTAGAAGTGTGCATTGCCACATATACCACCTGGAGTTGTACAGGTATTGTTTTAAAATATCATTGCTCAACAATAAATTCTTCTTTTGTAAGTTACTTATAACAAGGATCCATCATAAGCCAACTTTCCCTGTTTTCAGCAAGGCAAGGAGTTGGGACTGAGCCCTAAGTACAGATTTAAATGAACTGTAAAACAAGGCAAATAGATACAATTGCTCACTCCATAATTTCTTTAAACAAATGAGGAAGCAACACATGATGTACTTTTTGATACAGAATTTCAATAGGATAGTTGAACAGGTTAGCAAATCCTGCCATTTCTCTCCTAACCTTAAGGAACATAATTAATATGTTTGCATTTTCAATGACTATATTGTGTGTGTATCCACTGGAACTGCTCCTGCTGTGTATTTGATTCCTCTGACGATGGGGTGGGTTGGATTTTAAATGATGTGTGAGAGCACTTCTGTTCTTTCTGTGCTCTGGTTTATGTGTTATTCATGACTTGCATTACAGACATGGCTGATACACAGATGTAAATGTTATTAAATCTTTTGTATTTTAGAGGCTTTGTGAAAGCCTTCTTTGTTTTCAAATAACTCTTAACCACCAAACTAACTAGTAATACATGACAACATCTTGGGAATTTTTTCACTGAATTCTCTAATGAAGATATTTTTCTCCCCTCTAATATTATGTCTTTCATCAAAATTAAAATGTAGGGTAAGTTGGCAAATGGAAGAGTTACATCTTCATAGTAACAATCAAGAACAAATTCATATATGTATGCTTTATGTACATGTGTGTTATGTGTGGGCATGTGGGTGCTTATGTGTGCATGGATGTGTATGCACTCTGTGTGCATGATTCACTTGCTGTGAATTATGATATGCATGTTGTGTGTGTCCTTTTGTATTTACGTGCATGAATGGGATATGTGTGCACACGGTATGTGTGCATGCATGTGTGTGTGTGTGTGAACATGTTGGCACCATATACCAAATCAAAACTCAAAGTCACCCAATTACCAATTACATACCTATGGCACAACTGGTTTACTGAATTTTGGTATCTGACATAATTTTTATTCTGTTTTCACTTTGCTCCATTCTCTTCACATTTCTCAGGACTTCAACAGAAATGTGGCAGAGGATAAACTTTTTCGTACAGACAGCACTTAATCAGTCTATGCCTCTTGCTAGCTTACATTTTTTAGTTGATTTTAAATTTAAACAATGCTCTGATGCTGAACAATGCCCCTCCACCGATACAGCTGACATGACTTAAGGAGGTCAAGAAAGACAGAGATGCATATTTTGAGTCTGAGACTAGTAGCCCAAATCTGAAGAACTCTAAGAAGGTAGAAGGTTCAGGATCTCTCCCCATCCTCAGGGCAGTGGGGGTACCTTCTTGGTTTCCCACGTGTCCTTTGAAAAGAGCAAGGGAAATTATTCCAACTCTGGGAAGTATGATGGGATCCAGAGATTAAGTTATAGTTCCTGATCTGTGGTAATTGTCCTGAGCAGCTGGTTCATTCCTTCTAGGGATTAGTTCCTTAGTCTGGAGAATATGCTCCTTGAGGTCTAGCTCTGTTCTAATAAATATAACCCTATAATCACCTAAGTAGGTGTTCTGTGCTGTGCGTAGCTCATAGAGTTGGCACAGTGATATGGGCCTTTTTCTTTCCATGTTCCTCTTTTCCTTTTCTTGGTTTGCTTCCTTCCCTCCTAGAACATCTATGGCTTTCATACTCCCTCTTGCCTTTCTTAGGGTTTCAATTCCAGAATCAAAATATAACAGTTCTCTTTCAGACATCTTTCCTGTTATACATTCACTAAGAAGCAACTAGTTCTCTGATCAGCTAATTCATGTTAGCATGTGAATAACTGAGAATAAAGTAGAATAATTTCAGATAAAATATTTCATATTTGAAGTAAATGTATTAAAAAATAGACCAACTGAATAAATATCTTAATTGAACTTTAGGTAAACAGGTAAGTAAGGAAATACTATGTAGTAGGCACAACCCATGACATCTAAAAAAAAAATGGTAAGGAAGGAAGATATTTTTTCTATATTTCAGCAACTAACAGGCCAGAAAGGGAGGCATCAGATAAAAATGACTACCATGAAGTTTGCTATAATTATGTTATGTACAAAGTGTTATGCAATAAAGAGGCATTAAAAGACATTTTCTCTATATATTTCTCTTTGTACTAAGTCACAAAAATTTATTGTAATAAGTTAAACAATATAGAAGGTTTAGGTAAAAACAGAAATTATTCCTTTCAAGATTTCCCTGACAACCTGGTGCGCAGTGATTCCCAGGATATACAGCTGGACAGATATAAATATAGCCCTGGCTGGTGGCACAGTGGATAAAGCGCTGGCCTTCGAACCCAAAGGCCATTGGCTCGATTCCTGAGCCAGGGCACATCATCAGGTTGCAAGCCAGGTCTCCAGCCAGGTTCATAGCTGGAGGCAGGTGATGTCTCTCTCCCTCTCCGCCTCTCTCCCTACACCTCTCTCTAAAAATAATAAATAAAATCCTTTAAAAATAAATATATATGTAAATACAGAATAAATAGCTAAGTCAAAACACAAAGAATAGGAAAGTGTACAAACTTACTTTGGGATAATAAAGAAGTAAAATAAGATTAAAAATACCCATCTTCATATGTTTTACAAAAAGAATCATAGAAAAGATAAACCATAGACTAATAAGAATGACTATATGTGAAAGGTGGGTGAAAATAGGGTAGGAATCAGGGTGGGACTGAGACTTCTCTGACTATATCCCATGTTATATTCATATACTATTTTACATAACCACAAATGAATCAAAAAAGATGAAAAAAGCAAACCCTAAAACTAAATAAAACTGGAAAAATAAATCTAATTGTATGTCAAATAGATAACATAATGACATAGAAAAAGAAATTAAAGTAATTTTGGATCACAGTATTTGAGTAAGATATATATTGATACAAAAAAAAAAAAAAATAACCTGCAAAGAAATCAAACTTTACTTAGTAGGGTTATCAGCATTAGTGTTATTACTGTTAGACTTCTCAAGTGATTTGCTTATATTTAAGGACAGAGAAAATGTGTATTTAGAAGTTGTTGGAAGTGAAGGTTTTCACTATGTGACAATGGAAATCAAACAAAGCATGATCAAAGATGTAGCAGGCAGAGTAATAGTCCCCAGGATGTCCATGCTGTAGTTGTTGAAATGTGTCAATATGCTACCTTATGTGGTAGAGGGACTCTGCAGAGTGATTAAGAATATTGATGTTTGGATGGAAACATTATTTTGGATTATTTGGGTGGGCTCAATCTAATCATGTGAGTCCTTAAATGAGAAGAAGCCTCTAAAGCCTGGTCAGAGAGGGAGCTGTGACCATGGGAGAATGACCAGACTGATGCAGCACCACTAGCCTGAAGGTGGAGGGAGAGGCCAGGAGTCAAGGAATACAGGAGGCCTCCAAAAGCTGGAAGACACAAGAAAATGAATTTTCTCAATGAGTCTCCAGGGAAGAACATGCCCTATTGATACCTTGATTTTTACCTCAAGGAAGACCCATGTTAGACTTTGGACCTACAGACCTGTAAGGTAATACATTTGTACATTTGCATTGCTCTAAGCCAGTGTGTAGTAATTCATTATAGTAGCTCTAGAACACTAAGGAGAAGATGGTATTAATGATGATGATGATGATGATAGTGAAGATGACTCTGCTAATTTAAATTGGGTAGATCTACAATATAAGAAATTACTATTAAAAATTATACCTGTTAATGGGTGTGTGTGCATGTGCATGTGTGTGTGTGTGTGTGTGTAGAAAATCTAGCATTTACATAATAGTTTATAAAAAAATATTTTCCACTAAAAATAGCCATGGTTCCTTGAGAAAATGACTAATTCAGGTTATGAGCAGGAAATGTACAAAGTGAACCTAGAACCTTTTGCACCAGAAAATGGAAAGAACACAGAAGGTGGTTTGAAGAGACTTTCTCTCTTGTTATTTGAATATCAAATATAATAATGACAGTAATTAATTTGCCACATTGAATTAAACACTACTAAGTTCATAATGCTACTTAAACATCTAAACAAATAAATATAAAGGAATGAGAAAGCTCTTATTTAAAGAATGCCAGCCAATTAATGTAGAAGAAATGACAAAATTAGAAAAATTACCATACACTAATATGATTCAGTCATGTATTTTCTTTCACTTTTTAAAAAGATTTTATTTATTATTTTTAGAGAAAGGGGAAGGGACAGAGGCAGAGAGGGAGAGAGACATCAATGTATGGTTGCCTTTCACCTGCCTCCAGCTACAGACCTGGCTGGAGACCTGGCTTGCAACCTGATTATGTGCCCTGGCTGGGAATTGAACCAGCAACCTTTGGGTTCACAGGTTGGCACCTTATCCACTGTGCCACAACCCAGAGCAAGTTATGTATTTTCAATGGTTGCTACAACTGTTATTTGGGGAAGAAAATATTCACACAGCATTAGATTGCCACTATTTAGAATGTATATGAATGAAAAAGGGTAACATACACGGTTATCATGGCTCAATATGGTGGCAACCATATCAGTTAAATGATCCATCTTAAAAGATCATTAAATAATATGCACCCCCTAACATAATGAAACTTATCCAACATCTCCTTCTCTTGCCAAAATGTTAAACCTGGATCAATTTATGAGGGAGCAATCAGAAAAATCTGGATTGTGGGACCTTCTACAATAAAATTGATTTAGGCTTTTGAGAAAACCCCAATGTCACAAAAAGCGGCAAAGATGGGGCATGTTCTAGATCAATGGTTCTTACATTTCAGCACACAGCAGAGTCATGCAGAGTGCCTGTTACAACACCTTACAACACAGAGACTGCCTCTCACACTTCTCATCGGGGCAGGGCTCCAGAAATTTCACATGTGACAAGTTCCCTCATGGTCTTAATGCTGCTGGTCTAGGGGCCACTCTTAAGAACCACTGGGCTATATAGAAAAATACTTTAAAAAACTTAATAAGCAAATGCAAACTTTGATTAGATTAAGATGAAAAGACAACAGTTAGTTACAGGAAATTCAACTAAGGACTGTATATTAGGTAATGGATTTAAATTACTATTAATTTTCTTAGCATTTGTGTTGCTTTGTAAGAAAAGGTTCTTAGGTGCTGCATGCTGAAGTATTTCAAAATAGAGTGTCATGACACCTGTAATTTATTTAAATGTCTCATGAAAATGTGTATGCACATTCAGACTCATCTATACACAGAGTAAATGTGGCAACATATTAATGGTGATAGTAGGTATAAAATATACATATATATTCAATGTATTATTATCTTTTAGAGAGAAAAAGGAAGAGAGAAGGAGGGGTGCAAGGGAGAGGAAGAGAGGAAGGGAGGTGGGGGAGGGGAGAGAAAGAGAGAGAGGGAGAGAGAAAGAAAGAGAAACAGAGAGAGAAACAGAGAGACAGAGATGTGGATGTGAGAGAGAAAAAACTGATTGTTTGCCTTCCACACACACTCTAACTGGGGATCAAACCCAAGCAATAATTTCAGGAGAAATAGGCTTGCTTATCTTGGCAAATGGCACTTGGAAGTCTACATTAATAACCCCCCAAATGATTTTCAAATCAGTGTTAGATTTCTTTGCCTTCTCTTCTCATGATTCCATTCAGTAACCTATTTAAGCATATCAAGTTAGTACTGAGTGAGATCCTTTCAGGCCAATGTATTTTCCACAAACAGCATACTGCTGCTAAAAAAAAAAAAAATACATTAATTCCCCCCACTCCAATTCTATCACCCTGTGATTTCCTCTTAAACACACACACACATACATGATCACCCATTTCACATATACATTCCATCTTTCTTTATTCTTCCCTTACAACATGCCTGACTAGTAAAGGTATTTATTTTATCAGTTATTGAGTCATACCTCATTCCATTATACAACTATTTACTGTAGTTCTATTATGTGCCAGTCAATGTTCTCATGGGTAGAGATACAGCAGTGGATAATGTCTCAGCTCATGGACACTACAATTCTACTGGTGGAAGATAGGCAATAAGCAAGTAGACAAAATTTAAAAATAACAGTAATAATTTTAGATATAAGTATAATGAAGGTGGTAAATGCTACGAGGATAGTACTAAGAAACAGAGTATGTTGGTGCAAATATAAGTTTCTTTATATTTCAAACTTATACATTTTGGCAGTTCTCATGACATATGTGAACCTCAATTTTCATGTATAAAATAGAAATAATAATCTTTGCCCATGTACCTCCACCTCCTGGCATGGTGACTATAAGGAACCTCAGCTACTAGGTAATATGTACTATCATTGGCAAAGGATTGCATATAAGGATATGCTTTGATAATTTGTGACTATTTTTATAATGATAAGCCATTTTCAAACTGTTCTACAACTTTATCAGTAAGGATTATGCAAGCTGCTATAACAAACAAGCCTCACAATTTCAGTAGACTAACACAATAGAACTTTGTCTTCCTCACTCAAAAGTTCAATGCAGAACCCTGCCCTTACACTTGTAATTCTGCAAATCTCCACATGTAATTCTTGTGGTGTTGCCCTCTCCTACCAGCTCCTGTGATCTGCCTTAGGCCAGTGGAAGGGGAAAAACTGAAGAAGGCACAGACATTTTACAAAAGCCTTGTTTGTGAAATAATATACATCACTTCAACTATCATTTCTGTGGGTAAAACACACCCATTTGATCACATTGAACTACAGGAAAGAGTATGAAATTAAGTCTGGCTTTGTATTCCCCAAAGAAGAAAACACAGATTTTAGTGAGCAAAAAGTAATCTCTGCTATATGGCTAGAATGTTTTTCTTTCTACATTCTTCCTCATTATGGAATAATGTAATATGTTAAAAAGACCAGGAAGAATAATTTTATAATCAGTCAAATATGTATTATGAGCTGACAATATTACACTGATGTTACTGACCTGTTTAGCAAAGCACAGCACCTACCACAGTGCCTGGCACTTAACAAGCACTCAGTATTAATTCATAGGTTAATGAATGAATAAACACCCACAAGATTCCAAGCACTAGAAGATTACATAGTCTGATTCTCTACCATGGTCCCTTAGGGCCTAGCACTGTGCTCAGCATGTAGTTAGCAGTAAATACATGCTAAGAACTCATGTTTTAAAACCTAAAGTTACATTTTTATTTCCCAAAATGAGTATATGCATTTATAGCATATTCTGAGAAAAAAATTTTATAACACATTTGATCATGTTAGAATAATTTGAAGCCATCCAGGCTCTACCTAAATATCTATGAATACTTAAATAATTGACAGTTTCACAGAGCCATTATAGCCATATTTCAGTATCAAAGAATAATAAACAAATCAAATCAAGTAGGCAGCATCTATTTTTTTAAATGGAAATTAGCAGGTGCCTTTAACTGAAAATTAAAAGGAAGGGGCTCTAACTTCTAAAAAGCCTCCACTAAGTAGTTAAAGCAATGAATCTGCAAGCTCCTGGGTAAGAGTGATGATTTCCTGGAGACCAACATGCTTGTGTAAAGGCGACAAAAACAGCAGCAATCACAATAACAAATATGAACTTGGGTCCTTTACGACAAAGGTCTAGACACAGTAACCTAGAAGAGGAAGAGGTGTTTCTTATCCAATTTACACAGAGCCATTGTTTTTCATGATCTATTCTGAGGGCAATGAATAGATTTGTATCTGGATATAACAGCTTATGGTGACCTGACATGATCAATATGCCCAAGGTGAAACTGTGAACATCACAATCAAATAACTTTAAGAAAAACTCTACAATGACCACACCACACTTTACAGGTGTTTTGATTCATACATTCTCTATGTCAATCTATCCATTGATCTATCCGTATTCTTCATTTTTTCTTTTGTTTTATTGCTGGAATGTCAGCATTCAAATTTGATTTATTTCAAAGGCCATGTTTTAATTGAAAAAACTGTTTATATATCATTACAACCATAAAAATAATATTTTAAATAAACACTCATATCTAAAATCCTGGGAATCACCATGAAACAGTAACTCAAAGTCCATTCTTCAGTGATACTATATCAGGCGTATCATGTGTATTTGAGAAACACATACATTCTGATAACTGAAGAAATTTAACTTTTTAATTAAGCATTCAGATTTTGGATTCCATAATCAAAACAATTCCTGAAGTAAATGTTTCTACCCTCAGAACATCTGAAATGACTTGTTTCCAAAATATCCCCATGATATTTTATGTGACAAGACTACTTTCTGCCAGATAAATTTTTCCTTCTCTTTCAAGGCCCAATTAAAATGTCATTTCTTCTTAGAAGCCTTCCCTAACTTGCCCTAAACCTAATAAGAGAGTTCTTGTTTGTTTTACCTGTGTGCTACTCATTGCACAAGTATTACACATATCTCACTATAGCAGAGCCAATTATTTCGTTATTATTATTCCCACTTAAATTGAACTTGAGGAGACTGTCTTACTTATCTTTGAATGCATAATCCCTGGAATTTAAAATACAGCTAAAATGTTTGCTAAATACATGAATGGATAAAGGAGCAAGTGAGCCAGACTTTGCTTTTCAAGAGAAGGCCTGAGCCAGGAGAAAAATTTGTGATCAAACTGTGTGTAACACAATAGTTATCTAATGGTCCCAATTATTAAAAGTAAAGGCTTAATAGGAGTTAAATTTGTCTTTTTTTAAAAAAGCTTAGGTACTGAAGAAATTAATAACCTGAACAACCTCATATATTTTAAAGAAGCTGAATTCATTGTTTCATATTGATCCATGAGGATAACTCCAGGCCTAAATGGCTTTAATGATAAATTCAACTGGAGTAATAAGATTCTACACAAAATTTTCCAGAATAGTGAATAGGTGGGAACACTTTCCAACTTATTTTATGTGTCTAGTATTATAGTCATACCAAAACCAAACAAAAATATTACAAAAAAATAAAATTACAGAACAATACATAATATTTCTTCTGTAAAGCATTAAAAACTACATAAAATGTTAATAGACCAGACTCAACAATATGTAAAAGGTAAAATACATCATGAGCAAGTAGGATTTATCATAGAAATTCAAGGTTGGTTCAATATCTCAAATTACTATGTCAACAAATTGAATATATATATTCCATTATTGAATATATGATTCAGAGGATCAAGTGATGTGATTATCCAAATAAAATGCCCATCACAGCACCCACACATAGGAAGCTCAGTAAAGTTAACAATGGTGTTGGTGCTGATGAGGAGGGGGAAAAAGAGAAGGAGAGCAAGCAAGCTGCTCAGATGTTGCTCCATAAAATTTCTTTCAGTTTTGCATGGAAAAGAAGCTTTGTATTTGTAACAAGAAGATGGATTTTGAAAATTTTATTATGAAATGAAATATAACCTTTTTGACAAAGATGAGTCACAGAAATACTGTTCTTTGCATTCTTCTATGGCATATCAATCCCTAAAATCTTCTTTGTTATAATGAAAAGAATACTGAATTTGAATTTGTTATAATGAAAGGAATATTGAATGTATATTCAATAATTATCTCAATAGATGGAGAATAAAAACAATGGAAAAAATTTAACATTTATCCATTCATGATAAAAACTTTCAACAACATAGTAATAAAATAGTTCTTCAACTTAATGAAGTCATCTGCAAAAAAACCCCACAAAACCCACAGCTAGTACAATATTGAACATGGAAAGAGTGTTCTTCCTCCATCAGGCATAAGATTTTATCATTCACATGCTTGCTATTCAGAAACTCACATACCCTAGTCTTGAATTACTTATGTCTATATGCTATAGGGACTGTACAACATGGCATCTAGCAATCCTTTTTTGGATGTTAAATGTAATTAGAGTCCCTGACAGCTGCAGCACAGAGGTTGGCTTTCAAATACTGGAAAAGCAATAGGCAGATCTCCAATGGCAGAAGTGCCTGGGAAACATTGTGTAGCTCTATATTGGGTAATTGAGATAAGGTGGAAAGAGGATTTTCTCTCTAACATTGAGAAAAAGCATAACAAAATATCTGCCCCTGAACATGGCATACATAATAAGCATTTAAGCTTATCTAACCACTAACAAACAAAAGGGGTTCTTAGTTCTGGGTGTTCTTTATATAAAATTGTCTTCTGCATCAGGCATGTACCTGGAGATAGAGGCAATCCCCCCAGGAGCATGGCGTAGTCTGAAGATCTCTACTGGTTGCCGTAGCCCTTCGTAGGATCAGTTAATTATTTAATCTCCTTCTATATACAAGATACTACACAACGCACCTTAAGTACAACATCTCATGTAATCCCTATCATCACTAGGTAGGTTTAATTATTCAAAGTCCACAGATGAAAAAAGTGAGGCTTAGACACATCAAATATTATGTTCAAATAAATGGAATTATTACAGAAAAAAGCTATGGTTTGCTATCTGTTCTTCTGACTCCAAATTCAATATTCTTTTCATTACAACGAAGAAGATTTTAGGAATTGATGTGCCATAGAAGAATGCAAAGAAGAGTGTTTCCATGACTTTCATCTTTATCAAAAAGGTTATATTTCATCTCATAATAAAATTTTCAAAATCCATCTTCTTGTTACAAATACAAAGCTTCTTTTCCATGCAAAACTGAAAGAAATTTTATGGAGCAACATCTGAGCAGCTTGCTTGCTCTCCTTCTCTTTTTCCTCCTCCTCATCAGCACCAACACCATTGTTAACTTTACTGAGCTTCCTATGTGTGGGTGATGTGATGAACATTTTATTTGGATAATTACATTACTTGATCCTTTGAACAACCTTATGAGGTAATCTGGCATTATTTTTTGCCCTTGCTTTCTGTAACAGATTACCTACAAAATGGATCCAAGCAAAATTCATGTCTAGGAGTCCTTGGGGTAATGCTTGTATTTTTTCTGAAGTTCACCAGATCAGGTCACAATAAATCATGAACATCTTTGCTCATAGATTTCATTCCCTTTTCCTGTATCCCTCAGTGCTTAACTCTGTCACAACATATGATTTGACCTGGTGGTTCTGATACTGAAAGAAAGAGCAATCTTTTGTTTACAGACCATCACTCAGTCCACTGATCTACACCAGCCAGGGCAGAAAGAGCAGCCTTAAAAGGAATAAAACACCTTTCTAAAATTCAGTTGTTCTGACACTCTTCTGCATTCAAGTTGAAAATCAGTCACCTGGGCACTTTAAATGACATAGTTCTGTCTCTTGTTTGGGGAAGACTGTCCAGTGACAAACATAAGACCTCCACATTGCACCTCTGCAAAGAGTGACCAAGAGGAAAGCTCAAAAGATACTCCTAACCTTCCTGGAAATTATCACTTCACCTCCCCTTGGCCCATAAGCCATTATGATAGGCCTCCAAAACTTTCCCTTTGAAAAAAAAAATCACTAAAATCCAACCTACAGGGTAAAATCAATCTATTGTAAAAGGAGTAGCCTCAGAAGTGAGTGCCCTGTTCTCCATGTAAGATGATAGAGCCCCCCAAGTCACCAGCATGTTACTAGAAATATCTGCTCAAATGGATATAGTCTCCCTGCCCAACAAAATCAAAGAAAAGCCAGAGTAGAACTTAGGAACAGAGGAGCTCAATCTCTTGAGGAAAACACCTTTGCCTGCGAAATCAAAAGTTTATCATTTATAGAACTGAGAGTTTATAATTGTTAATTGCAACCCGCTGAAGCAGAAGGTGGTTTCTAACCCTAGATGTCTACACTTTAAATAAGTATATTGTGATTCTTTAAGCAAGCTAACATTTGAGAATCAACGTCATAGACTCAGGAGACAACCTAGGTTCAAATCTCTTTGCTTCTCAACATATAAAGTGGGATCCTTATAATTTCTAACGTTACATAAGATTTTGCATGAATAGAGCTCAATATAGTGAGCACTCAATTTTCCTTAGTTATTAGTCTTTATAAAAATTACATTTGCATAGCAGAGGTAGCCTTTTTAAAAAGAATTTCACAACAACATAATCAAATTATCCTCAAACAATCCTGAAAGTTAGTGAAAATTTCACCATTTAAAGAGGAGAGGCAAAAGTGCAAGGAATACCAGAGTCTTGGAACATCAAATGGGATTCATCCAGTGCACCAAGCACAACTGATGGTAATGGTTGAATGTGGAAAAGTACTGAAAAGCTTTCTTAGTGCTACTAATGCACTATACTTTGTTAAAAATCAACCTGCTATTGAATAGCAGAGTTGGAATTAAAATGAAAAAGTAGGGTCTGTTAGTAGTATCCACATTCCCCTTTTGTCTTACACGCAGGCACCCTATGCTATTAAGTATGGCAATGTACTCATTGAAAGTGGCCACAAATAAGTGATGTTGGAAAGTGGCTTTTGTTGAAAAGAAATTGCTTTTCTTGGAGGAATAACCTTCTGACATTGCCTTTTCTTCCTTTTTTGCTACTTGGAACATAGAAATAAGGGCTGGTGCTGCAGCAACACTATTGTGACTATACATTGAGCCTAAGGACAGGAGCTAGTCTGCTAAATAGTAGAACAAAATTAAAAGAAGCCAGGCTTTCTGATGATATACCAGCTACAGACTGATTACATCTGGGGTTCATGTTAGATGGGGATATCTTATTAAAGTCATGACTATATGTGGACTTTGTTAGTTTCAGCTCAACATAACTCCTAACTCAAGTAAATCCATTTTCTTACTATCATTACAATTTCTTCTAGATTTATTATCATAAAGAACATATTATTGTTTGAGGGGTTTAAAATTTTTTTCTTTTCATAACTTCATGCTCATTGTAAAAAAATATGAAGTTCAAAAAAGAATAAATAAAATCACATATAACTTCACTGTCCAGGGATAACTACAGTTAACACTTGATATTTTGCTTTTCAGTCTTTTTTCTACCCACATGTCATAAACATGGATTAGTTAATATATATCTTTCTTCATTTTTTATTGCATTTGCCTGTCAGGTTAAATAATATTTAAATATTATTTTAAACATTACTTGACTGCTATATAACAGTGCATTATGTGGATATGCCATAATTCACTTAGCATTTCTATCTAGTTGAACACTTTTCTATGTTTGATATTACAAACATTACCACAGTGAACATTTCAATGCATAAAGATGCTTTATTTATACATTTCAGATTCTTTTCTTTGGACAGATTCCTAAGTGTAGCATTATTTGGTCAAAGGATATAAATATTTTCTATCCTTGTGCATAGAGTCAAAATGCTTTTCAAAAACATGTCAAAATATACTCAGCCCACTCAACAGTACCAGAAATGGTTATTTGATTATCTTAGCCAGCTTAATAAGTGCAAAAATTATATCCCAGGAGTGTCTCACTTTTCAAAACTCTGATTTTGATTGAGGATGCACATTGTTCATGTCCATCATCACTATTGTTTCTTTCTGTGTTTTATGCTTCTTTGTATCCCCAACATATAGGATATGCCCTGGATCACAGGATATACTCAACATGGCTCCACCATAAATATGTGGAGGTGATTCTCAATAATGGTGCATCTGCGATGGCTGAAGAAAAATCATGTTTGGATCATTAAGGATTAGATTACATCCCATGGAGTTTTTAGTGTTTCAATACTGGTGATCCATATGTGATTAATAATTATGGTAAGCATTGAGCTTTTTCTTATTACATCCTATTCTAAAAATGTTAAGTGCATTGCCTCATTCCACCTTCACAACCACTCTGTGAGGTAAAGAGTAGTAGACTTCCCATTTTTGTATTTAAAAGCTGAAGCAAAAATATGCTATTTCAATGGAACAAGGACTTAAAACCAAGTAGTGTTCTCTAGAATTAGTTTTACTCAGTATCTCTAATGGGTATGTGAAGTCCTTTGGAGAATATCAAGAGGGGGATAAAATAGGGTCCTGTCCTTCAAAAGTTTAATGTGGTCATATAGACAAAATAAAACATGGTGAATGTGGACAAACATGGTGATAATAACAACTGATATTTAATTAGGAACAGACATTATTCTAAGCACTTGATCCTCTGAAAACACTCATGCTGTAGATATTATTTTCATTTTATAAATAAAGACACTGAAGCAGAGAGGTTATGCATTGTGTTTGCACTTACACTGATAGTGACTGATAGACCCAGGACATGAAGCTAAACATCTTTCTGATCCTACCATATTAACCACTTAATACACAAATGTCCATGGTTGAATACAAAAACATAGACGATGGCATATGGCAGTGCCTACTTAACTGTCAAAGAGATAAACCCAATGTGTTAAGTGAACAGGATGTTCACCATGAGCTAGAACAATTAGCTCATGCTTTGCTAATCAAAAGGGTAGTTAAAGAGGAAAAGGCTTATTTAGAGTCGAATCAGACAAGTGTAGTTTCAAATCCCAGTCTAACCTCTTCCTAGTGTAATGGCAATAAATATTGATCTATAACAAGATGGTAAAGATAAGTTGCTGCACATATGGCACCTAGCAAAATTTCAAGCCTCTTGTAGGAGCACAGAAAAAGTGATGTGTCTTATGTAGCAGACACTATGGATTGACTCCCTTTTATCCTGTTTCCCTCTACTCTAAGCCCAGGAACACTAAAATACTTGACTTTGCAGCCTCCACATGACATGGTCTGGATAATAAGAAATTGGCATACATCTTAAGAAAGCTGTCCATTTAGCAAAGGGGGGGTGGGGGTGGAGTGAATGCTTTGCAGGGAAAAGACGGTCACTCTTCATCCTTCCCAGATTGCTGAAAAGCAGTGAGGTAGAGTAGTACCCATTTTCAGAACATGAAATAAAATTCACATGCTAAGGGCAGTGGGACAAAAAGGCAGAAAGAATGTGGGTGTTCATTGACATGTTCTTTCAGCTCTTAGGGGTTTCCTACTTTCATATTTACTTTTAAGTGAGAAAAATAAACATGTATTTAAGTCACTAATTTTTAGAATTCTGTTGCTTATAGCTGAATACATGTTTATCTGTTACCCATTCTCCTGTTTGCCAAAGATACTTGTCTTTCCCCAGAACATGGAAGATACTTATCTGGGGATCAGTATTACCCACCAAACAGCCAAGGAATACATTTTTAGTCAATAGTTCTGCATTCTTCATAGGTAAGTCTCAGGATGTCAGATTTAGGTGAGAAAGTATAAATCTAATCCTGTTTTCACTAGCACTCAGTTGGAGAGCTGGCTGGTTATGAACTACAATAAAAAGTTGGGGTCACTTAGTGAGGTTTTAATCACCAATGACCCCATGGGGCACTAGGAACATAAGCAAGTACTCTGTAGCTGAAAGAGAAATGAACAGGCCATGATTCAAATCTAGAATGGCCATATACTAACAGTGACTATGAATAATAGCCTTAAACTCTATAGACCTCAATTTTGACTCTGTAAAATGGGGATAACTATTACCTTCTAGGGTTAAAGCTAAGATCATGTTTGTAGTATTATCTATAAAACAACTATCTCAATGCCTAGAAGTGATCATAGGTTACCCAAAAAATGGTGGTAATTATGATTATTACAGGCATGAGAAAAAATAGCCTGAAATCCACTTAACTGTGGTTTATAAGAATCTACTGTGTGGCAGGCCCTGGGATTCTAGGAGCAAAGAACAAAACCATGTTCCTGCCTCCTTACCTCCCACCCACTTGTCTCCACCCATGGACTGTATATTAACATGGTAGAAATAAAAAAGAAACAAATAGACAAAATTAGTCTATCATCAGCCAGAATGAGAAGATCAAGGAAGAAAACAGAGTTCAGAGACTATGTGGGAAGAGGGCCTGAAAAGTAGTGGATGGGGTATGATCATAGCTAATTAACAGTGAGTGACGCTTCCATTTTCAGAACAGAAATTTCTTGCCATTTTGCTATGGGACAATGAAGGGCCAGAAAAGCCATTAGTTTGGTTGACTCACCTAATGTCACATAAGGCTGATTGCTTTTGAATAATAGGCCCAATTAGAATACAAGTTCTTGTCATTTAACGTATAAGAAGATACTATTTACATACATAGTCTGTCCCAAAAGTATTGACCCAATATTGATATTATTAAAACAGTTTGCACTACTGATACTTTCAGGACAGACCTCGTATATTTTAAAGGTCTGAATACCGGACAGCTAGGTAGCTTACTCACTTGCCCTCATTTCCTTAATCTGCTACCCCGTTTCAATGTCTATTGAGCTGTCTGCAAAGCTCTGCCATTAAATGTGAAAATTTTAGGAACCCTCAGACACTGAAAAGGACCTGAGACATTTGGTTGCAAAAAGGACATTAAAACATGCTCTCCATTGCTTAAAACAGTCTAATTAAATAATAAAGTGTGTGCCATCTTCCAAGACTCCATGCTCCACAAGGATAACATAGTTTGACTGTTGTATTCCAGAAGGAAAAAAATAAGGAAAATGCCAAGCTGAATCAAGTCTACACATAAATACTGTTCAGACAAGGCTATTTCCCTCCTTCCATTCCAGCCTGTTTCTGTCCAAAGAGATGGCACAGCTACTGGCAAAGTTCATTCCCTGTTAGCCTCCATGGTCCTTACCAGACTCACAGCAGTGCTACAAAGCATCGACTTGCAAAGTAATTAAGATATAAGTATTCCAAAAGAGAACACATGGTTATTTAAAGTCATTGGACACCATTCAAAAGGAAGGATCTATGGAATACAAGGGCTAAGAGCCATCATGCTGTTTCTCCCCCGCTTCTCACATTAAGAAAAAAGACTAATTATAAATCTCTAGCAAATATGACCTGGTAAAGAGTTTTCAAACAAAAGCCTGCCCTAAATGGGGTATCTGGCATATCTGGACACTTGTTTTCCCTAATAACCATTAGAGTTGTTCCTAGTAAACCATTTTACAGCAACGTTGGAAATATCAGCATTTACGTTTTCATTAATGAATTGCTGCAGAATGTGAGCACTGCATCACGTCTCCCAACGACTCCTTATTCTCATTTCGTCTCCATTGTGCCTCCCCCCCCACCTTAACATTTCATTTCCAATGACACGTCAGCCGTCTTTCACCAACCTCAAAGGAAAGTTGAATGCGGGGCTCACAAAGTTAAGCTGACATTTGCTCCCTTCCAATAAAAAATATTTAGTCCATTAAACATAAATAGCTGTCATTATGATACATGGACTGAGTGCAAACCTCCCGGTTCTCTCTGATGTTTATTACATCCAAACAACTGCAGTGCCTGCATGTTTTCAACTTTAGTGTATTGATTAAACTTTTAAATGGCTGCCATATAACCCAGGGACAGCGGGAAGATTAATTTGCGTCAATGTTCATCTGTAATTCATTAGCCATTTATTCTTTACAACCACATGGGCTATCAAGAAAATGCAGGCCATTTTTCACTTGGCACAGGCTGAGAACAGATTCTGAAATTTGTGCTGCATACAAATAGGTTCCCTGGGCCTGGCCAGTTAAACTGCTTGGCTTTTCAAAAGTTGAAGTTGGGAAACAACAGCAGGGAAGAAACATTAAAAACCAGAAATGGGGGAAAACATACATCCTCAGGGTTTGTCCAGTGTCTTTTGATCCATGGATTATGGTTTCTTATTTTAGTCGGATTAAAATAACAAAACTTGTGTCTGAGCAAAGCCATAAATTAAACCGGTTATCTTTTTCCCATCCCTCCCTTTCAACCCCCTTTTTAATATCTTCAAAAGTGCTGTTCCTGTCAGAAAACTCCAGAGAGTGGCAGTGGGTTGGAAAAGTGCATAACATAGAGGAACTCAGAGCTGTCCTCTCAGGGACAGTGGCATCTGAACCGACTCCTCCCAAAACAGTGGAATTTCACCCTGCCTTGAGTTGGGAAGGTGCCCAGCTAAATCACGGCATGTTTCCTGAGGGAAGAGGTAAGCCATCTGGCTTCTCCATGTGCCCTCCTGACCCCCTTGGCAGAACACAAAATGCATATTAAAAGCATAAATGGAACAAGCACCCTAGTGAACGGCCCTTTGACACACTAGGCACCATGCAGGAGAAGGAAGGAGGAGCCCACGCGTGGTCAGATCAGTGCTGAAGCAGAATACAGCACACAAGGGAAATTTTTCTTCATAACATGAATAATTAAATGGGAGAGCTAAGCACCCTGGCCTCACTGTGACTAATAACTGCAATAGTGAGCAGAAAAAAAAAATCAATGGTCAGGACATCTGGGGAGGATTGCTGGCAGGTACCCATTTGCAAGACCTGTGAAAAGCAGCGTGCAGATGCTCAAGGCAAGGACTCTTTTCTCCAGTCTGTAATGCCCACACAAATCAAAGGCACCAGGCACATGGTAACCTTTGGTAACAAAGTCCATGAAAAAGCCAACAGAGGAGGGCTTGGGGAGGAGGCTGTAAATTACTCATTTATAATGTAATTGCGCAGGCTGCTTACAACCAAAGATAAAGGAGAGCTCTCCACAAAAGCCTCCATCTGGAGCCCTCCTCATTCCAGCTCAGAAGGCACCAGCAGGAAGAAAAGTATACAACTTTTGGGCCCTTTGGGAAGATGGGTGGGGGTCATCATCCATCATAGATGTGCAAAAATGCACATGAATTATAGGAAAATGCACTGGATAGAACCACAAGATCATTAGATACAGCCCCTGCCATCTATAGGATCTGGCAATTTTATCTTTTTTTTTTTCTTTTTTTTTCATTGCAAGTGTCATGAGCTTCACACCTCACAGGAGCTCAATAAATATTTGTAGAGTGATTGGTTAATTCAACCCAAGCACCCAGATTCATTCATTCAATCATTCAACAAATATTTATTGACCATCTATCATATCTATATCTAGGATATAGTAGGAAACAAGTATAGCTGAAAACACTTGGCAATTGGGGTCTTCTATCACACTTGACTTTTACTTCATGTAGAACTAAGGGACATTCTCCAATCCAAGGTCATCAATTTTAGAGAACCAGGGCCATGTTCTTTGACCTTTCTATAGACAAACCTTGAAAATGGTGATGCTTGATCAGCTTATGCTGATTAATTGGATAATAGCTAAAATAAACTGAGGCTGAAGTAGTAAAAAAAAAAAAATCAAAATACAGTCTTACCAAAATATTCAAATAACTTTAATTGAAAAGGTAAGTATAACCTCTGTAGGTAAGGTTAGGATAAGAGTTTTTGTAGGACTCCACAAATATGCTGCTTACCAAATGCATCTATTATTAATAGCCTTGAGTTTGAGAAACAGAAAGGAATTTTGTGAATGTTTCAATTAAGAACAAATAATGAAGACCACTATTCCTACTACACTTTATTGAGGATGTTATGGGGCACGAAGAATAAATAAAAACCACTGTCTACTCTCATTCAAGGACCTCACAATCCCTTTGGGGAGACTAAGTTAGCACATTAAAAATAACTAATACATGACAACAAAGAACTAGGTGCAAAATTGTTTAACATGCCTTATTTACTCTCTTAAATAATCAATAGAAAAATATTTATATACAGTGAAATCAAAGCTGCTGGGGTACCAGAACTCTAACACATGAAGTTGATGGGTGAAAGTCACCTGATAACATGTATTGAGAGCCTGAAAATGCTCTTAACTTTTCTCTATTTAATTCTAACTCTTGATATCTAGTCCAAGGAAATAGTTCTCTATAGAGAGGAAAACTTCAGGGTTTTTTTTTTTTTTTTGGTTATAAAAAATAGTAAAGCAAACATGAAGTAAATAATAGTATATTATCTCTATAGAATATTGAGTGGCCGTTAAGATGGCAATAATAAATACAATGCAGCAACGTAGAAAAGTTTAAAACCATGCTAAAATAGGCTATAAAACAGTAAATTTACCAGGGTTACAATTGTATATTCACAATTAAAAGTATTGTAAAAGAATATACACAATTAATAACAAGGAATTAGAGCTATACATAATATTCTCTATCAAACATTAGGCAAATTTATTTTATTGCTTTTATAATTACAAAAAGTTCTGAAACATTTAAACTGTGTGGAATAGGTTATAAATATTATAGATACTGAAATAAAACTTTGTACTAGAGGAGCTAGAGTTTGAGCTTAAAGAAAGATTCCTTAAAGAAATAGATTTTATGCCCTGGCTGCTGGCACAGTGGATAAAGCACTGGCTTGTGAACCCAAAGGTCGCTGGTTAATTCCCAGCCAGGGCACATAACCAGGTTGCAAGCCAGGTCTCCAGACAGGTTCTTAGCTAGAGGCAGGTGAAAGGCAACCATAAACTGATGTTTCTCTCCCTCTCTGTCTCTTTTGCTTCCCCTCTCTCTAAACATAATAAAATCTTTAAATAAATAAATAAAACCTAAAAAAAAAAAAAGAGTGTACCCTGGCTGGTACAGCTCAGTTGAGGACCATCACCCATAACCAGAGGGTCAAAGGTTCAATTCTAGATCAGGCACAT
Organism: Noctilio leporinus; assembly: GCA_004026585.1. Classification (NCBI taxonomy): domain Eukaryota; kingdom Metazoa; phylum Chordata; class Mammalia; order Chiroptera; family Noctilionidae; genus Noctilio; species Noctilio leporinus. Next base: position 230,072 of record PVIW01000946.1, read on the forward strand.
ACCTGGGCTGTGGGTCAATTCCACATAGCACAAAGGAAGCAACTAATAGATGTTTTTCTCTTGCATCAATGTTTCTTTCTTTCCCTTTCTCTTTAGGAAAAAGCAATTAAAAAAATGTCCTCAGGCAAGGATTAAAAAATAAAAGCAGGAAGGAAGGAAGAAAGGAAGGAAAAAATCTTAATACACATGAAAAAGAGGAAGAGGAGGATGAAGGGGAGGAGGAGGAGGAAGGGGAGAAGGAGAAGGAAGGGGAGGGGGAGGAGGAAGGAGGAAGGAGGAGAGGAGGGAGAGGAAGATGAAGAAGAAGGAGGAGGAGAAGGAAAAAAAGAGGGAAAAAAAGAAGGAAAAAAAGAGAAAGGAAGTGAAAGAAAGGAAGGAAAAGAGAAAGGAAGGAAGGGAAGGAAGGAAAGAAAGAGAAAGAAAAGGAAAGGAAAGGAAAGGAGGGAAAAAAAGAAAGAAAATGTCCCTGGCAAAAAACATTCTGAGCAAAGGCTGAGAATTTGAAATGCGCATGGTCTAAAGGAGGAATAATGAGATTTACTGGTTGGCGTAGATGGGGTGCTTTGGAGAAATAATGTCTGATAAAGAACACTGGATAAATTCTTAAAAACTTTGATTATGTCACAATGTAACTATTTCCTCTTTGCATTCACCTTTCCTAATAGGTATGTTTTTACTTTGGAATCCTACCTTAGCGCTAAGTTCATTGTTCAAAAGAAATTTAAAATAATATATCAAAAGGATTGATTAATTTTATAGTTTTCAATTTCAGGAAGTGAGTCTGCATTTTATCTTTGTTAATAAATTTGAAAAAAGATAATTGAGATCATTTTAAAATGGAAGAGTGTGCATAATATTTGTAATTTTTAAAGAAAGTACCCAATAAAATGGAGGAAAAAAGAAAGAAGAATTGGAGTAAGTGATGAGAATTATCATTACCTCATAAATAATAATGTTACAATAAGTAAACAACCTGGAACATGCAAAAAAGAAAAAGAAAAAACCAAAAGGGAGATTAATGACACAAAATAGAGAGCAAAGAAGTAAATTATAAAAGAATTTAGACTATGATGAAGCTGACATTTTATATCAGTGAGGAAATGAAGTACTGTTTAACAAATGGTAACAAACAAAATGAATTTGTAATCCTAACCACGTAAATAGTCAACTGTAAGAAAAGCGACTATAAAATAACAACGACAACAAAATGGTTGGAAACTCTTCAATCTCTGGGGAGATTAATAAATTCAAAGGGAGAAACAGTATAGAAAAATATTGTTAGATCTGACCATATAAAAAGTTTAAAGCCTCTGCATTTTAAAAACACCATAAAAAATTAAAGCTCAAATTACAGACCAAAAGGAAAACTTATCATCATCTATAATAAGGGGTTATTATCTCTAAGGTAGTAAACATTTCTTACAAATAAAATAAAAATTATTAACATTTCCATAGGGAAATAGGAAAATAATAAGAAAATTGTTTATAACATAAAAATAAAAATAGTAATAAACTTACTGAGCATGTTCAGTCAGACAAGGCATCAAAGACATTTTTAAAATAGGTGTTTCATTATTTTTGAAAAATATTCAGTGTTTGTGATCATATAGTAAAATGACCCCTATCATACTCTGTTGATAAAAGTTTGAATTGGTATCTTTTGATTTTAAAAGAACTACTTTAACAACTGACCATTAAAAACAAAATATGCCATAGTTCCATGGGAGGCCATGCATTTATTTACACACACACACATATATACATACACACATGTATATATATAAACTTTATACGCATATATAAGTTATAGTAAATATATAATATGTAATATATGTATATGCATTTATTTATATGAAATATATACTTATCAAGTAGCTCTAGAAATTTAAAATTTTCATTGTTTGTGAACTATGAGTTATACCTATTTTTAAATATCCAAATATACGATGTTTTACTAGTTAACCTATTACTAATTTCTAAGTGCAAATTATATTGTAGTCAGATAACATGGAGTTTTTGAAATTTGTTAAAACCTTCTTTTAATGGCTTATGGTGTGGTCAGGGGTTAAAGTGTTCCCTGTATGCTTAGGAAGAATGTATAGTATGTCCTCTGACTGTGCACAGTTCCACACATGTCCATTAAAATTAGCCTGATTGGATTTTCTATATCTTTACTATTTTTGTCTGTTGTGAGCTATTACAATTTGAGAAAGTGCTTTAAAATCTTTCACTATTATATAGATTTTTCTACTTCTTTTCTATCATATAAATACTTGCTTTATGTAGTATTCGGCTGTGCTCATGCATGAATTTTAAAACACACACAGTCTTTGTTCACACTTTATATGAATCCTTTACATCATTTCAAACACTTCTTTCCCAGGTACGTGCTTTAGAAGTTCTTTTCACTTAATATATAATTAGTAAATCCTTCCCATTTTGGCCATTTTAGTATTCCCTTATTTCATACTCATTTTTGAAAGACAGTCTCACTTCTAACACAATTCCAGGTTAATATTTATTTTCTACCAGTATTCTGAAAACATAATAACACTGCTTTTTGGCTTACATTTTAATACTGAGAAATTTGCCTTCTGCCCTCACTCTACCCATTGCGCTAGACTAGGAACTGCTATACCTTCACTCTGATTGTCCTTTATTGTAGGAAATTTTTGTTGCTCTCTGGCTACTTATAAAATCTATTCTTTGTCTTTGGTGCTCTAAAGTTTTAATAGTTGTGTTAAAGTGCAGCTTTAAAAAATTATTGTTTGCTGTACACATATGCCTCATGTGTACATGTCTTTCATCATTTTGAAGAATTCTTGGCTATCATCACTTTGAGCATGGCCTCTCCTATATTTTCTCTATGCTTTTTTCCTGGTACTTTATTTGCTGAATGGAAAATGTTCCCATTCTAGCCTCCATGCCACTGACTTCTTACAGACTTCCCATCTCCTTGTATTTCTGTGTGGTAGTCTGTATAACTTTTCTAGATCTACTCATTAACTTATTAATAATTCTCTTCAATTATCTCATCTATTTAACCTGACTATAGCCTTAAAAATATTCATACTTACATTTTTATACTGAAAGATTTATCTGGTTTTCAAATCAGCTGCATTTTCTTTATAATCTCTTACTGCTTTCTGTTTTATCCCCTCTTCATTTAATAATTTCATACACTTCTGTTTTAATTCCAAAATGTGATAATTTCAATATCTAATGCCCTTGAGAGTTTAACCAATTTCTTTCACTAACTCTTACTCTTATATAAGCTTTCCTTGATTAGTAATTTCTGGTTGTATGCTCATGTGTTTGCCTTTTCTCAACCCATAAAAGTCTTGACAGCTTAAATTGATGATGCTTTCTTCAAGAAAGGATCTGTTCTACAGACTTCAGAACATTTAATTAAACTTCAAGGAGTTTAATAAAGGAGTTTTGGGTTCACATTCCTCATATTGTGGTGAGTACAAGGCTTTACCCCCATCTTCCCGTGTCTAAAGTTGGAGTAAATGCCTGCTTCCTTCACTGACTTCAGCTCAATTATTATCTTGACATTTTTTTCTACTTTTGGTGATTGTTCCTATTTCTAGCTGACCCAGAAACAAATGTATTAACAAAAACTATCTAGAAATAAGATATCTGAGGTGTCTCATTTGCCATACTAATATAAATTTATTATTATAAAATATCTAAACACTTGTGTGAGTAGGAATGATGGTACTAAACTCGAGCTAAAATTCATCCCAAAATAATGATATTTAACTATTAGAAATTTCCAAAAAAGCTTTTTTGTAGATAAACTATATAATTTGATCTTCAATTTATCATGTGGATATCAGCTTAAGGATTTAGAGATGCTGTACACCTAAATGAAGTTGGCCTATGGAGTTGCAAGAACACTGTTACACAGAAACTTTTAAGGTTATATTAAGTCCCCCATTTAATAACCAAGGATAACAATTCTATCACAAGTGCGGTGGCCACATAGAGCAGGAGTAGGTATATTACATCATAACATAGAATATCTCACATCTTAGATCTTGTAGGGTGAATATTCATTAACTTGAGAACATGCCCATGCAAGGTATTGGAAAGCTCAATTTTCCTATGCTCCTGACCTTTTATACTCAAAGCTTGCATACTCATTCTAGAAGAATATGTTATAATAAATAATGTATTATACTTTCGTTTAAGAAGTTTTGTAGACATAGGACTCTTTTGGTTTTTGAGCAGGTGGAAAGAGTAGTCAATACTCATCTATAGTTCCAGCTTTCTAGAAAGTCCATTTCTTCAGATTTCTATGAAGATGTGTGCATCATAATGGTTATGACAACATTATTGATAATGGTATAATAAAGCATCTCACCCCATTTTTGATATTTGACCACTGACTGCTTATAGGTCCCCATTCCTCTACTTTCCATTTTGTTCCATAACAGGGCAAGCTGGTAAGAAACTCCAGGTGCACGTTTTCTTGGCACCAGTGGGGAAGTTCAAGTCATTCAAAAGTTGGCTGACATGTAGAAACCCTCTATCTGGCACCGCTGTCAACCACAATAAAAGCCAAGCTATTTTCCCCTTTACTGAAGCAAACTGAACCAGTTTGGATGCTTGCTTTGCTTTCTCAGAAACCTCATAATGAGAGCATATCTTCATACCCTCCTGGTGTATGCGTGGTATCATCAGTCTTGACAATGGGATCCAAATTTGGGGATTGGGGGTTGGTTCCACCCTGTGCTGAGCAATCACAAGGCAATTGACTCTGAGCAGAGTGGTCTAGATCAGGGGTGTCAAAGTCATGTTCACAGGGGGCCACATCAGCCTTGTGGTTGCCTTCAAAGGCCCAAATGCAATTTTAGGACTGTATAAATATAACTACTCCTTAACAGTTAAGCAAGCCAGGTAGAAACAAGGTGCCAGGCTAAAAGTGCCAGACCAGATAAAACAAGGTGGAAAGCTGGATTTGGCCATTGGGCTTGTATTTGCCACCGGTGGTCTAGATGATGACCACCATCACCTGGGGAACTTTCTTCTTCTTCTTCTTCTTCTTCTTCTTTAAGATTTTATTTATTATTTCCAGAGAGAGAGGAAGGGAGAGAGGAAGAGAGGGAGAGAAACATCAATATATGGTTGCCTTTCACCTGCCTCCAGCTACAGACCTGGCTTGCAACCTGGTCATGTGCCTTGGCTGGGGAATCAAACCAGGGATCTTTGGGTTCGCAGGCCAATGCCTTATCCACTGTGCTACCAGACAGGTGGGGAACTTTCTTCATGTGCTTTTGGCTTGCTTACTACAAGGTTCTGCTGCCTTCTGTCTCGTGTTCATGTTTGAAGCCTGCTGTCTAGCATGCAGTTTGTGGGGATTTTGCTGAGTCTCACCATGCCTCCCTTATACATAGATTTAATCAACTGAAGTCAAAGTTTCAATATTGGTATTTAGGGGCAGAGATTGGGGAGCTCCTTAACATAGCCTTAGGTCATGTGTTTCAGCTTGGACCTATCTTTGTACTTTAGAATAAATTTAGTTTCTCAATTCTAGCATAAGCTGTGACTCATGCTAGGTTCGGGAAAACAACTGTTACCCTGAGATCATTGATTGTGTCTCTCAACTAGGCATGGGCCCTGTTCTATAATCAGGGGAAAGACCAATATTGATACCCTGTACAGTATGTGGGCCCACTAAGTGCTGATTCTGTAAAGAATAGTTACTTCATCATATGCTGAGGTCTACAGTCCTAGAAACAGATCACTACTTGCTATGACAATGAGGGGCTTTAACTATTTCTGCTTCTGCCTCTGCCTCTGTCACAAAAACTAAACCTGATCCTCAGAAGTATATGGAAAATGAACCCATCTCCCACATAGCATGGACTCTTATTTTAAAAAATGGCCTTGAATGCTTTATCCCCATCACTCTCAAAGGGTCAGAGGACATCCTGACCTTATTAGACAACTATAAAATTTCCTGACAAAATTTCTATGTTTTATCACATTGAGAAATATTGTTTATCAACATAAACCCTAGTTAAGTCAGTGTCCTACATTTAATGAAACAACAAATGCCATGGGAAAAGTCCTTAATTCTGGTGATACTAAATTAGCACTCTCTAGAGGGAACAAAACAGATATAAATCTTAGCAGGGAAGAAAGGACCCCAAAAGTATATACAGCAATCATAAAAAATAAAGTGAGAGGCAAGGAGAACTAAAATAGAGGTTCACAATTTGATGCATTTAGAAATAAAAATTTACTAAAAATCCAACAATAGAAAAGTAAAAAAGGTGTCGATTGACTTTTGTGACTTAAAAACATAGGTTCTAAATTAACACTGATTTCCGCTGAGCTGCATACATTATAAAGGTGATACTGGGCTCTAGCTACAGTTATACCTTGTGGTTCACTATATTTAAAAGTACTTCATACTCTTAGGGCAGTTATCAAAGTAAAACAGAGGATAAGCAGGTATGCTTCACATTATTGACAGAACTACTCGCTGCCTTGTCTAAATTCCCCATGGGTTTTTGTACCCGTTGCCCTAACATATCCCATAGTGGACATTCATCCTCTGACCCAACAAGCAACACATTTAAATAAAGCTAAATCTTTGACACTTAAAATCAGCTTGACAAAATGGGACCACATAGACACAAAATGGGATTATACCCCTGGGTTAAAATAGTTAATACAACCTAATATAAATTAAAACAAAGTCTACAGAAATTAAGAACCATTATAAAAGGTGTAACGAAAGAGGTCATGATTTCTACTATCCTCTTGGTTTTTGTTTTTTTAAAGATTTTATTTGTTATTTTTAGAGAGGAGGGAAGGGAGAGAGGCAGAGAGAGAGACATCAATGTATGGCTGCCTTTCACTTGCTTCCAGCTTCAGACCTGGCTGGAGACCTGGCCTGCAACCTGATTTAATGCCCTAACTGGGGAAACAAACCATCGACCTTTGGGTTCACAGGTGGGTACCTTATCCACTCTGCCACCAGCCAGGGCTCTCTCCTCTTGTTTAATAGTGATACTGAGTATTACTAACTTTTGTTTTGTTGCTCATGCTTTAGGTGTCATAGCTAAGACTTTATTAACCCAAGGCCATTAGAAACTTATTCCTATGTTTTCTTTCAAGAGTTTTATAGTTCTAGCTCTTATGTTTAGGTCTATGGTTAATTTTGAGTAAATTTATTGTGTATAGTGTGAGAAAGACATAAATTTTATTTTTTAATATATGGATAGCATATTGTTCTAGAACCATTTATTGAAAAGACTCTTCTTGGGGATCCAGTCAAGTTGGTGGTGTACACAGGCATGGCTAGCTTCCTCACAACACCATATCAAAATTACAACTAAAATATAGAACACTTGTATGGTGGATAATAATTTATGAGATATATCTCAGGAGTGAGGAGTCCTAGCCCCACACCAGGACCCCCAGCCCAGGGTTCCAGTGCCTGGAAGATAAGTCCCCACAACTTCTGCCTGCAAAAAATAGCAGGGATTGAGTCAGTGGAAGAAACTGTTGGAGCCCCAAGAAGTTCCTCTTAAAGAACCCACACATGGACTTACCTACTCAGATTCACTCTCTCTGAGCTCCAGGACAGAGTAGCAGCTTGAAAGGTGTCAGTGGTACACAGGGAACAACTGAAGCATCTGGCATTAAGGGCAGCAAAGGTCATTGTCTCTTGTCTGAACCCTATCCCACATAGGTGGCAAGTTGGTACCATATCTGAGACTCCATCAACCTGCCTGACATAGTTTGATCAACCTTGGAGATCCCTAGAGACTCCATCCCACCCAATTTATAGGTCCACCAAAGCTGATCTTCCATATGAATGGCTGGTCTTGGCCCATGTTTCCCAACTTCATAGATCCTATCAAACAAGCAATACCTGGCCTCGGTGAGCTCCAGGTCTGGCAACTACCAGCACCAGCCTAGATTCACATATTGACTTTGCCTGGGAGCCTCCAAGCCCAGCAGAAGTAGCAGTCATTTCAGATTGCTGTATAGTTCAGGCAGGGTGCCCCAGGAAAAACACTGGTGGGGGCTAACCTTAGCCTGCATCACCTTGGAAACCTCAGGGCCAGCACACCCAATGGACAGCTGCAGACCATCTCAGAGCATGACTACCCTGTCCCTTCACAGCTGAACCTCCACAGGGGTTGAAGGTTGGTGGTCAGTGGTCAGTGGTCACAGCTAGTCCTTGCAAATAACTGGCCTGGATAAATTTTTTCCATTGATCTGCCAACAGCAACCAAGGCTCAACTATAAGAGGAGGGTGTACTCAGCCCACAGGAAGGGTGCACCTCAAGTACCCAGCTTGGGTGATAGAGGAGGTTCTGCCACTGAATTTTGTAGGACACCTACTACATTAGTCCATACTACAAAGACACAGAGCCAAAGCGGCTCTACCCAATACACAGAAACAAACACAGGGAGGCTGCCAAATTGAGAAGGCAAAGAAATTTGACCCAAATGAAAGAACAGAACAACCCCCCCCAAAAAAAAAAATAGCTAAACAAAATGGAGATAGCCACCCTATCATATACACAGGGCAAAACACTGGTGATCAGGATGCTCACAAAAATGATTCTATATGGCCACAATATAAAGGAAGAAGTAAGGATTATACAAAATGAAATGAAATACATATATACATACATATATATATATGCACTTATTTATATGAAATATATACTTATCAAGTAGTTCTAGAAATTTAAAATTTTCATATATATATATATATGAAACCAACAGTGATGGGAGGGAAGCTGGGATTCAAATTAATGACTGGGAACAATAGGAAGAAATAAACATTCGCCCAGAACAGAAAGAAGAAACAAGAGTTGACAAAAAATGAGGAGATACTTAGGAACCCCTCAGACAGCTTTAAATGTACTAGCATCCTAATCATAGCGGTTCCAGAATAAAAAGAGGAAAAGCAAGAAATTTAAAATTTCTTTGAAAAAATAATGAAAGAAAACTCCCCAAATTTGGCAAAGAAAATAGACATAAAGTCCAAGAAGCACAGAGAGACCCCAACAAGTTGGAACCAAAGAGGACCACACCAAGACACATCATAATTAAAGTGCCAAAGGTTAAAAGTAAACAGAATTTCAAAGTAGCAAGAGGAAAACAGAGTTACCTACAAAGGAGTTTCCATAAGACTATCAGCTGATTTCTCCAAAGAAACTTTTCAGGCAAGAAGGGACTGACAAGAAGTATTCAGAGTAATGGAAAGCAAGGATCTACAACCAAGATTATCCAGAAAACTCTCATTTGGAATTGAAGGGAAGATCAAGTGTTCCCCCAACAACATAAAGCTAAAGGAATTCATTGTCACCAAGCCATTACTACATGAATGTCAAAGGGACTTATTTAAAAGGAGATCAAAACTATGAACATTAGAATGACAACAAACTCACAACTATCAACAACTGAATTTAAAAAATAAAAACAAACCTAGCAAACAACCAGAACAGGAATAGAATCATAATTATGGGGATCCTTTGGAAGGTTACCAGCTGAGAGGGGAGGGGAGGGAACAGGAAATGATACAGGGAACAAGAAGCATAACTGGTAGGAACAAAACAGACAAGGGAGTTTAAGAATAGTATAGGAAAATATGAATTCAAAGAACTTACACACAAGACCTATGGACCTGAACTGAGTTGGGGGGGGCGGTGCAGGTATTGCTGGAGCAAAGGTGGGTACTGGCAAAGAGGCATGAACTAAGTGGAGGTGGAGTGGGGTAGGGTAGAGTGGAGGTATTGCTGGATGAAAGGAGGGTAAAGGGGGAAAATTGGGACAACTGTAGCAGCATAATCAATAAAATATACTTCAAGAAAAAAGGACTATTCTTTCCCCCATTGAAATGTCTTTGCACTCTTGTTGAAAATCCATTGACTTTTAAATACAAGGGTTGATATCTAGACTTTCGATTCTGTTATATTAATCTATATGTTTGTTGTTATGCTAGTACCATACTTTCTTCAATACTGCAGCTTTGTAGTTTTGAAATAGGGAAGTGTGAATCCTCCAACTTTGTCTTTTCTTTTCTTTTTTTATTGTTTTATTACACATATCCCTTTTTCCTTCCCTCTATCCTCCTCCCACTGCCCCTGCCCCACAGTCAATCCCACTTGTTATCCACGTCCATGGTTCTTCCATGCTAGTTCCTTGACTGAACCGCTCCACTTCTTTGCCTCCTCCTCCCCTCTGTGCACTGAAGGTCTATTAATTGTATTCATGTATCTGGTTCTGTTTTGCTTATTTGTTTGTATTGTTCATTAATGTCCTGAAATGGGTGAGATCATATAGTATTTGTCTTTCACTGACTGGCTTATTTCACTAAGCATAATACTTCCCAGTTGTTGTAAAGGTTAGCAGTTTTTTCTTTCTTTTTGCTTTGTAGTATTCCATTGTGTAACTACCAAAGTTTTATGATCCAATCATCCACTGATGGCCACTTAAGTTGTTTCCAGCATTTGGCTATTGTAAATAGTGCAGTTATGAACATAGGGGCACTCAGGTTCCTATGAATTGGTGTTTCACAGTTCTTTGGGTATAGTCCTAGTAGTGGAATTGCTGGATCAAAGGAAGTTTCATTTTTAGTTTTCTAAGGAAACTTCATACTGTTTTTCATAGTGGCTGCACAAGCCTGCATTCCCACTTACAGTGCACCAGGGTTCCCTTTGTCCTACATCCTTGCCAACATTTGTTTGTTGATTTGTTCATGATTGCCATGCTAACAGGTGTGAGGTGGTAACTTATTGTGATTTTAATTTGCATCTCTCTGATGGCTAGTGATGTTGAGCATTTTTTCATATGCCTTTGAGCCCTTTGTATGTCTCCCTCAGTGAGTTGTCTGTTCAGGTCCTTTGCCCATTTTTTAGTTGGGTTGTCTGTCTACCTGGTGTTGAGTTGCATTAGTTCTTCATATATTTTGGAGATGAAACCCTTGTCTGAGGTATCATTGGCAAAAATGTTTTCCCATACAGTTGGTTCCCTTTGAATTTTGCTGGTGTTTTCTTTGGCTGAACAGAAACTTTTCAATTTGATATAGTCCCATTTGTTTATTTGTTCTTTTATTTCCTTTGCCCTTGGTGAAGTATCAGTAAACATATTTCTGCATAGGATATCTAAAATTTTACTGCCATATTTGCCTCCAGAACCTTTATGGTGGCACTGCTGTTTAAGTCCTTTAGCCATCTTGAGTTTATTCTGTTATATGGTGTAAGTTGGTGTTCTAATTTCATCTTTCTGCATGTTGCTGTACAGTTCTCCCAACACCACTTGTTGAAGAGACTGTTTTTACTCCATTTTATGTTCCTTCCCTCTTTGTTGAATATTAATTGCGCATGAAACCCTGGGTTTATTTCTGAGTTTTCTATTCTGTTCCAGTGATCTATATGTCTATTTCTTTTTCTTTTTTTAAAGATTTTTTATTTATTATTTTTATAGAGAGGGGAAGGGAAACAGTCAGAGACAGAGAGAAACATCAATGTATGGTTGCTTTTCACCTACCTCCAGCTACAGACCTGGCTTACAACCTGGTAATGTGCCCTGGCTGGGAATTGAACCAGGGACTTTTGGGTTCACAGGCCAGCACCATATCCATTAAGCCACTAACCAGGGCTGTATATGTCTATTCTTATGCCAGTACCAGACTGTTTGATCTCAGTAGCCTTATAGTATAGTTTGATGTCCAGTATTGTGATTCCTCCTACCTTGTTCTTCTTTATCAAGATTGCTGAGGCTATTTGTGGGAGTTTTTGACTCCATATAAATTTTTGAAGTATTTTTTTCTATCTCTGTGAAGTAGCTCATCAATGTTTTAATTGGGATTGCATTGAATCTATAGATTGCTTTGGGTAGTATGGACATTTTAATGATGTTAATTCTTCCCATCCTTGAACATGGTATATGCTTCCATTTATTTGTATCTTCCTTCATTTCTTTCTTCAATGTTCTGTAGTTTTCTGTGTACAATTCTTTTATCTCCTGGGTTAAGCTGATTCCTTAAATAGTTTATTTTTCTTGTTGCTATGGTAAATGGGATTTGTTTTCTAGCTTCTATCTCTGATATTTCATTATTGGTATACAAAATGCTTTTGATTTTTGGATATTGATGTTACATCCCGCTATTTTGCTAAATTTGCTTATCAGGTCAAGTAAGTTTTTGGTGGAGCCTATTGGGTTTTGTATGTACACTATCATCTCATCTGCAAATAATGACATTTTGACTTCCTCCTTTCCAATTTGGATACCTTTGATTCATTTTTCTTCTCTGATAGCTATAGCTAGAACTTCCAAAATGATGTTGAATAGAAGTGGCAAAAGTGGACAGCCTTGTCTTGTGCCTGATCTTAGGGGGAAAGCTTTTAGTTTTTGCCCATTGAGTATGATGTTGGCTTCAGGTTTCTCATATATGGACTTTATTGTTTTGAGGTATGCTCCCTCTATTCCCATTTTGCTGAGTGTTTTTATCATAAATGGTTGCTATACTTTATCAAATACTTTTTCAGCATCTATTCATATGTTCATATGGTTTTTGTCTTTCATTTTGTTGATGTGGTATATTACATTTATTGATTTGTGAATGTTGTACCATCCTTGCATCCTTGGGATGAAACCCACTTGATCATGGTATATGATCTTTTGAATGTATTGCTGGTTCTGGTTGGCCAATATTTTGTTGAGAATCTTAGCATCTATGTTCATCAGAGACAATGGCCTGTAGTTTTCTTTCTCAGTTGTGTCTTGACCAGGTTTTAGGATGAGAATAATATTGGCCTCATGGAAAGAGTTTGGGAGTCTTCCCTCTTGTTGAATTTTTTGGAATAGGTTGAGAAGGATAGGAGTTAGTTCTCTAAATGTTTGGTAGAATTCACCTGTGTAGCCATCTGGTCCAGGGCTCTTGTGGTTTGGGAGATTTTTGAATACTTCTGCAATTTCACTAGTTGTTATTGGTCTATTCAGGATTTCTGCTTCTTCTGGATTCGATTTTGGTAGATTATACATTTCCGGAAATGTGTCCATTTCACCCAGGTTGTCATATTTCTTATCATATAGTTGTTTGTAGTAATTTCTTACAATCCTTTGTATTTCTAAAGTATCAGTTGTGATTTCTCCTCTGTTGTTTCTGATTCTGTTTAGTTGGGGCCTCTCTCTCTTTTTCTTGATGAGTCTGGTTAAAGGCTTGTCAACTTTGTTTATTTTTTTCAAAGAACCAGCTTCTGGACTTGTTGATTCTTCGAATTGTAGATTTAGTCTCTACGTTATTTAATTCTGCTCTGATCTTGATGATTTCCTTCCTTGTATTTGCTCTGGACTTTGTTGTTGCTCCTCTAGTTCTTGCAACTTTATGGTTAGGTTGTGTGTACAAGCTTCTTTTGACCTTTTTAGGAAGCCCTGTATTGCTATGAATTCCCTCTGAGGACTGCCTTTGCTGTGTCCCTTAGGTTTTGGACTGTGGTGAATTCATTGTCATTTGTTTCCAGAAACTTTTTGATTTCATCTTTGATCTCATTGTTAATCCATTCATTACTTAAAAGCATGTTATTCAGTCTTATTCTGATCTCTTCAATTTCCTTATGAATTTTAACACCTACCTGTCAATTTCTACTAAAATCTCACTTGGGATTTTAACAGAGATTGTGTTTAATATGCAGATCAATTTTGGGAATTATGCCATTTTATTAAGTCTTATAATCCATGAACATAGGATATCTTTCTATTTATTTAGCTCTTTAATTTTTCAATATTTTAAAAAGTTTTTTTGAGTATGTTTTGTACTTGTTACATTTATTCCTAAGTAATTTACACTTTGTATACACTATGATGAATTAAATTTTTCTCAAATCACTAATTTATCACTGCTCCCACATCTGTGGGCCAGCTGGAGTTTATGCTGGGTTCAGCCAGGTAGCTCTTATGAAGCATTGCCAGTTGCTGGAAAGTGACTGGTCTGTGTTTTTCTTAATTTAATTTTTATTTTTCATTATAAATGTATAGAAATCAAATTGATTTTTTTGTATATTGATTTTGTACCTTACAATAATGATAAGTTGTTTATCAGTTCTAGTGTGCATTTCAAAAAAAAGTTTTTAACACATAAGTTCATTTGGCTCCATCATCTGGCTGCTGACTGTAGACCCTATCTTTCTCCTTTCCCTCTTGCCTCACATCTGGTTAAGCCAACAAAAAAAGCTCAGGTACTCCTTCCCTTAACACTGGCTGGGAAGTTCGAACCCTACAATCCTAGTTTTCACATAGGAATCCTTACTCTGGTCTACCCCAAACCACAATTAAAACCAAAAGCACCTGCCCCTACTTTACTCAAGTCAAGTAGAGCAGCTTAGGTGCTTCCTCTGCTCTCCCCAGAAAGTTGCATAATGTAAGAAATAACTGCTTCCATACTTTTATGGTGCATGTATGCCATCAAAGTCTTAATAGCCAACCAACTGAAGAAAAGGGAATATTAATCTCACTCTCTGTGGGGGAACCACAAAACATGGCCAAAAGTGGAAACAACTCAAACATCTTACAACAGGGAGAAGGATAAATACAGTCTTTATAAATTACAATTTTGAACAGCATTTAATAATATTAGAATATGCTCATGATATACTATTGTGAGAAAATACAAAAATGGATATGGAGTATAATCTCATTTTCTTTTCTTTTTTTTTTTTTTTCCTTTTAATTTTATTGTTGTTGTAATCTCATTTTCATAGTAAACATATGCATATATGTATTTAGAAAAAAGAAGGGAAGAAAACATGTAAAAAGTATCTATAAGCCCTGACTGGTGGCACAGTGGATAAGACAGTGGCCTGTGAACCCAAAGGACACTGGTTTGATTCCCCAGACAGGGCACATGTCCAGGTTGCAAGCCAGGTCTCCAGACAGGTTTGTAGCTAGAGACAGGTGAAAGGCAACCATACACTGATGTTTCTCTCTGCCTCTTCCTTTTGCCCTTGCCCTCTCTCTAAAAAGTAATAAAATTAAAAAAAAAAGGAAAGAAGTATCTATAAGTGGGTGATGGAATCACAAGTTTATTTTATTCCTTATAATTTCATATATATGTTCAGTTTTTTTTCATGAAAAACATCTAATATTTATTTTATCATTAATCAGGACAAATAAGAGCTAAAAATCTTACCAAAGAACCATAGCATTAAAAACATAGTTAGGAGCTATATCACTTCACCGGGTAGTAGTAGAAGGGTAAATTCCTGAGCCTTATTCTAGGACACCTGTTGTTTATTAGCTTAATTAGACCTTGGATCTACTTCATTATAATTTCCATCAGTGATAAATTGTTAATCCAACAAAAATAAGCATTGAAATAAGTTTCCTTCTTGTGGTTAGCATAACCTTTGTAAAATAAACACATTCAAGTCACAATATCAACAACAAAGTAACCTAATGCAAAACCTTTTGGTTGGTTTTGGTACTTAAGTGGTATTGAAGCTGTGGCTGGTGGTACAGTAGATAAGGTGCCAGCCTGCGAACCCAAAGGTCACTGGCTCAATTCCCCAGCCAGGTCTCCACCCAGGTCCGTAGCTGGAGGCAGGTGAAAGGCAACCACACATTGATGCTTTTCTCCCTCTCTGCCTCTCTCCCTTCCCCTCTCTAAAAATAATAAACAAAAAATTTTTAAAAAGAAGTATTGAGTCATCCTCCTCAATATTTCTTTGTCCCAAGGTTCTATGCTCCAGCTATAATTCTGGGTCCCCTTAATTATGCAATTTCTACTCAGGGTTTTCTGATTCTGCTGTCTGTTTCTTAAGTCTCCCAGGAATCTGCTGCCAGAGATGAACTTGTAAAATGAAGTTAAATATAGATTCCTTCCTATTTTATACCCATAGCAATATTTCAAATTTTGCAAGGCGTAGAACACTTTTCATAAAGTATCTCTTGCTTTATACTCTAATGCTTCCTTACCTTGAACTCAGCTCTTCAACAATATCAAATAAACTTCAGGTCCCACAACTTCCACACTTTCACACCTCTATACTCCAAGATACCTCTTCTATTTTGCATCCAGCTCCCCATCTTCCGATCAAGGGTTCCCCCTACCACCTTTCTAGATTCCTCTCTATCCAATCATTATCTTCAGTTGCCTCCTATGTGTTCTTATTGAATTAAAAAAAAAAAAAACAAACAAACAAACAAAAAAAAACCCTCTATGGTAGCACTGCACTGAAGTATCTTTGTGGTGAAATAGTGTTTCTGAAACATTTCCTTGGACCACCTGGACACTGTCTTCCATTGGTCTTCCTCTAGACTTGTAGTTTTAACAGTTTTCCTGATTCCTGGAACCTCTGTGTTGTGTCATTGAGCATTGCTGGGAGGACAGTGTAGGCAAGGCAGACAAAGATAGATATTCCTATTCCAGATATATCAAGAATAGTTCCATCTTTATCTATTTGACAACTTGGTTTTCAAAGAAGTCCATTGGAGGACAGAACTCAACAGTTATTAAAAGCATGAACTCCACAGTTTAAATTGGGAAAAAAAAAAAAAACAAAAAACAAAAAACACTGGACAGATTCAGAACATGGGCCATGGTAGGGCAGATCCCGTAAAAACATGGGGACAGGAGCTTTCTCACAGATGGGACAGTGGCTGAAACTCTGGCTAAGTGGAGAATCACCTCTGAGTCACAGGCTCTAGAAGGTCTGACTCAACTATTATCACAAGTCATCCATTTGTGTAACAGAATTTCAGATCCCAAAGGAATTACAAAATTATCTAATCCATCTTGCTCAGTGTACAAGTGAAGAATGTGTCCCCAGAGAAATCAAGTAGAATGTTCAGGTCACCTGGACACACTACCACTTTATGGCTGTCCTAGGGATGGAATTGGTTCTTCTGGACCCATCTGTGCTCTCCTGCTATGCTCAGTCTACATGAAAGATTAGCCCTCTCTCTGATTATCTCTCTGATTCCAGCTAAAGTATCCAGCTGGAAGATTCTAATGGTCATCACTTATTTTCTTGATCTCTGATAGGAAAGAAAGTTATTTGAGCACTAACTTCCTGAAAAAAGAAAACATGCACAAGTTTGTGTCTGAAACTTGTAAACAGGGGCTTGGGGCACTCAGCTTCTCTCTTAGCCTGGTTGAAGCATGCTCATCTTCACTCTCAGTTCTGAGCTCTTTTTGATCCATGCTTAGCAGCTAAGCCATTCATCTGGGGGTCTGAATTTGAGATAATCCAGATTAAACCCATCCCCACTCCCTCATCCCAACACACACATTGGACATCACTCATCTTGGCTTAAGCTTGTCTGCCTGTACGAGCAATGACCTGAATGCTATGCCAGCCACAAGGCCAAAGGGGAACCATCTGAGGAATGAGACGGCTCATGAAATTCTGCCTTCACACAGGCAGCCTCAACATTTTCCAGTCAAACTGCCACTCTCAGATTTTTCCCACACAGTGATCCTGAAATCCATCATTCAGCACCAGTAAGGAAAGAACTGAAACTTGTTTTCCCAAATTAATCAAAGCTAGCATTTTGTAGGGGTTGCACTTATCCTTCCATAATATATTTTGAGAACTTAAGGGCCTCCATTCCTTTGTTAGCCTGCACACTCAGCCCTCTGTGTTGCTTGGAAGTCCCCATATCAGTATGATTTCAAGAAATGCTGGAAAATTATTAGAAACAGAGATTGCAAGATGCTTTATAATGGGAATGAGTGTTCTTTGCCTCTTTTGGTTGAAACAAATCAGCTCTCTCAAACTTTCATCACTCATCATGTCCAGGGTAGCAAATACGTTTCACTTGATTGGTAATAGCTGCCTAAAAAGGATTCTGAGGTCCTATTTATGCACAAAGGGGAAGTGACATCATAGATGAGTGATGTACCACAGCTTGGGCTATAGGAAAATGACCAGTACATTTTCTGCATTCCTTATCTCTGTGCATCAATGAGATGGAAGCTAGAGGGGTAAAGAGGAGAGGAACACTTTTTCTGTGGAGGCCTGAGGTAGGCTTCTAGACCTCCCTGGAGAAAACACTGGCCTGTCAATTCAACACATAACGGGCCTTGTTTGCTCCATCCTGCCTCTCTCCATAACTTTTAACACCATTCTCTTGTTGTAATTTGACAACACTCCATAATGAGACATGTGCAGCTCTTAGGCTCTGGACAAGATAGAATTCACTTTAAAATATACATGCCTACTAAAGATAAGCTTTAGAAAGAGGGATTCCAAGAAGGCATATGTCATTAGTTCATATCTGGCATATCAAAATTGATTATGAAGCAGATGCAAAGACTCTTGAATAGATACAGAAAAGGGGTGTACCCATGGGCCCTGTCCAGATCCATTATTGCCAAGAAGTTTGAAGTCATGAAGTTTATGGTAAGGTAAGGTTTCTCCCTCTGCTCCATGCCCAACCCAGCCAACCTCATCCATCTCAGGGGTTCTCAAAGGGTAGTTTCCAAATTAGCCATACCAGCATTACCTGGGAGTTGGTTAGAAATTCAAAATTTCAGTCTTACTCTACTTAGCTCTACTAATACATTTTTCTACTCTATTTACTCTCATCCTTTCTATATGAAAGTGAGGTTCAGCAATATGTTGTTAAGGAAACCATCCTAGTGATCATGAAGCATGTGCCAAAATTTGAGAACCAACATCCTGCAATTCTGCCTGATAGCATTTTGTTTTACAATAATGGAAACCATGTCCTATGTTTATACTGTACAATATCATCACCACTAGCCATATGAGGCTACTGAACACTTGAAATGTAAGTTAGAAACTGAATTTTTTGTTTAATTTAAATAAATTAAAATGTAAGTAAGCATGTGTGGCAAGTGTCTGCTATACTAGATAACATATATCCAGCATTTAAATATTTGGGTTTCTGGGAAATTTATGAGAGTCCAATAAAAACTATAAACACTATGCCTAGAAAAAATGCATATATTTGAAGAAACAAACTTTAGTAAGCAATTTATGGAGGTCGAAAGGAGTTGCAGAACATTCACAAAAATCTATTATTTATCCACAAAATTTCTAGCAGCAAAATTTACAACTTATACGTTCTAGTTAAATTTTTAAAGTAAAGCATTTCTATGCACATCATATGGAACTATTTTTCCTAAACCAGTGAAAACACAGATTTATGTACATTGAATTCCAAAAGAAGTATTTAAAAAATATTTCACCAAAAAGAGTCAACTAAACTGAGCAGTAAGAACACCAGCAAAGGTAAATAAATATGTGAAACTTCCAATTATCCCTCAGATCATCTGTTTCCATCATAGTATATTTCACAATGGCTGTCAACAGTATGTTTTGCAAAATAATCCAGTTAATACACTAGTATGTAGACATAGTGTAGGAGTGTCCACACTTCTTGAGTAACAGGGAAAATGAATTTCACCTTCCCATGGAAAATAATGATTTTATAAAGGAAGTGATTTGCATGTGGAAGGCAAATTTGGCCCCTGCCTCTATCATAATTTCTGATTGACAAATGGGTGGTCCTACTCCAATACTTTACATTTCATTCTCCTAGTCTTCAGTATTCTTCTACAACAATTAAATCCCACCATCTTGGAAGGCCCAGATCAAGTATCTCCTCCTCTGTCCAACATTGAGTTTTCCATTTTCCAAAATCTTAGACCATGCATCCAAAAATAGTTCTAGCATTTGAACATTCCCTTGAAATCTTATGCATTATAGAGTTATCTTCTCCATTACAAGTTTCTATAGGACAGAGGCCATATCTTTTAACTTTTTTAACCTACAATTTTCTGCTTCAATGCTGAGGAAAAAGTAGGTGCATATAAATACTTATGAGTGAATAACCTAACTCAAATTCAACTAGTATTCAAGCAGCCACAACTATTACACTAGACAATAACATGTATCCTTGCATTTAGTCACTATAACAACTCTCAGGAGATAATAGAAGTAGCTTCATTTTGAAGAGAAGGATAAGAAGGTTCAGAGGTACTAGACAAATCTTTCAGTCCAAGTATGCAATTAAAATTATAGACATTAGAGCCCAGGCTGGTGAGGCTCATTTGGTTGGCATGTCATGCTGTAGGCTAAGAGGTCAGAGGCTTGATTCCCAGTCAGGACACATACCCAGCTTGAGGGTAACTAATCAATGTTTCTCTCTCTGTCTCTCTCTCTTCCTCCCTCTCTAAAAAAATTCAATGAAAAAAATATCCTTGGTTGAGGATTTTTAAAATTATAAACATTAAAGACACTGGGTTCAAATTGGAGCTCCACCTCTGACAGCTATGTGATGTTGGATGTGTTGTGTGAAGCCTCAGTTCTTTCACTGAAAAAATGAAGCTCTTAATTGTACCTAATTCATAGAAAATAATATTAGTGCTTATAATAATGTCCACATCATGGCTTCTAAATAACTTTCCAAGTAAAAGTTATGTTTTGGAGAAATGATTGACACCAGAGTTAGGGCAAGAAAACTACAGCATAAGCCTTGACTGGTAGCACAGGTAAGGCTCAGGCCTGTGAACCCAAAGGTCCCTGGTTTGATTCCCCAGCCAGGGCACATGACAAGGTTGCAAGTCAGGTCTCCAGCCAGATCCATAGCTGGAGGCAGGTGAAAGGCAACCATGTATCTCTCCCTCTCTGCCTCTCTCCTTCCTCTCTCTCTGGAAATAATAAAATATATTTTTTAAATAAATAAATAAAGTTCAAAGATCAAATGGAGATAATGTTTAAAAAAGAAAGAAAGAAAACTATACAGCATAGCCTGGAATAGAAAATAAGAAACCAAATAATAAATAATGCTAACACATAAAAAACTATTAGATTAGAATGGAAGGGTCTCCAATTGAAAAACCTTATACAATTCATTAACAAAATATATAATGGCAGGAATAGATTATAACCCATAGGATAAAATAAGGATGCATGAGACCATAATGGAGAGCATTATAAACTTTTTCTTACAGTAGAATTTCGACTAATAAATGTGGAAAAAATTATGTAAGTAGAAAAATCACTATTTTGCAAACACCATGGTAATAACTATTGTAGGTAGGTACCACCAATGGATTCTAAATTGTTGAATGAGACTATGATAAGAACCAGTATATTTACAAAGTCTTAAAGTATCTTCCCACAAGATACTTATTAAATAAATACAAAAGCAAAATAGCAACTTTACAGTAGGGCAATCTGGCAGATACTACCTGAGCCAAGTTATCAAAGTTAATATCAAAGAAATGGGACAAATTGATATAATAACACAACAGACTATTCTTATCAAAAAATAATTTCTCTGAATAAATATCTAGAAAATCCAAACTGAGGAATATTTCATAAAATAGCTGGCCAATACTTTTCAAAAATATCAGTCTTAAAAGACAATGAGAGAATATAAAACTGTTCCAATTAAAAGGAACTAAGCAGACATGACAACTAAATGCAATGCATAATCCTTGGTTGAATCCTATCCTAAAAAAGAATACTGGAGGCCCTGGCTGGTGGCTCAGTGGATAGGCATCGGCCTGTGAACCCAAAGGTTGCTGGTTTGATTCCCAACCAGGGCACATAACCAGGTTGCATGCCAGGTCTCCAGCCAGGTCTGTAGCTGGAGGCAGGTGAAAGGCAACCATACATTGATTAAAAAAAGAAAGAAAGAAAGAAAGAATACTGGTGCAACAAGGGGAAAAATTAAAATTTAATCTTTAGATGAAATAATAGTATTGTATCAATATTTAGTAATTATTATACTGTGGTTATATAAGATGTTAACACTTGGGAAATCTGGAAGAATTATTTGGACTGTGAGTTTCTGTGAGTTGAAATTAATTCAAAATGAAAGGTTAAAAAAAGTATAGTGCCTGATACTTATCAAAGTTAACAATTTAGAAACACAAATGCTCAAAAACTGATGAATACACAAATATTGTATGTCTATGCAAAGGAGCCTTATTAGACTATTAAAAAGAATGAAGTACTGATACACATTACAACATGGATGAACCTTAAAACACCATGTTAAGTGAAAGAAGCCCATCACAAAATACCACATTCATGATTTCATTCACATGAAATGTCCAGAACAGACAATTCTATAAAGACAGAAAGTAGATCAGTAGTTGACAGTATCTGGGGAGCACAACAGAATGGTAACTGACTGCTAATGGATACAGGGTTTATTTTGGGGGTGAAAAAAATGTCCTAAAATTAAATATCATACAACTCTGTAAATTACAGCCCTGTAAATATACTAAAAACTATTGAACTGTTAGTTTAAATGTGTTTTATTGTATGTAATAGCTCAATAAAGCCATTTTAAAAAGAAAGTGTTTGATACATAATATGTGCTCCAAAAATGGCACATGATTATGATGATGACAATCATCTCTAATACTATTATTGTTATCATTGTTGTTTTCTCCTAACTGAAGCTCATGGTGTTTCCAGAATTAACTTGAGAGGCTTATTGGTAGGTTAGTGGCTAGTTATATAATAACGACTTAGTTAATTTTTGTCTTTTCCTATACACTTGGGATCCAAACCATCTGTCTCTCCCCTAATTGATGAAGACCAATGATTAAAGGAGGACCTTTTTCAGTTGCAGCCGCTGATGAAGATGTTAAAGCACAAAGGCAAATTATGGCCCAGGGGAGAGATATCAGTGTATTTAGCATTTACAGATTTCTTTTGATTTTTGTCTTTCTGTTTACTAAATAATTAATTGAAATATATATATTTAAGTATATATTTTTTCACCCTTTCATAGGGTTGCATTACTGCCTTTCATCCTTGTTCAGCCCTCAATGCATCAGGTAAGAAAAGCTGTAGGTGTGTTTGTTGCAGGGCAAATAATGGATGAGGATGACCAAAGCTGGAATTTTTATAGGAAGGGACTGAGAAAAAAATTATACAGGACTCTGCATGGCAGGCTGAGAGACCTTATTTGATATGCAGGTGGCACCTTGTTCAGGGCCACATTTCATCCCTTGCACTTGCAGACCATCCCCTATTTTTGGAAGCATCAATGCTGAAACCAGAGTAAACACCTTCTCTCAGGTCTCAGGGCAGCCTCAGAGAGCTGAGGGCCACCATTAATCTTGAGGAGCCTCCAAACACAGTATTTGGCTGGGATTTATGAGAGGCTTTTGAGGCTTGCTCATTGCTGGTCACAACCCCAAGTCCTTGATTATTGTGAATGAAGCAAAGCCAAAGAAAACAAAGCACAGGTAGGACTAGCCCTGTCCTGTCACAATCAGAGCTCACAAACAATTGTTCTGATTTGCAAACCCATGAAGTAGGCTTTTCTGAAATTAATGAATGCCCATGGAGGTTTCTGAGAGAGGAAGCTCTGGTATTCTGGGAGAGAATGAAGAAGGAGAAGGCCAAAAAGGAATTGCTCTATGAGGCTACATTCTTTACTAATTTGTTCCGAATATCCTCCAGTCATACATGTGAGAAATGACATTTGAGGGCAAGGGGCAACAGTTCAGAGATAAAATAAGTTGAAGGCATTTAAAGTACTTGCCAAGGAAAAGTGCTCATCTGATAAAAATTTAGACAGGAAGGATGCCAAAATCCAGGAGAGACACAACTGAGAGATGTGATGAGGTGATTGCTGCCCCAACTGTCAGACTTGTCAATGGTATGGAGATGCCAGATTTTAACTCAAATGCAATGTCAGCCCAAAAGCTGCCTCTATTTCCCTGCATGGTTTTCATTAGGAAAGCACTAAGACTTGGTTCCAATTATAAATATACTATTTGGAGCCAGTTCAAGATGTAAATTTGTTGGTTGGTCTGTTTCCTCCTTAGAAATTGAATTGAAGTAGGAGAAAGAGAATGCAATGTGACACCTTCAACATCACCCTCCTGGAATGGAATGAGTAGGGGTTCCCTTGCTTAGAGTTGAAGACATGTTGAAAGACAGATATGAAGGGCAGAGTAAGGCTTGAATTACCCGAAAAAAAGGTATAATATCCCATATTAGTTCTTTTTTTAATTGGAAGTAAAATGTTACTGATTTTCTATTTTTTAAATTTTAGTATAGTTTATTGATTATGCTATCACAATTATTCAAAATTTCCCCCTTTATTCCTCTTCACCTAGTACCTCCCATTCCCTCTGGCAATCCCTCAACCACCAAGTTCATGTCCATGGGTCATACATGTAAGTTCTTTGACTACTCCATTTCCTATATTATTCTTAACATCCTCCTGTCTATTCTGTACCTACCAATGTGTATTTCTTAATCCCTGTACCTTTTCCTCCATTCTGTCCTTTCCCCCTCCCAACTGATACCCCTCCAAATGATCTCCATATCTAAGAGTCTGTTTCTTTTCTGTTTGTTTGCTTAGTTTGGTTTTTAAATTGAATTGTTGATATTTGCAAATTTATTGCTATTTTAATGTTCATAGTTTTGATCTTCTTTTTCTTAAATAAGTCCCTTTAGCATTTCATATAATAATGGCATGATGATGATGAACTCCTTTAGCTTTACCTTATCTGGGAAGCACTTTGTCTGTGCTTCCATTCTAAATGATAGCTTTGCTGATAGAGTAATCTAGGTTGTAGGTCCTTGCTTTTTATCACTTTAAATACTTCTTGACAGTCCCTTCTAGCCTACAAAGTTTCTTTTGAGAAGTCAACTGATTATCTTATGGGTAACTCCTTATAGGTAACTATCTGCTTTTCTCTTGCTGCTTTTAATATTTTCTTTATCTTTAATCTTTGGCACTTAAATTATGATGTGTCTTTGTGTTATTCTCTTTGTGTCTATCTTGTTTGGGACTCTGTGTTTCCTGGACTTGTATGTCTATTTCCTTCACCAAATTAGGGAAATTTTCTTTCATTATTTTGTATATGTTTCATATTTCTTGCTCTTCCTCTTCTCCTTCTGACACTTCTATAATTCAAATGTTGGTACATTTGAAGTCCCAGAGACTTCTTAGCCTATCCTCATTTTTTTCAGATTCTTTTTTCTTCTTGCTGTTCTGACTTAATGTTTTTTCTTCCTTATGTTCCAAATTATTTGATTCTCAGCTTCGTTCACTCCACTGCTGGTTTCCTGTAATTTTTTAAAATTTTATAATGTTTATTGTATTTTTCTTTACAATTCAGCTCTCTTATATTACCCTCCCTCACAATCAATACACTGTTGTTCAAAACCATGAGTCCTTTTTCATTTTGGGGGGGTGGAGGGATTGAGAAAAAAAAACTAACTTTTTATTTGTTTCACTTAGTATAACCTTTATTTCATTTCTGTCTGGGTCTTTTTTACGTCATTGAAGTATGCAATGAGTTCCTTGACCATTCTAAAAATCAATGTTTTAAATTCTGCATCTGATAGATTGCTTATCTCCATTTTGATAATTTTCTTGGAGTTTTGTTCTATTCTTTCACTTGGGCCATATTTTTTTGTCTCCTCATTTTGGCAGCCTCCTTGCATTTGTTTCTATGTATTAGGTAGACTCCCTGTCTTAGTAGTGCAACCTATTGCAGAAAAGGGCACCGGTAAGCTAGATGGGGCAAAGCCTTAGGTAAGCACCAGGGTAGCGCAGGGAGTGTCAACCAGGTTGATGGAGTCTCTGATATGGTGTCACCACTCTGGCTCTATGTTGGGGAGGGCTCAGAAAGGAGCCAGTGCCACTGCCTGGCCTCTGGAGTTTTGTTAGGAAGAAGTTCTCTCCTGACAATTGCCCTAATGCCAGAAGCTTCACCCCACATGAAACTGGTGCCCTTCCAGCTGCTGCCCTAGTGCCAGAGCCCAGAGGGAGTAAGTTTAAGGAAGTCCTAAATCCATTGCAGGGCATTTAAGAGGACATGCTTGAGAATTACAGTTCCTTCCATTGCCCCTACCCCCACTGGTTTTACAGCCAGAGTTTTGGGGCCGTATTTTCCTAGCACTGGATCCCTGGGCTAGGTGCTCTGGTGTGGGGCTGGGATCCCTCACTCCCAGGCACTTCTCTTTCTTCCTGTATGGAACTGGCTCCCTTTGTTGCCCTGTCAGCGGTTCCCCAAGTGGGTGAATCTACAGATGTTTCAGAGCTATGGGGGCCCTCTAAACAAACAGACCCTGCTTTGATACCAGCAGCTTCTTCCTCTTCTTCAATTCCCACTGGTTTTCAGTCAGAAGCAATGTGGCTTTATTTTAGCTCCGGCACTGGAACCGTGAGCCACACAATCTGGTCTGGTGGCAGGAGCACTCAACTGGTGTCCCTGCAGTGACTGTACTAGAAAGTACAGTTGGCCACAGGCCGGTCCTTCCCCAGCTGCCATGCTGCCAAGCCAGTGCAGTGCCACCTAACTATGTCCTCTCTGTCCCAGCTCCACTCCTCTTACACGTCTGGAGGAGTAATTCTTTATATCTTTTAAATGTTTGTTGGACTTGGACTTCCATGCAGCTCAATATTCTGGAATTTCCAGTCATCTCTAATTTTGAAATAAATGTACTGTTTTTGGTTGTGGAGGGAGACACAGCATGTCTATCTACACCTTCATATTGGATTCAGCCTTCTGTGTTGTATTTTAGTTATAATTTTTACTGTGGTTGTGAGAGGAGGTGAACTGTGCTTACCTACACCTCCATCTTGACTGGAACCATATTAGTTCTTAAAGGTCTCACCAGAAATCAATGGTATGAAAAGTGACAATTCCCTAATTTTGAAATGTCAAACAAAGTCAGGATTCCATCTTATTATAAATGTTGGCCATAAATATAGCCTAAGTACATGTGAAATATGACACTATACACAGCAGTGTATTCCACCTGCTTGCTTGAAATATGCAAGATAAATATATAAGAAGAAAGGTTGAACTTTTTTTTTAAAAGAAAGAAAAAGATGAGAACATTGGAAGTGCATCCCTCATTAAAGGGATGTCAAGGAACTGGGTGAAGAAAAAGAAGACTATTTTAAAACTCCTAATACAGGAGCAAGAAACTAGCAGGGATGACCCATGGACATAGACAACAAGTAGGATTGACTTTGGTGGGGTTGGGGGAGTGGTAGAGGGAAACTCGGGGGAAGAGAGAGTGGGATGAATGTAATACAACAGCAATAAAAAATAAATTAAAAATAATATAATAAAATAAAAAAATAAAACTACTAATACAATTCTCATTATTAAATGCTTATTTATTTTCCTTTAATGAATTATTCTCTCCATATAATCCATAACACCTACCATAATAGTCTCTCTTCTCCCTGTTATATCCACCAATCCAGCACTCTCTTTAACTTCTATGCTTAGCAGAGTACACCCAGGCCTTTTTAAATATCACCTTCTTAGCCAGTTATGTAGATTCTCCTGGGTGTGACAAATACTCACATTTAGATCCCAAAGGCCCTGTTACAAAGGAAGCATTAGGGCCAGTAAATTCAGTAAATACTAACAAGTTCATTTCAAAGATGGCTTGCTTTGTGTCTCTTTTGCTTACAAGCACATAGCAGAGTTTGCAATATAATAATCAATAGCTTCAAAGAGATGCTGGGTCAAAAGATTATTTTCTGAGACTTCCAATTCCATCTAAGACAGACCAGATTTATCTCTCACCTCTGAAACAACTAAAGCACTGGATGAAATATATGAAAGCAGAATTTTCAATCATTAGATGTATAGCAGCACAAGACAGTGTGCCCTAAGGGAGGGGAAACAAATGAAGTGATTTCTAAGATTGTCTCAGTTAATCGCCTGGAGAGAATTTACAAGTCACACCATAGAAAACAGGGACCCAAGTGGAGCCCAGAGTCTCTCTGAATAGAGGAGGTAAAGTTGGAAGCAAGAGGAGGGCAAGGTGGTTTAAGTTTAAAGGGCAGGGGAAAGAGCTGCACCACAAGAGCCCCAAAAGACTACAGAAAATAAGATCAAGTCTTTAGCTGTTCAGGGCATGTGTATAAGACACATGCATAAGCCTGGGAAGGGAACTGCCTAAAAGAAGCACAGGAAACAATCCCCAGACATTACACTAAGCTGTGAACAGTTTCTGTTTTCACTATCTAGAATGAAAAATCTAGTAAATCATGGTGCTTTGGGTAGAGTATTCAGAAGAATATAGGCTTAAGAGTAGGGTAAACATTTCCCTAAAGCTCATTTTGTCCTAACTAACAAAGAGTAAAAGCAAGCCTATCAATAAATGAATGGATACAGAAGATATATATACATGAGCATTATTCAGCAATAAAAATCTTGCCATTTGCAACAACACAGATGGACCTAGAGGGTATTATGTTAAGTGAAAAAACTCAGACAACAACAAATGCCACATGATTTTACTTATATGTGAAACTAAAACAAAATAAAACAAATGAATAAGTGAAATAAAACAAAAATAGATCCATAGAGAGAACAAACTGACAGTTGCCAAAGGGGAAAGAAGTGGAAGGTTGGGGATAAGAAACATTAAAAAATAAAGATGGAACAAAAACCTGAGCAGGGAACAAGAAGCTTTCAATGAAGATGTAAAAGAAAATGTTTTTTCTTTTGGAACATAACTTTGCATAAAACGCAGGGATAGTGATAAAATGCCAGTATAAATACCATGATGAAATACAGTAAAATGGAAGATTCATTTATACATATGCATTAGTTTTGTGAATTATATATTATGTGTTTTCTTTTTATATTTATATCACTTCAATAATTATTACCTGATTTAAGGATATAAATCACATAAAAGTTGGAATCTAATTTCTTTTAAAAAAGCAAGTTTTGAAAGTCAAGATAAAAGAAATTAAAGGCATACACATTGGTGAAAAATAAAACCATTTCTATTTGCAAACAATATGATTGTCTGTATAGAAAACCCCAAGGAATCTAAAAAATAATTTCTAGAACTAGCAAGTGAGTTCAATAAAATGTCAGGATACAAGATCAGCACATACCAATCAATTGCATTTTCTATATACTTACAGTGAACAAGTAAAAGCTGAAATGAATAATGCATTATCATTTACAAATTGCTGAAAAAATATAAAACACTTAGGTATAAATCTAACAATGTATAGGATATTTATAATGACAATTATATAATACTGGAAAATTAATTTTCTTAAAAACCTAGGTACTTGGAGAGGCATACCAAGTTCATGGATTTGAAATCTCATTATAGTTAACACATTGTTGACTTGTCATGAAAAACTTGTGTTTTCAAGCCCAAATATTGTTAACAAGTTAACTGGTGCTTGCACAGATTTTGTTATAGAATTGCCAAACGACAATGTGTTAATGAATAGATGGAGGTTTTGCTACACAAGTTAATTTTCATGTTTGCACTTGCATTAGATTCTGTATAAAATTGCTGGTCAACAATGTGTTAAGATGTTCGGTTCTTCTGGCTGGGGGATCAGTGGATAGGCACTGGCCTGTGAACCCAAAGGTTGCTGGTTCAATTCCCAGTCAGGGCACATAACCAGGTTGCAAGCCAGGTCTCCAGACAGGTTCATAGTTGGAGGCAAGTGATAGGTCACTATACATTGATGTTTTCCTTTCTTCCTCTCACCCTGCCCTTCTCTCTAAAAATAATGAATAAAATTA
Source organism: Noctilio leporinus (assembly GCA_004026585.1). NCBI lineage: Eukaryota > Metazoa > Chordata > Mammalia > Chiroptera > Noctilionidae > Noctilio > Noctilio leporinus. The sequence continues at coordinate 259,596 of PVIW01000946.1, forward strand.
AAACAAAACAAAACAGATGTTAGTTCTCCCAAAATTGATCTATAGGTTTCATGAAATGCCTATTAAATTCTAAATATATTTTTTATAGGCTTAGCAAGCTTATTCTAATATTTATAGGGGAAAATAAAGGAACAAGAATAGCCAAAACAATTTTGAAAAGAATAAAATGGGAAAATCATTCTTCTGAATGTTAAGGTTTATTATATGAATGTATTAATCAAGATACTACCTCAGAGATATGAGTTTGGATCCAGACTATTACAATAAAGCAAGTATCACAATAAAGTGAATATTACTATTAAGCAAGTGGTAAATTATTTGCTGGTGGAAAGTCTTGCCTTCAAGTTGTAAAACTGCAACATCTGTGAAGTACAATAAAGTGCAATGTAAGAAGGTGTCCCTACATTGATGAAGAGTTAGACTGATCAATGGAATAGTATAGAGAACCCTATAAAAGAGCCATACAAATATGATCACTTTATTTTTGACAAATCAGCAAAATAATTCAATGGAGGATGAAGAGCATTTACAATATTAATGGTAATGGGAAAAACTGTACCTTTTTTTGGCCAACACCCTGAAAAAGGAACCTTGACCTAACCTAAACTTCATACTATATTTAACACAGAGTAGATCATTAACTTAAATGTAAAACATACAAACTTAAAAAACTTCCAGGAAAAGATCCTTGGAATCAAGAGCTAGGTAAAGAGTTCTTATGGTTCAGACCAAAATTCTTAAGAGAAAAATCGACATATTGGACCTTATCAAAATTAAAAACCTTTATTTGATGAAAGATGTTTTTTTAAAAGAGGCAGAGAAAAAAGTGTATTTTCTGGCCAAAAATTAAATTAAATTAGAAATAGTAACACAGTTAACTACAAAACCACAAAATATTTGAAATATGAAATAAAGCTATGATGTAAATAAAAACAAGTCAAAATTGAAATTAGAAAGCATTTACAACTAATGAGAAATTAAAATAAAATTGAGAGGATACAACTGAGGTATTAGAGATAAATTTATACCATTAAAAATCAATGTTAGAAAAGCAAGAAGGTTTCAAGTCAAAGACGTCAACTTCTACAAATTTTAAAAAGAGGAAATTAAACAATAAGCAGCAGAGAAATAATAATAAAATAAAAATATCAAGAAAATTGAGAAAAAAAATGAAATAAAGCAAAACCAAAGATTGTCTTGAAAAAGATCAATAAAACCATATACTTCTAGTCAAACTTAATTATACAAAGTGATAGATTGATCAGAAAAAATAATAAAAAAGACAATTTACCAGGCACTGGCTGGTGTGGCTCAGTGGAGTGAACACCAGCCTGTGAACCCAAGGTTCACTGGTTTGATTCCTAGTCATAGTACATACTCAGGTTACAAACCAGGTCTCCAGCCACGTCACAAGCTGGAGGTGGGTGAAAGGCAACTATATATTGATTTTTTTCTCCCATTCTTTCTCCTTCCTTTCCCCTCCCTCTAAAAATAATAAGATCTTTTAAATAAGTAAATAAAAGACTATTTACCAATATAAGGAATAAAAGAGATGACATCAGTACTAATTCTACAAAAATTAAAAATAATGGAACTTTATGAACTTTTTTTTTTAATTTCAGTAATTTCGACAATGGAGATGAAATGGAGGAATTCTTTGAAAGATAAAAAACACAAAAGTTTGTCCAACAAAAATAAGCAAAGTCTGAGTAGCAATATATAATAAGGTGGGACCCCTCAAAAATAGAATTATAGGGGGTTCTGGCAAGATGGCATAGTAGTAAGTGGAGCTACACCAATCTCCTCCCTGGTTGCATTGTGAATTACTTTTTTGGAGAAAAAGTCAGCTGGAATTACCAACAGAACACCAGCTGGAAAGAAGTTCTATAACCACAGACAGAACAGAAGAGGCTGCTTCATCACAATATGACTGGTAGGAATCCTGGAAATGCAAGAGGGCTGGCAGGGCCCCCACCGGAGACAGCAGCCAAAGGAACAGAGCCAGGGGCTCCGCCTGAGATGGGGGGTTCTGGTCCCCCAGCTGGATGTCCCGGCTACAGCAACACCATGGAGAGGAGTGCAGCATCCAGCTGAGAAGGTCAAAAGGCCACTGAGTTTGCTAGCCTAAGAGAGCGCTGGAAACAGAGAACTACTAGGGTGACCACAACGAAAATACATTGGCACCCACCTACCCTGGGCTCCAGCGGAGGAAGGGCAGAGAGGACTTGACGATGTGTGGGGAGAGTTTGCGGTGGTGGCTTCAAGGAGAGAAGTGGGGAGGCAGCTGTAGGGATCCCGGTGCTGACTCATCACCCACACTCGGCCAGACTGCCCTGAACTAAACAGCTTCCCTAGGAAGGGTGCTCATAGCTCCGCCCACTGGAAGCAATCTGCCCCACCCAGCAGTGCTGCAGCCTGGCACCTGATCACAATTCTTTGATTTACATCTAAATAAATCTCTTCTGCCCTGCCCCGTTTGAGAATAGATACAACAGTTGGCGCCTGAAGAGGCATTTCTCATCCAGCAGTGCCTGGACCTGGTAGCTGAGTACAAACTCTCTGACTTACAGCTGAGTCAGTCAGTCAGCCCCACACAGTGGCGTGTGAGGTTGGTGGCTGATTGTGAATTCACTGGTTCACAGCTGAGTTGGTTTGTCCCGCCCAGTGGCCCCTGGGCCTGGCGGCTGATCACAAACTCATTGGATTACAATTGAATCTTTCAGTCTAGCCCAGTGGCCCCTTAGACTGGCAGCTGGTCACAGATTCATTGGATTACAATAAAATCTTTCAGTCCAGCCGAGAGACACCTGAGCCTGGTGGCTAATCACAGAGTCATTGGATTATAATTGGATCTTGCTGCCTAGCCCAGTGGCACCTGAGCCTTGGTGATTGATCAGATTCATTGATTTACACCTGAATCTGTCCCACCTAGCTGCATTTGAGCTGGTGGCTGATCCATTGGATTACAATTAAACCTCTCTGCCTAGCCCAACAGGGCTTGAGTTTGGTAGATGATTCATTGATTTACAACTGAATCTTTCTGTCACCCCAAGCTGCATCTGAGTGTGGCAGTGAATCACAGGCCAATAGGATTACAACTAAATCAATCCTTCCAGCCTAGCAGTTCCTTAGCCAGGCACCTGATCACAGTCTGATTGCATTACAACGAAACCTAAAAATGGGAAGAAAAAGAAACAGTCCATCACCAAAAGGAAAGGAGGAATCCCCAGAAAGATCGCTAAATGAAACAAAGGCAAAGAAACTATCAGATATGGAATTCAAAATAATGATGATAGAGAAACTCAATGAGCTCAGCCAGCTCAAAGAAAACTACAAACACCTCTAGGGGAACTACGAAGAACTCCAGGGAAGCTACAAAGAACTTACTGAGAACTACACCAGCATTAAAAAGGACATAGAGGCCCTGGCTGGTAGCATAATGGATAAGGCGCCGGCCTGCGAACCCAAAAGGTCGCAGGTTCGATTCCCCAGCCAGGGCACATAACAAGGTTGCAAACCAGGTCTCCAGTCAGGTCTGTGGCTGGAGGCAGGTGAAAAGCAACCATACATTGATGTCTCTCTCCCTCTCTGCCTCTCTATAAAATAATAAAATCTTAAAAAAAAAAAAAGGACATAGAAACTATCAGTAAGAGCCAGAAGGAGATGAAGAATACAACTTCTGAATTGAAGGATATAGTAGAAGGAATCAACAGCAGGCTAGAGGAAGTAGAGGACTGGATCAGCGAGGTGGAGGACAACCTAGAAAAATATTCCAAGACACTGCAACAGAATGAAAAAAGGCTGAACGAGAATGAAGAGGTTTTAAGAGAGCTGCAGGACAACATGAAACACAATAATATCTGTATCATAGGGATACCAGGAGGAGAAGAGAAACAAGGAATGGAAAACCTGTTTAAAAAAGTAATGAAAGAAAACTTCCCTAATATGATGAATGAAAATGTTACTCAACTTCAGGAAGCACAGAGGGTCCCAATGAGGATGAATCCAAACAATTCCACTCCAAGACACATTATAATTAAGATAGCAAATTCCAAAGACAAAGAGAGAATCCTAAATGCATCAAGAGAGAAACAACAAATAACATATAAGGAGGCACTGATAAGGTTATCAAATGATTATTCAACAGAAACAATACAAGCCAGAAGGGAATGGCAAAAAATATGCCAAGTAATGGGAAACAAAAGCCTGCAACCAAGAATACTCTACCCAGCAAGGCTCTCATTCAAAATGGAAGGAGAAATAAGGAGTTTCACAGACAAAAGAAGACTAAAAGAATACATCTCTACCAAACCAGCATTGCAAGAAATGCTAAAGGGTCTGCTTTAAAAAAAAAAAAAAAAAAAAAAAAAAAAAAAAAAAAAAAAAAAAAAAAAAAAAAAAAAAAAAAAAAAAAAAAAAAAAAAAAAAAAAAAAAAAAAAAAAAAAAAAAAAAAAATGAAGAAACAGACAGAGAGGAACACAGGTACAAAGAGGAAAAATGGCAATAAATATCTATCAATAATAAGCTTAAATGTAAACAAATTAAATGCACCAATCAAAAGACATAGGGTAGCTGAATGGACAAGAAAACGTGACCCACATATATGTTGTCTTCAAGAGACCCACCTCAGAACAAACGATCGACACAGATTGGAAGTGAAGGGATGGAAAAATATATATCAAGCAAATGGACATGAAAAAAAGACTGGAGTAGCAATACTTATTTCAGACAAAATAGATTTTACAATGAAAGCCATAAAAAGAGACAAAGAAGGACATTTCATAATACCTAAGGGAACAATACATCAAGAAGAAATAACTCTGGTAAACATACATGCACCCAATATAGGAGCTCTTAAATATATAAGGTAGCAGGATACAAGGTTGATATGGAAATAGTAGTTGAATTTACATATAAAAGCAACAAATAATCAGATGTTGAAAATCGTAGGTTAAAAATATAAAATATCAAGACATCAGTCTGTAAACTGAAATCTACAAAGCATTTCTAAGAATAACTAAAGAGGAAATATGTTATGTAAATGAATGGAGAGAATCAATGTCATTAATAATGATATCTAAACCGATTGATAGGCTTAAGAAAATTCCAATAAAAATACCAACAAAATTTTCTTTTACAAATTGGCAAACTAATTTTAAAGCTTATATATAAAATTTCAAAAATAGCTAAAATAGGTTTGAAAAAATTGAACTGTGGAGAAATTAATTGACCTGATTTATATGTAAGACTTAATTTAATATAAAGCTACAGAAATCAAGACTGTGTGGTATTGGAATCAAGACATAAATAGATCAGTGAAACAAAACAGAAAGTCCAGAAATATAGCCACATGTGTATGATTCATTTTTTATAAAGATGTCAAGGCAATTCAATGAGCAAAGAATAATATTTTAAACAGATGATGCTGGTGCTGGAACAATCAGCCAGTCATGAACAACAACAAAAAAATATTATCTCACACTTGATACAAACATTAACTGGAAAGAGATCATAAATATAAATGCAAGAGCTAATACTATAAAACTTCTAGGAAAAAAAAAACTGTAAAATTTCTATTAACCTTGGGGTTTGGCAGAAATGCCTTAAATATGACTCCAAGACAAGAACTATAACAGAGAAAATCAATAAATTAGACTTCTTTAAGATTAAACACTTTTATTCTTCAAAAGACACTGTTATGGAAATTTTAGAAAAATAATCAACTGCAGCCCTAGAGAAAATATTTGCAAAACCTCTATCTATTAAAGGACTTAATATACAGAATATATAGGATACCCTTACAACTCATTAATGAAAATACAATCAAACAAAAAATAGGGAAATGATGTAAAACAGACCTTTCACCAAATTAGATATATGATTGCCAAATAAGCACATGAAAATAAAAAGAATTCCATATCATTTGTCATTAGAAAAATGTAAATTAAAACCACAGTGAAAAACCATTACACACTCTTAGAATGGCTGTGATTAAAAAGCTGACTGTACCAAGTACTGGTAAGGATTTGAAGCAACTGGAAATGTACAATGCCTTTGGAAAATAAGTTAGCAGTTTATTTAAAAGTTAAACATACCTCTATCCTATAAAAGCATTCACACAAAAGTATGTATAATGGGTTCTGAAGAGCTCCATAATAGGTTCAGGAAGACACGCCAGAGGTATCTCAAATCCCTGTATTCAAATCCACTCTCATTATACCTCCTACAGTTGACTCTGGCATTCTCTCAACTAGTAGGATCATTCTCACATGAATTGAAAATCCTTTCAGTCATTTTTAAATGCATTTCTTCATTCTTCAGGGAAATTCAGTTCCAAAGTGCTCTGGATATCACCTCTAAAATCTCTCTCCCATTTCCCCTATATTTTGTATAACCTTGGCCTAACTTCAAGACCCCAATATCATTTGTTTACAATATTGTAAATATTTACTTGTCCCTTTAACTTTGATGCCTTGCTGATCCACTACCACCTGTAAGTAATGCCTTGAAGCTTTAGTATGCATAGAAATACAGGATGCAAATCTAGAGATCAAGATTAAAGAGGTAATGCTAAGGCCTGGAAGTGCACACATTTAACATCCTTCAAGGGGGACTTGATGCAGCTGGACCATAAACCATGCACTAATAATAACTGTCCTACATGTTATTATAGCATTAGGAAGAAAATTTCTATGTTAGTAAGGGTAAATTGCCCTTTATTCACATATCTAACTTCAAAGTTTTTATCAGCTATCCAAATAGTAGTTAAAACTGTGTCAAGGTGCCTGAGTGTCAGCCACATTTTCATCCCTGCCTTTTTCCTTTCAGCCCTGTCTTAAGGCCAATGTCATTCATGGACCTCAGCATTGGAGGAAGCATTATCAGCCAAAACCCTGAGAGATAACATGTCTTTCTAGCCACAGTTACTGGAAAAAGTAGCCTCTCTTTTCTTCAGAGTGCAAAGGGAGTACCCATTTCTTTCTCCTTTTCTCCCACTACCTCTTCCCAAAATAAGTATGACAGTGCCAGGACCTAAGACCCTCGCAGAATCCTGATTTTCTAGCCAAAGGAACCAAGAAAGGGAGCTCTGGAGTCATATACATGTGGAAAATCTAGGAGAAGAAAGAACAGGCCAAAGAAATCCCCTAATTCTGTGTGCATGACACAAGCTGCAGAATAAACCTGAACTATGTGTGTGCAAAACAGACTAAAACCAACACATAATAAAGGCTCTAAGAACAGTTTGTTGGTTGACAGGGAGGTAAGGGCTGGATGAAATGGATGAAGGTGGTCAATATGTATACATGATTCTAGATAGAAGATAAATAAGTTCTGGGGATATAATACATAGCATAGTGACAAAGGTTAATAATACTGTATTGTATGTTTGAAAGTTGGTAAGAGAGTAGAACTAAAGTTCTCATCATGAGAAAAAAAATAACTGTGAGGTGATAGATGTTACTAAATACTCTGGTAACTGTTAAGCAATATATACACACATCATATCATTATGTTATATATCTTAACTAATACAGTGTTATATGTCAATTACATTTTAATAAAACTGGAGGGGGGAAGCCAATCTTCATCTCTGTCATAAATATACTAAGTTCACTCATCAGTGGAGTCAGGGCCAAGGAAATATCATTTCAGGTCCCTTACTGGTGCCCAAGAAAGAACCATAGGGCTTAACATAGCTAGGCTATGTTTATTCACTTGGAATTAAACACAGGGTCAGAACTGTGCCCTATAGAAATTTTTAAAAAATGTATTATAGAAAAAAGAAAACATGAACAGGTTTTTATCTCTGGTTTTAATATAACTTAATATAATAAAGTTATAAAAAAGGGAAGATATCATGAATTCCTCATGATCCCTATTAATTAATTAATTAACTTCCCATTTTTGTACCTTGATGGATCCCAGAAGTTGAGACCAATAAGATACAAGAAAGCATTTCTAAACTCTAAAGTGCTCCAGAAGTATAAATTGAAACATCTCCTGTAATCTTTCTAAATGCTTCACTCTTAATTCATCCCCATTATTCCTACCATTGAGTCACTGCCCAGTGATAGAACTTGTGTTTCTCAACAAACATGGATGGTCTGTTTGTTGAGAAACAAACCAAGTCATTGACCTTGTTGTTGATAATTTATTTGTTACTGTGTTCTTCTAAGTTGAAGTTCTCTTTAAGAGGACAACTCTAAGTTGAGTTAAAGAGGCCTCAAAAACCAGTAACACATACAGGATATCTGCAGACTGTTTAAACCCAATGCAAGTCATTTCCATTGAAGAAGAAATCTGTCACACCATTAAATCAGTTTTGTTTGCTTGTTTTGTTTTTGCACCTAGGCAAAATAAAATGGACTGAAAAGATCCAAGACAATGTTTGGAAAGATTAATGAATCTACAATTCACCTAATATGCAAATGATACATTTGGCTTTGTCACTAACATCTATCAATCACATGACATTAATTATATATTAAACCTATCTAGAGCTCAGTTTCAACATCTGTAAGATGTGTGGGTTAGCATAGGAATCCTTTGAACTTTCCTCCAGCTCTAACATTGTATGACCCTAGAAATGATTGATAATTTTCACTTTGCAATTCAGTACTTTTGTCTTGTGTAGAGTATTAAACACCAAACCTGGTTATATCATAAACCTTTGTGCAACGTGAAAATGACACCACTGTATGGTTTTATAATAATGTAAGTGTACAGCAGTATTATATATGAATGAATTCTGACACTAATTCTTCTGGTAATACCTAAAATGTTTGGGGGAAAAGTCAATAAAGGACAGAGCTACTCATGAATTTCAGACTTCAGTTAATGACAGTTGAGAAGTCAAAAAAAAAAAAGAAAAAGAAAGACATTTTCTTCCAATTTTTGTTGTTTTGTTGTTAACCTGAGATTGTTTCCTCATCTGTAAAGCTGGGATAATCATAAACAACCTAAACAATTTATGAGAAATCTACATGTAATAATGTAAGTAAAATGATTAGCTTAGAACTTCATTGTTCATCAGAACTTTTATGAGAATTACAATTATTTTAGCCATAGAGCCTACTGAATTGACAGTTTCTTAAAGATTATCCTAATACCAAAACTAAAATAAGTTGCATCTATAATGACCTAAATTTAATGGAAGAAAAGCAGGACTAAGAATATAGGGCTCATCAAGTGTATATTACCAGTCACAGAGAACAAAACAAGGACCCAAGCATAAAAATGCCTGGGACCTTCTACACTTTTACATATATGAAATAAATCAAAGCAACTTTCTTGAACAACACATACTATTCTTGAGGGTTTCAGATTAGTTTCTAGTAGACCGCAAGTTAAAAATCACAGCATTTCAGAGTCCCACCATTCCTTCGCAATCAGTGTTTCTCATAAGGGCATTTTGGGCAGGGCAGTTATTCAGGACTGCTCTGGTTGTGCAGGATGTTAGAGGATCACAGCTCCTTCCTCTATCTATGAAATCAGAATTGCTTATATAATTCACGGGTTTCAGCACAAAATAAAAATGCAATACTCCTTGCTCAAAACTTAAGAATTTCATGATGGTAACAGAAGAAAATTTAACCAAGCATTGATCCTTCTAAGCATGAGGCCCTGTGTGGCCACACAGGTTGTACATCCATGAAGCTGCTGGCCCTGCATGGGAGGATCATTTTTTATCATAGTAAGCTCCAAGCTCCTCTCCTCTGCCCTATATAGACAAATGTGCCCTTGAAAAGTGTTTTAGTACAAGGTATAGCCTAATAGATAAAATAAAACTAACGCCCCCGAACAGCAAATTACCTAAAGTCATATTGGCAGACAATGCAAAGGTAAGATTAAATCCATGTACCTTTATTTTGTTTTAGTTTTTTAAATAAAATTTATTGAAATATAATAAGCATAGCATAAAATTCACCATTTAAAAGTATACAGATATTAAAATTCTTTGAATATTCAGTTATGTAATCATTATTTGATTACATTATTTCATCATTATTTCATCAATCAAAAAAAAAATCTTAGTAGTCATTCCTCATTCTTCCTTCTCATTTTCTGAGCCCTAGGCAACCACCTTCTTCTGCATTGTGTGTGTGTGTGTGTGTGTGTGTGTGTTTTGTATCTATTCATTCACTTAGAATAATGTTTTTGAGGTTTATCCAGGGTGTAGCATATATCAGTGCTTTATTTCTTTTAATTGCCAACTGTATGAATACTGTATTTTATTTACAAATCCATCAATTGGTGGCTATTTGACTTGTTTCCACTATTTTTGGCTACTAAGAATGATATTATAAAACATTCATGCACAGATTTTTTTAAGTGGACATATGTATTCAATTCTCCTGGGTATAAACACAGCAGTGAAATTGCTAGGTCATAAGGTAACACTATGTTTAACCTTTTTAAAAACTACAAGTTTGTTTTTCAAAAGAGCTTCAGCATTTCATATTTCCAACAGCAGCGTATAAAGATTCCAGTTCCTCCACATCTTTGTCAACACTTGTTATTGTCTGTATTTTTGGTTATAGCCATTCTTGTATGTATAATGTAATACCTCAGAAGTTTTGGTTTGCATTTTTTCTGATGGCTAATGATATTAAACATTTGATGAACACTATTTACTCAGATCCTTTGTTCACTTTTAAATCAACTCATTGCTATTTTGTTGTTATATTACAATTATTTCATTTTCTCCCCCATTGCTCTCCACTGCTCCCCTCCCTCCCACTTCTTCCACAGTCAACCCCCACCTCATTGTCCATGTCCATGGGTCTTTCACCTTAGCTCCTCAACTAAACCTTTCCCCTTCTCTCCCTCCCTCTTTCCCTCCCCATCTCCTCTGGTCTCCATCATTTTGCTCCTTTTTCCCATGTGTCTGGTTCCATTCTGCTCAATTGTTTGTTTTGCTCATTAGTTTCCTATATTAAGTGAGGTCACATGGTATTTGTCTTTTGCTGCCTGGCTTATTTCACTAAGCATGATACTTTCTAGTTCCAACCATGCTATTGCAAAATGTAGTTGTTCTTTCTTTCTGCTCTGTAGTATTTCAGTGTGTAAATGTATTATAGTTTTTTGATCTGTTCATTCACTGATGGGCACTTAGGCTGTCTCTAGCACTTCTTTGCCCATTCTTTTTCTTTGCCCATTTTTATATATGATAATTAATTACTTTTATGAGCTTTTTATGAGTTTAAAAATTTTTATTATTCAGTTGTAAATGTTCTTGCTGAATACAAGTTTCTTATCAGATACACAATTTGAAAAAATCTTCCCCCATTCTGTGAATTGTCTTTTCATATTTTTAAAGAAGATTTTATTATTTTTAGAGAAAGGGGAAGGGAGAGAAGCAGAGAGGGAGAGAGACATCAATGTATGGTTGCCTTTCACCTGTCTCCAGCTACGGACCTAGCTGGAGACCTGGCTTTCAACCTGGTTATGTGCCTTGGCTGGGAACTGAACAAGCAACCTTTGGGTTTGCAGGCTGGCACCTTATCCACTGTGCTACCAGCCAGGGCTTTCTTTTCACATTTTTGATGGTGTTCTTTGAAGACTCCACATTTTAAAATTTGATAAAGTCCAACTCATTCATTTTTCTTTTTAGTACTTCATAATTTTAGTTTTACATTTAGAAAACCAACACCTAATATAAGGTTATAAATATTTACATCTTTGTTAACTTCTAAGAGTTTTATAGTTTTAGGTCTTATATTTAGGTCTTTGATCCATTTTGAGTTAATTTTGGTAGGGGTCCAATTCATTCTGTTTATGTGACTAGTCAATTACCCAGCACCATTCATTAAAATGATTATTATTTTCCTATTGAATTGAATTTACATCCTCATCAAATATTAGTTGACTGTAAATGTGATCATTTAATTCTAGACTCTCAATTCTATTTCATTGATCTATATGTCTATTCTTATGCCAGCACCACATTTTTTTGATTATTGTAGCTTTAAGTTTTGAAACTGTAAAGAATGTAAATTGCATTGGATTTGTAAGATGAATTTGGAGGAATAGTGCATCCTACATTCATGTTATTATAAATGGAACTTAAAAAAATTTTCACTTCCAGATTGTTCATTGCAAGTATATAGAAATGCTTCTTAAAATCAATTAAGGTAAGAAAAAAGAAGAAATATGCCTTTATATAAGTATATGTGCTGGTGTTCTTTTTTTAATTTTAATGTGGTTTTAAATTAATGTCTAGGGCCTTCATATTCAACATGAAGAACTTAGTGTTTTCATAAGATATCTCTGATAGCAATGTATGCTCTTATTTTTTATTGTTTAAACAAAATAAATACCTTTATTTAATCTTCATATTTGAAAGATAGTTTTGATTGATATAAGATTCTTGTTTGACAACAATTTTCTTTTAGCACTTTCAATATGTCATCCTACTGGCCTTTGACCTTTACTGTTTCTGATGAGAAGTTAGTTGTTCCTGCCCAGGGTGTAGAGGGAATGAAAGATTATTGCTTAATGGTTACAGACTTTCTCCTTCAGGTGATGAAATGAACTGAAAATAGATAATGGTAATGATTGCATAATGCTGTGAGTTTAATTAATACCACTGAATTGTACATGGCCAGTGATAGTTTTTGAGATTAATCTTTAAGGTTTGTGTAAACCCAGGAGAGTTCTTATATGCTGTCTCTTTCCTGTGGTTCTCTTTGGGAAACTGACTGGCTTCTCGTTTAGCTTTCTGTCCTCATTGAGTTATTAGTGTTTTCATAATTGCTTACTACCTAAATCTCCAGTGTTTATAAAAGTTCTAAGTTCAAGCCCTTAGCCTTGAACTTCCCTATAGTCTGTTTCAAACAAAATCAGTTATTTTGGGAAAAGTTTAAGAGCTCTTTGTTCTCATGGACTACCTCTCTACTTGGAAAAAATTTCTAAGTCACTATTCCAAGCACTGGATGGGGTTCAGTAGGCTCCTATCTTTTAGCTTGATTCTCCCAGTGCAGAACTTTCATCCTTCAATCAAACTTGGATAAGAGTGAAAAAAACAGACAATAACAAGTGTAGGCAATGATGTGGGGGAACTAGAATTTTTATACATACTGTTGGAAATATAAAATGGTGATGCTATTTTGAAAAACAATCTGGTAGTTTTTCAAAAGTTTCAACGTAGGATTATCATATGATCTAGAAATTTCACTGCTGCGTATATACCCAGAAAAATTGAAAACATATATCTACTTAAAAAAATCTGTACCTGAATGTTTATAGCATCATTCTTAATGGCCCCCCAAAGTGGAAACAACTCAAATGCCTATCAATTGATGGATCCAGTATTATTAGCTTTTTTCACTTGGAGAAGGTCTCTACCCTATGAATGGGGACTGGGTAGAGAGAGGAGTCCCCAGAATTACGGCTGCACTCACAAAGCATTTAGCTTCTCCAACTTGTAGTTGGAGGGAATAAGAAATGCTGAGAGCCTGACTCTCTTAGTAAGACTCTATACCCCTTGACTGAGAATGGAAGAGAGAAGAAACCCCACCTTCTTGGCTACATTTGCTCCGGTTGGAGTTTCCAGCCAACTCAAATGGAGAAAGGGGAAGGGAATCAGTTATAATTTGAGTGCCATAAAATCACATTGTTCCTTTAGAGTTTTTCAATTTAATTTTTATTATATTTTTTTCATTACCAGTTAGTCCCCTTATATACCCCTCCCCCACCCAGCAATCACCATAGTTGTCCATGCCCATGCATCCTTTTATTTTTTGCAAATCCCTCATGCACATTCTCAAAAAAATATTTCTTATTTGTTGTATTCTCCAAAGATAATTTCCAGATATTAAATGGTTTGATCTTATTCATAATATTCACCAGTTATGTTTACTTCTCTGGAAAGGAAGTCAGAGCTTCTCATGCTGCTTTTCTGAAAATGGAGATCTCTTTCTCTTCCCCTTTGTAATAGCCTCTCTGCCCCTGCCCCACCACCACTTTGATGCCTTGGGATTTCCAAATGAGCAAATAGGGAAAGTTTAAGCCCTGACTGGTGGCACAGTGGGTAAGGCACTGGCCTTTGAACCCAAAGGTTGCTGGTTTGATTCCCAGCCAGGGCGCACATAACCAGGTTGCAAGCCAGGTCTCCAGCTAGGTCTACGGCTGGAGGCAGGTGAAAGGCAACCATATATTGATGTCTCTCTCCCTCTCTGCCTCTCTCCTTTCCCCTCTCTCTGAAAATAATAAATATTTTAAAATCTTTAAAATAAATACAAAAATAAAATAAAAACTCTCCTGTTTTCCCAAGCATATGCCTTACTTAAAGGATAGTTATTATCAGAAGTACATACCTGAAACTGGTAAAACAGTAGTAAAAAATAACTAAACTACCTAATTACCTAAAAACCTTGATGAATTAAATCTCTTGTAAAAAGAAATATTTTCTTTGTGGTAAGTCTTATATTCCCTGGTCTATGCAAAGATCAGAACTTTCTCTGCAACTCTTCAGAAAGATTCCAGTCGACTCTGCTTCAAGGCGTACAATAGCTTAAATACAACAGAAAATAGCCTCCCACTCCTTTTAAAGGGTCAGCAATTATTAATGAAAAGCCAGCCTCAAAACTTGCCAGCTAGTGATTAAAAGACATTTGCTCTGGAACAGTTTCCCTGTCTCAAATAAAAGAAATGAAGGAGGAAATTAAATTCTTGAAGAAATAAATTTTGACTGAAGTGAAAAATCACACTAAGAAGCTAATTTAAGGGAGATGAAATTAATTTTGGTGACATTTATTCTATTTAGCAAAAATGGTGACAAAACATATAGTGGCTCTGTTAGCCAGAGATAAGAGGCAAGTAATTTAAGGCTGGGCATAGCTACAGTCTACAGCGATTTAATCCTGCTGCGACACATCCCTTGTGACCTATCATTAAAGGTTTAAAGTAAAACTGACAATTATTATTAGCTAGTAATTGGATTTTGGAGATTCAGTATAAAGTTAGGATAATTTAAATGACTGTTGACATTGGAAAGATTATGTAAACGCTCTGAATCAGCTGAATTTATCAATTTATTTAGTCTTATAAAACTGAGCATACCCCAGCACCAAGAAATCTGCACAAGGGGCAGTGACTTTCTCGGAATCATCTTCAGGGAGCCGGCCAAGGCTGGGACTCAGATTTTCTGAAGGTCACACCCAAGCCTGCATGCCAAATCTCTGTCAGAAAGGTGGGCTTCTAACTTGACTCAGAACTGTCCAGAAATTCCTCCCGAGAAGACTGACAGAGAGTCATACATCAGAAAATCAGGGCACCACAGCAGAAAGATCAAGTTTTCTAAAGCTATATTTTGTTACATGAATTTTTAATTATGAAGGCTGAAATTCAGAAATTAAATATCAAATTAAAGACACACCATCACTATAGGTTTAGAACACGTCCTTCAGCCAACATAATTCCAGTAAGGCTCCACTCCATAAATACTGATATAAACCCTGTCTACTCCTTTGTCCAACCCCAAATACCAAAAAGTTGAATTATTTAAGGAAATAATAAGAATACAGTTGCATTAAAATCAGTAACTACATAGTGGCTCCACCAACCGAGGCAGATGTTATTAATAGTCCCCTTACCTCTAAATGCTTTTTTATAAGGAAGGTTTCATAATACTGACATAATTATATTCCCATTCTTACTGCTCACATTCACCGGATATTTAAACCCTTTCCTATACCCAATGTTTCAAGACAGCATAAGCTCATCCTTTTACATTCCAAATGAAAGAAAAAAAATACATTTTTCATGTTTTCTGTAGCTTAGAAGAGTGAGTTTTTAGCTTAAGGATATTTTTATTTTGGTTTAGTAATTCCACTTCTAAAAAATCTAACATAAGATTATTTAAAGATATGTGCTTAAATTTAGCAGACTGCATTACTGTTTAAAAGAGCAACAAAATATTGAAACACCTAATGACTAAAAATAGGAAGATGCCTGGTAAATTATGATATGCCCCTATGTAGCCATTAGAATTCACACTCTAGAAGAGTATGGACATTAAGAATTTCTTGTATGTTGCTATGTAATAAAAGCAAGGCTAAAGAGCAGGCTATTACTTAAAAGAAGCTGAAAAAAGTATAATGATCATTAAATGATTGTCTCTCAGCTCAAGTCTACCCTTTAATAATGCCCCCTAATGCTGGGGTGGTGAATTGCAGATTGCATTTCTTCTTTGCCACTGGACACCTGTTCCAACTGGAGAGGGCACTAAAGCATGACTGGAGGCCCGAGGAAGGAAAAGGACATGTTCATCCAGTTTCTCCTATGCTCTTATACCCCAGTGGCATTGTACCTTCATCACAGACACTAGCACCAGCTGGTAGCACCTGCTCCTTCAAGGGCTGATCTCAGTTCTGCAAAACCCCTTATCCAAGCTTCTAGGTTCTCTTCACTCTAATCATTTCCTTTTATTTCTATAGTCTCAATGGTAGGTTGCTCCTTGCAGTTACTCTGTCATTTCAATATTCTCTCCTTGCCTTTTTAGTCCCCTGATACTTGTTTGCTACAGGCTGAATTGTGTCCCTCACAAATTCATAAGTTGAAGTCCTAGTCTCCAGTACCTAGAATGACTATTCTATTGACCCTTGAATAATATTGGTTGGAATTGCCTAAGTCCACTTACACACAGAGTTTTTTCAATATACGTATGTACAGTTGGCCCTTTGTATCCCCACTGTAAATTAAAATAGTACTTTCAATTCATGGTTGGAAATCCTAGATGCAGAGGGCCAATTGTATTCATTGTCGTATGCCATTTTATATAAGAGACTTGAGCATTTATAGATTTTGGTATCCATGTGGAGGGTAGCTTGGGGCCCTGAAACAAACCACCCACAGATACCATGGGATAACTACTTGGAGACAGGGATTTTAAGGAGATAATTAAGGTAAAAATGAGTTCATATAGGTAGGCCCTCATTTGAATGACTGGTCCCCTTATTTAAAAAGGGAAGATTAGGAAACAAACACACAGACCAAGGTATGACTATGTGACACCATGGAGAGAGAAAGCAGCCATCAACAAACCAGAGAGAGGCCTCAGAGGAAGCCAACCCTGCTAACACCTTTCATCCTGGACTTTCAGCCTCTGAAACTGTGAGAATGTAAGTTTCTGTTGTTTAAGTTATTTGGTTTCTGGTATTTGTTAAAGCAGCCCTAGCAAACTATGACACTATTTAACAAATTCTTATGTTAAATTTATCTTTGTCAGAACAATTGCTGTGCTAATACTCAGAAGTGGTCTTAGGAAACAGACCCTCAAAGATGGGACTCAAGGGTTGTTTTAGACATGTCCTTTTCTTGTCTCCATTGTAAAAAGTTGTAACAAATCATTGGTGTAGTTCACTGTGCCAAATGTACTGAGTGTCTTGGGTGAATAATGGGTGCTGCAGTTAGCCACTAAGGCTGTAATGACGTTTGCAAGGATTGTGGAGTAGGAGGCTACCTGGGTGCATGAGAATAGTTACAGAAAGAAAATGACACATTCAGGTGTTAACATTTCAGGTCAAGTCACAAGGGAACCAGAAAGCTTCCAGGGAAGCTCTTAGTGAATATTTTATTTTGGGGGGTCCATAGGCCCACAGCTACAAATGTTCCTGGTGATCCCAAAGATTTGGTATTATGGGAGCTGATGAGTTGAGCATTTGAAATCACTGAAGAACAATGAAGACAGACATTGACCATTACCCAAAAGAGAGAAATTACTGGATTCAAATTGGCTACTATATCCAAAAATCAAAAAAGGAAATCAGAGGCAACCAGGAAAAGATTTTCATTCATAATTTTTTTTTTTCTGGGACTCTTAGTTTAAGGTCACTGAGATGCCATAGACTTGATTTCTTTTCCTATGTATCTTTCTGAGACATGGTAATACCAGATAACAAGTACTTGCATGAAATAAATTTATCAATTAATAAGTGTGATATGGGACCATTCTAACACAGACTGACAGCACACCAATAGTTCTTGTCTGTCAAAATATACTTATCATAGTCCCATTCATCATCTCATCTTTGGCTCTGAAAAGCAGTTCTTTAGATATGGCTTCATGTCTGCTTCTTCTACATGTCCACAAAGCCATACAGAAACATGGGGGAGAGAAGAGCTACTCTGTGCCTTGGGTTAAAGAGCATATGGTGTGTTCTATTGTCTTTTTGTGCCACGTGTCCTCCAAGAGATGATCACAGAAGCACACAGATGTATATGGATACACAAAAGTTCATACCACACATCCTACTATGGAAATGGAGTTATGAGGAGAAAATTGTATAATAGAAACCGATGGATCATTTGGAAGCCTTACTTTATTTTAGATTTCTAACTCAATAACTATTTCAGACAAGGCTGCTCATTCAGAAATTATGGAGATATTTAAGTTTACTTCATTCTTCTTGCTCTTTCCTTATTTTTTTTTCTTCAAAGAAATAAATAACAGGATGGCCAAGAGATGAACTCAAAGACCAAGAAGTTGCATTTGGAAAGATGACCCAGGTTTATAAACAAAAATGAATGATCCTTGGTCAAACTATCCATGATGTGCATGTGTCACTGGAGTTCATTAAACTTTCCTAGCTATCTCTTGTTTGGGAACCCCTTTCCACCTTGGAGTGCTTTTCTTAAGTCCTTTGTTTATTGTAGGCTCACAGACAGGGTACTAGTTCATTCTAATGCCTTATCACTTGTCCACTCATGCCTTACACCTGCAGTTCCCAACACACCATGTCTCTTGCATCTGTTGCATCATTATGCTCATCTCTCTTCCTGAAATATCTTTTCCTGTTATCATAAGCCAGAGTCAATTCCTATTTCTCTTCAAGACTCAGAACAGACATAATCTCTTCTAGGAATCTATTACTAACTTTCTTCCATTCTCCTCCCAAGCCAAGGGTATTTCCCTCAGGGATAACTTATGTACATCTCCATCATAGTGTTTATACACGAATGAACTCATTGTCTATTTGCAAACAATATGAAAAACTTGAAAGCAGGAAATTCTGATCTTCATCTTGTAACTCCTACTCTTAGTAGAATGTAGACACACTGTCCTTAATAAATATTTGTTAAAAACTTTATGCCAGAGTCCTGGCTGGTGGCACAGTGGATAAGGCACTAGCCTGTGAACCCAAAGGTTGCTGGCTCGATTCCCCAGTCAGGGCACATAACCAGGTTGCAAGCCAGGTCTCCAGCCAGGTCCTTAGCTGGAGGCAGGTAAAAGGCAACCATTTATTGATGCTTCTCTCCCTTTCTCCCTCCCTGCCCTTCTCTCTGAAAATAATATATAAATATTAAATATGATATATTATATAAAATTTTATATAAAATAAAATATTTTTTTAAAACCCCAAAACCCCCCACAACTTTATGCAAGGACATCCAAGGTACCTTTTCAAGTGTCCTGACAGACTGAGGGAGATTAAAAACATCCACACAGCTTCTTTGAGGAGGGCAAAAAGGCCTTAAATTATTTCATGTACTATTTTCCCCATGAAGTAAAGCACCTCTTAGCTACAATTTGCCAAAATTTAACAATGATCTCTCACTTCTGAAAGTGGCCAAAACAGAATTACCATGAGAAGCCATCCCAAATAATAAAAATTTACTTCTTCATTCAGAACATTTATTGTACACCTATCATGTGCCAGACATTGGACTAGTTCTGGTGGTATAGCTATTAATAAGTGTCCAGCTCTCATAGATATCACATTCTAGTGGGGAAGATAAATAATTAATAATTAAGCAAACATATAAACAAGGCAACTTTAGTTAGTAGCTAAGGTCAAGAAGAGAATCAAGCAGTGATGTATCAGAGAGCATATGGGGTGAATATGTCCTTTCTTCTCAGAATAGAGTTCTGCCATTTGAAGCCCTTCCCTCTCCTCTGACATCCAGCAATCCTCTTTGCTGGGTTTCAGGTTCCTTCACTCATCTGCTCAAACACTTTCAAGATTGCAGTGAAAGCGGTGTTTCTTTGCCCTGCAAGAAATAAATTACAAAGCTGGCCTGTCATCACGCTGAATCCTGTTACCAATCCATCTGCTGGTAAAGGCAAGCCCATCTCTGCTGTGCTGAGCAGCTGGGCCTCACAAGTTCCTGGTGTTAACCAAAGCACCCAATAAACTTCAGCAGCAGGAAGAGGACCTTTCTGTATGAGAACCTTGCCTTTTAATTTGCTATCATTTCCTCTTTCTGCTTTTCCAACAAATCCATGGGTCCCACTTATATCTCATTTCACTGTTGTTGGCTGTTTGACCCTAAGGTGGCATCTAGTCCACATTGCAGTATTACAGCCATGGTTTAAGGTTTTCTTGCTCCTGCTACTTAGAGTTTTTCCATTAGCCTACTTTGGATACAGAGGTGTGCTGACCAAAGAAGGGCATTTAGAGAGAAAAGTGCACTCCTCATCCATGAACCTTCCCTACGCTATACTCAGGAAAATTACAACCAGGCTGACTGAGGGACCTAGTGGGCTACTAACAAATAAACCTTAAGAGATCCTTTAAAGAGTCCTGAACTTATAACTTGTCAGCTTTATGCATTGCAACTCTGTGCTACCTCAGTTGGGTGGTGGGAATGAGGTGCTTGTAGGATTATTGAGCGCCGCATTTGCACAGGGCAGCAGCAGGAAGTGATTCAGCATCTGCACAGAATTAATTATGCACTATCAGGAACAGGAGCTAAGCACAACAACCCTTCTTTTCCCTCTGTGCTTTCCCAGTTGTCCAGGCAGGACATGCTGCATAACTGGAGAGGGCATCCTGATGGGTCTCTCCTCATTTTTACTCCCACCTACCTAGAAAGCAAGTCCAGGTAGGAGAGTTTCCACTCCATGAGGTTTAGGCAGAAGTCCTGCAGAATGCCAGGAGAATTAAGTATCTATAGGAGAATCTCAACTTCTCATAAGTGGAGTTGGCCCAGCTAGGCATCTCATCTGCCAAACCCCAAAGTAGCTGCAAGTGAGATGGGCATCCAAGAAAGTTGCCCAAGAATAGGTAAAGAAGAAAAAGATGGATCTTTTGGTCACTGGACCTGTAGACATTTTCTACCAGAATACTTTTATGTCCTATTTCCATCAACTAAAAGAATAGGACCTAATCTACTAATTTTTTCCACTTGGAAAAACTTAGGTGCAGATGGAACTAAAGCAGTTAGTTCCTAATTAGGAAACAAAGACAGGTTTCCTAATTTCCAGTTTAGTTCTAAGAGACTCTTCTATTTCACTCCTTAAATCTTAATATGCATTAGAAATCACCCAGGCTCTTTGAAAAATGCGGATTCTGGCTCAGAAGACCTAGGGTATTGCCTGAGAGCCTCCATTCTTAAGAATATCCTAGATGATTCTGTGTGGATCACACAGTGAGTAGCACAAATGCTCTTAATAGATATCAGAGGGCAGGGGGTTCTCCCTTGATTGATGAGGATTCTTGACTGTCCTGGTTCACCATCTTTCTTGCTTATCCAGGACTTGACTTCACAACTATGCAAACGTGTTTCTTTCTTAAAATATGTTTATGGTTCTGAAATTAAGGCTTGCTTCCTACAAGGAAGAATGTTTGATTAAAAATCAGTAAGTATGATACCAGTCCTCTTTATTTCCTATAAATCATTTTGGAAGAAAAGTACCAATAGGTTGGTATGGAAATCAAGGTGCTCACAACCTGTTTCCTCACTGAGAAAAAGCTATGTGAATCCAGAACTAGTGTTTTGGTAGAGTTCACCATCAGTGGAATTCCAAGGGCTTGTCTCCATCTTAATTATGAAGGCACTAGAGATTTTACATCCCCCTGGGCTCTTGGTTCATGGTGGAAAGAAATAAACACTCCCAAACCACACTGTGATGATGAGATGAAGTTAAAAACTTTTGCTAATCTCCCCTTGCTGCTCTGCATAGTTCACGAGCACCTCAAGAATCTTTCCAGGAAAAGGTATGTTTGCTACAATGTGATTCTAAGTGAAAGGCTTACTGTGTCTTTTGCGTCTTGTATTATACTTAGGACTGTTTTGAGCACAAATCCATTTAATTCTCAGGTATCTGTTAGTTCTGTCCTTATCCCTATTTATAAATAAATAAATGGAAGCTTGAGAGTTTTATGTCCCTGAGATTATATAAGTAAAAATAGCAGAGCCAGGATGTGAACACCAGTTTTATTACAATGAATATAGTACTCTCTGCAGTTGCTATCTCTAAAAGTAAATGTGAAAAATGTACCATCCATAAGGGAAAAAGGAGAGAAGGAAGTTCTGCAATGCATTTATGAATCCACAGCAGAGGGAAAGAATGTTTCATTGACTTTTTGGAGTATGGAGAGATCAAGAGTGTTGGTAACACCTCCAACTCTTCCCATCTATGTTCCCACATTTATGTCGGGCACCCTGAGAGATACAAGAAGAGTAGAATGTACTGTCATCAGACTTCTACAATTTAGTTGCAAAATAAAAATTAAATCACAGGAAAGAAGATTCAGATGAATTCATTGTAGATGATAATCTGCCTCTAGAATATGCATAATTAGTGAGAAAAGTGTACAACATGTATCTTAACCTTGGTGGGACACTGAAATCATCAGAAGAATTTGCAAAATTACAAAAGCCAGAGTTTCTGATATCATTGATAAGTTGACGACTATCCTTAAGTATGATTCTGCACTAGCAGCATGAGCAATAACTTTTATAAATACAACTTATCAAGTCCAGAACTAATGACTCAGAAACTGCATGTGAAGGCCAGTGATGTGTAGTTTAACATGTCCTTCAGGTGATTCTGATGAAGCATGCAAGCTAAAGTTTCCCTAGCACTGACAGGGTGCAGCTTGAGTACTGGTTGTTTGGTTTTATTTTGTTTTAGCTTTCCAGTTGATTGAGCTAAAAAGGGAAGTGTGGCTACCCCTGGTGTAGAAGATAACAAAGACCAGTCTCCAAAAGAGAAGGTTCATGTCACAGACCAGTAACTAAGTAGAGGCAAATCATGGAGGACTTTGAAGTCAAACTATGACCTTACTCTACAAATTAGGCATTATGTCTTGCATCTCCTCTGAAAAGATCATAAGCTCTCTAGAGACAAAGAGCATACCTTCTGCTCCCTGGGCCCCCATACTGTGATCATTACACAATGGGTACTCAGTGGCTATCAGTCACTAGCAATTTCTGATTATTCAGAGTGGAAACAATTATGAGTTAAGTATTGGGAAACTTGGTCAGGAATAGCCCAGAAAGATGGTAGCATAGCCAAAAGAAGCAAAACTTAGGTGAACACAAGAAGCACCTGAGTTAAAAAGCACACGCCTCTGGAGCTCACCATAAAGTGAGTTATCAGTGGCACAAGCATTGACAGCAACCATTTCCTCTTCTGATTCCCACCTTCACTCAACCACACATTTTGCATTGGCACCAAATCACGTAAAGCATTTATTAAACAGTATGAAATCCATTTAATGCTTCTCTGGATGCACTAATTAGGTTTTGTACTTTGGGGCAGAGCAATACAGAATGGAGGGTAAAACCAGGGCTTACTATTATGTGCTTCCCTTTTGGATTTCTCCCATGTTCAGTCCCATGGATTGGGGGAAGATTTCTAAACCAGGAGTCAAAAATAATAAACACTGGCAATAATCTCTCAATCTGTGGGGCTTTATCCCCAACCCACAAAGTTCCCTATTTCCATTAATCAGCATCTCCAGGAACATTATAGTTCTTTTGGAAAACCCAAAGTACTTGGCAAGGAGGTTATGATTTCCAGCTAGCACTTACTTGGTGTGGTGTAAAGAGGATATGTTAAGCATGGTGCAATTAGCAGGCAGAGAAAAGCTCCTAGCAGCGTATATATTTTTAGTTCGTTGACTCACACCAAATCTCCTATTTACCAAAAGGAGTAAGGAATGTGCATCTGGCCAGCCTCTTAGTAGGGCCAGAGAAAAATTTCACATTTTACTGATTTCTTACTGCTATTTTGTCTTGACACTTGGAAATCACAATTAGAAGAGATTGCAATGTCTCAAATTGAATTAGCAGGCAGAGGAAACTGGTTTTATTGGTACCTGTGCATTAAGTGCCAAATATTATTAACGCATTTTGAAAGCTTCCTAAGGTGTCTACTAAGAATCCCCTTCTACAAAAACAAAAGCTGTAGCCAAAGATATTACATAGTCAAGATTTTTTTTTTTTTTTTAAGATTTTATTTCATTATTTTTAGAAAGAGGGGAAGGGAGAGAGGCAGAGAGGGAGAGAGACATCAATGTATGGTTGCGTTTCACCTGCCTCCAGCCACAGACCTGACTGGAGACCTGGTTTGCAACCTGGTTATGTGCCCTGGCTGGGGAATCGAACCGGCGACCTTTGGGTTCGCAGTCCAGCGCCTTAACCACTGTGCTACCAGCCAGGGCCATAGTCAAGATTTCTATAGCCCCAAACAGCTGGGTTTGTGATTGGAGTGATTCAACAGTACCGTGGTCTGAGAGGTCTTCAAAGATAAGTATGCAGCTGATTAGGCCATGTATCATTCCTATCCAAGAGACAGAGCTCAAGGTTCCCCACATCCCATTTATCCCAGGTACCACTGCCAGGAAATTAAAATGACATGTCAATTTGATTCCACATCCACAGCAGTATTATGGGCAAATCAACCCACAAACAGAATTTGACCAAAGTATCAATAAACATGTCTCTGTATAAACCACCAATAAGCTGTTTTATTCATCTAACTGTTTATAAGTAGCTAAAACAGCACATTTTTCCATGTTTGACTAGTATTAGAAATGAAAACAGTATTAAATATCTAATGCAGGCTGATGCATGTTCAGAGATTTATTGCAATGTCAAGATTTAACAGAAAATTCAACAACCCATCCTTGTTTGAAAGAGTGGGGTGGTTCTTCTCCATGGGTCTTCTGCAAATGTACACATTAAAAATTAGGCCATTAAAAAAAAAATTAAGCAGTGAGTTTTTGGAAAGTACTGGGGGTGTGAAAAAAACAGGGTATGATCCAAGTGAAATGGTCTAGAAAATGAGGCATTTCTATCTGGCTTGTTAAAGAAGTTCCACACTGAGGGAGCCTTCTCCCATTTCCCTCACTGTAAGATATAGCTTACATAGTAGAACATGCCCACATCCTTCTTGGTAAATTGGGACCTTATTATTTTCTTTATCATTATAGTTAACACTTATTAAACAATAACAGTTGATACTTACTATCTATGTTCTATAAAGTTGCTGCAAATACTAACTTACCATATTTAAAACCATTGCTCCTAGGGGAAATGCAGGATTAGGTACCTTAAAGTCTTTGGTCACACAATTTTTGCCACTGATCAATATATAACCTTGTTCTATGAGTGTTCCATTTAAAAACAGCTTATTTAACATACATTGTTGATTCATTGGCATTAAAGTCACAGCCAACAGCACTATAATTCATGACTCAACAATGTATATCTAACAAGTGTATTTCCTCCGTTAGGCACATCACAGTTTTCACATGTATAGGAAAACCAGACAGCACCATACTGGGAGGTGATTTTGATGCTGAGAATCACCAATGAAAAGCACAAAAAATGTAAAAAGCATGGCAGTCAGTAGACCATGAAAAAGAACATTTATTTAGAATATGAGAGCCAGAACAGGGAGGCAGAATGTGACCTTATTCAACCTCAGCTGGAAACATGCATGTCGGGCAAATCAATTTTTTGCTATTCAGTGCATGTCCCTGAAAGCCCATGAAAGTATGTTATGAGTATTGGTTTGAGAGTCACAGACACATTTTAGTGAATAGGCAAATTTATAAATACAGAGTCAACTTTAATAATGAGGATCAACTATACCTGACTTCAACTGACAGTGACACAGGGAAAAGTAAATGGAAAAGCATTAAACTTTGAAATCAAAACTAAAACCCTGAATATTTCCTCTGGGAGGAGATTGGCACTAAATATTGTCTTAGTCTGTAGTGAAGGGAAGCCTAAAGGGATGGGAAGGATAGGGCCATGACAATTCTTGGAGTCAAGAAATGGGATTTGACCACCCCAAGCATCTGAGGAAAGGCAGAAATCATTCAAGTGAGCCTTAGAGCTAAGATCACAATAAAAATAAAATAGAAACTCACCTTTATATCTTCAATTTAACTCTGTGTCACTCAAAAAATTAAAGGCCAGGATCAAAGTAGCAATGTTATCCTGCCACTCACCAAGACTCCTATCACTGCCAGACAGTGGACTCCACAACCATTCTTGTGCTTTCATCTGCTGCTATCTGGTGTGTGAGGCCTTTTCTCACAGCAAAGTGGTAAGGTTTGCACCTTGATTTTACGTGTGGAATGAACATGGAGAGAATAGACATTTTGGCCTCCTTTTGTTCTAGCATGGACCTTTAAGTCAACCTAAGCTGACTAGAATAAAATAGCCCTCTGTAGAATTTAACCTAGCCCATCAGAGTTTTTATTAGAGTGTATTCCTGAAGCTCCCAGCTAGTATTAAAGTCTTATATTATTTCAGCCTTGTGCAGACCTCTATCTTGGGACCCTGCAAGGAGGGGTGACTAATGAAGTGCAGGACTCACTTACTATGGTCCTGAGGTTAAACAACATTTTAAGACCAGAATTTCACACAATCCAATATTATCAATATATCTTATGCTTTCCACTTTAACCAAGGGATTTGTGCATTGGGTTAGAAAATAGACTAATGTCCTTTAACAACATCCCTCATTCCATTTCCATAACATTCATCAATTCTGGATAGCTATAACATTCATCAATTCTGAATAGCCATAGATATTTCAAAGGACAGCAAAACATTTCAGATTCTAGGAAACACTTTCCTCTATAACAAAATTTCTCTTACTGTTTACTGCAGACTTCATCTAATGTTGATTTTGATAGAAGTCTGGACAACAAGACCTTTAATGGTTTTTTAAATCCTGGCATTCTAGCATAAGGAAGTCATGCTACAAGGTAAAACTCTCCACTTC
Organism: Noctilio leporinus; assembly: GCA_004026585.1. Classification (NCBI taxonomy): domain Eukaryota; kingdom Metazoa; phylum Chordata; class Mammalia; order Chiroptera; family Noctilionidae; genus Noctilio; species Noctilio leporinus. Next base: position 286,571 of record PVIW01000946.1, read on the forward strand.
TCCAAGCCACAAGGTAAAAGAGGGCATAAATGCAACTTGGCCTTGGTAGTACCAGATCCCTGCCCTGGATTCTCCATCAAGAAGAATCATATGTAAAAATGCCATCCAAATTGTCCTTCTCCCTAACCCTCTTCCTGTGTCTGTGAAACATCAAAATTTGTTCTCAGCATTTGAGAACACTACAAAGCCAGGTGATTTCAAATAGTCCTAGGAGATTCCACATGAGTCTAGTCCATCATTGAACACAACTGGGAAATCCACACATCTGGCCCAGGGAAAGGAAATGAAAAATACAAGTGAAAGAGGAGCCAAAGTCATAGAAGATGAGAACAGCTCAACTCTAGCTGAGCTAATGCAGACCAAAATCACCTAAAGTCTCACTGGGCCATTTTATTTCCTTTATGCTTAAAGGAACATGTGGATTTAAAAAAATGATCATTCACTGTTTCTTGGTTTTCTATTTGTTTGCTTCTTTTAGAAAGTCCATGTTGGGTCAAAGAATAGTAGAGTAACAAAACCTGCCTTTTATGGGAATCTGAATTAAACAACAGGAAAATACATGATACAGAACCGTTACCTTAACAATAGAAGAAAGGCTCTTGTAGAGGATAATTTTGTTATTCTGCATGCCAAAGATGATCAGATTCCTTAATGCAATAACCCAACAATCATTTTTTGTACCATTCTCCATCTTGTATCTGATCCATTCTAAGAATTATTTATGTACACCACATTTAAAAAGGAATGTAACATGGATGTTATTCTATATTTAAGCTTCATACTAACTAACTGTCATTTATAGCCCTTAACTATGATTTTTAAATAACTGATCAATGAAGCAGTTCTTGTGTAAGTCAAGAATACTAGACGATGAATATGAACATGGCAAACAAATGTGCCCTGGTTTTATTCAGATCATTCCCTTGAGCAGATGCTTCTCATAGCTACCTCAACTACAACATATTTCACTGTTGAAAACCTTGGAAATATATGTAAAGTAGGAGTAGAGGACTTGGAGCTCTATTTGAATTCATGCACACGTTAGCCATTTGTGAGTTCACAAATCATTAGTTGACTACAAGAGACAAATCTTGACTACTCCATGTCAGCTAAACCAAATCTGATATAGGAGAATCTCAGCAAATCAATACCTAGAATGGGTAGCAGCTTTAGCCTGATTAAAAGAGTAAATGAGTCCAATTCACTGATCAGTCCTGCAAGAATATTAGGGTCTCAAACCAGTTGGGAAGCTTGGTCACTGCTGCTGATGACTATCTTTTAATTGTTCTTTATAAACATTCCTCCCGTATTCAGAGACCTCTAAATGTGTTTATTTGGGATATTATCTACCATTCATTTAACACACATGTTTATTTAGGGGGCTACCAGAGAGGGTCACACACCGTGTAAGGAATAGAATATTCAAATATATAGAAGTGCAGACCTGTTCATTCAGAGTGTTCTATCTAATAGAGAAGTTTCATGGCATAATGAAAATGCCCCCATACTAGGAATTGGGACTCCTAAGATATAGCCCTAATCACAGTGATTAAAACTAAGTGGTTATTTGATAAATATGTGTTTACTTGATGAATGAAAATATATGTGAATGAATGAAAGAAAGAGAAATCAATGAATGAATGAAACAAATACATGAAATCTTTGCTGGTAACTCATCAAATTATATTACTTATCTTTTAAAATTCTCCTGTCCCAGAACCATTCCATAATATGTTAATTGAACCCAAACTCCTTACCCTAGCTTAAGAAATATTTTCTTTTCTGAATCCTGTGGTCCTTTCCACACTGGTGGGATGCCATTTTCCTGCTAGGCTACTATGTTCCAAATCTACAGGTTTTCTTTTAGATCTTCCACTTAACACCTTTGCTCTTCTGACTTTTATTCTTTCTGTTCTCATCTTCACCTGGCTGACATCTCTTACCACATAGTGTTCTTCTTACATTTCACACCATCTGTTTGTTAAAGGAGTTTGAGGAGATAAGTTCTAATTATGATATTTTAGTGACATTTGTGAAGTAGGGAAAACAGATAAGTGATTAGCTCTTTTGTTAAAGGTAGAGTTAAGTAGTCTGGAGCCCATATGCCTTCCTCACACCCTGTCTATTATCAGATGGCTTTGAGATCCTGGCCCAGAACCTCAGGGCTTCTTACCAGTTATTATATTCCACATCCAAACTGAATGTTCCCCGATGCTTATGGATATTTGATGAACTGAAACAAGGGTAAATATATCTCTCCAACAATTTAATAATAGAATTACCACGTGATCCAGCAATTCCACTTTCAGGTATTTATCCAAAGAAAATGAAAACGTTAACTCAAAAAGATATATGCAGCCCCATATTCATTGCAGCATTATTTACAATAGCCAAGCCATGGAAACAACCTAAGTGGCCACTGAAAAACGAGTAGATTAAAACCATGAACAATATAATACAATATTGTTCAACCATAAAAAGACTGAAATCTTTCCACCTGTAACATGGATGGATGTTGAGGATATTATGCTAAATGACATAAATCTGACAAAGAATAATATACCATATGATCTCACTTATGTCTTTATTTTTTAAAAATAGGCTCATAGGTACATATAAGAACATGGTAGTAGCCAGAGAAAGGGGTTTGGAATGGGAAAAATGGGTGAAGGGGTAAAAAAGTACACACTTTCAGTTACAACCAATAGGGATATAATATACAACACAGTGACTAGTTAATAATACTATGAAAGTTGCTAAGAGTAAATCTTACAAGTCCCCATTGCAAGAAAAAATTGTATAACTATGTATGTGGACAAATGTTAACTAGACTTATTGTGGTGGTCATTTCATAGCATATACAATTATCAAAACACTACATTATACCCTAAAACTGATAAGGGATGTGTCAATTACATCTCAATAAAAATAATTTTAAAATGTAGAACACAGGCAAACCTTTTGGTTTAAGCCATGCCATAAGATACTACCCATTCTGTCACCATTTTTTATGATTCATCTTATAGTGCCTCTGAGCCACAGAGGGCTAGAAACTCAATCTCTACTTCCAATCTTTTCAGTTTTCCTCTCTAAAATGTATCCATTCATATACTATATCCTCAATAAAACAATGGAGAAAATAGAGGCAACTTTTAGTGATAGATTATTCTTCTGAAGAAAAGCTTTACAAATGGATAACAATAGAGTACTAGGAGACGTGTCTATCAATGAGTACAGTCTTTTGTGGAGCATTCTTCAAAGAAAAACTAAAAAGTCCATCTGATTCTCTAGCTTGTTCAAAATATTCAGTTATCAGTAAAAGTATTAAAACTCAATTCAGACTATCCATACTGTGGAATGATTCTTATATATCCCAAATTAAATTAAATCACTTCAAACTTAAGAATTAGACTTCTAACAAATTCAATGGGTCAGGAGCAAAGAATATGTCACAACCTGGCCTGTTGGTATTAGGATAGAACTAACTATTCTTATTCAAAGGTGAATATATACAAACACATAAATACATCTCCCACTATTAATTATGTGACAACAATCATACCTAGTAAAGGAAATCTTCCCTATTGATTAGGGTAAAGAGAATTTGGTTGAAATTAATTTCTGCACAAGACAGAAGGAAGATCTAGAACACATCTATTTGCTATCCTAAAACAAATCAACAAACAAACAAACAAAAAACAGTCTCTGTGAGACAAGGTTATAGGGCCAAACACAGACTGTTCTGAGATGAATACAAAGATAATAAGGATGTTGGCTGAACTAAGGCAGTATTTAAGGAGACCCAAAACCCAATGGTAAAATAAAAATCTGTATTGGAAGCAGTAAAACAAAAGTGAATCTATAAAAATGTTTGAGAATATTTCTTAATGATAAGAGGAGAAAAATGTAGAAGAAAAGATGAAAGACATAGAGGACAATTTAGAACTAACTGAAGAGAAGTGTTACTGAAACAGAAATCAGAACAGATAACTTACCATTAAAAATCTAATATAAATATTATAAGTAAAAGAACTTAGTGAGAACCAAGCAAAAAAAATTAAGTGTTAAAAAAATAGCAATGACCTTTGAGAACAATTAACATTTTAGTATTAGATATGAAGAATTGTTATATGGGCACACAAATTCAGTCTGAAAATATGTTGTAAATGAAGAAAAGATCAGATTTCATAATTAAAAAATTGTTTATCATAATACAAGAAAAAAGGAATGAAAAAACAAGTAAATACAAAGAAGGACAGAGTCCGGTTAAGCTCTGGTAATTTAAAATTTTCATTTGGAACTTGGTCCTGACTGTTCTAGAGGAATGGTTTTTAAATCCATTTGATAAACAGAAGAATTACCACTAGTAAATTAATGAAAGGATTTAAATCTTAAAAGAATCTACATAACATAAAACAAATTCTGGAGAGATCTAAAATAACAATGGAGTTAGCAGATGTTCCACCCATCTCCTCCCAGGACCAAACTGGAATTACAACTAGCCCAAACCCCACATCCCATGGTGTCAGTGCCAAAAAAATAGCCATATTGCTTCCTTAAGATAAGGAATAAGACACAGGTGCCTACTTTCACTACTCTTATTCATCATAGTGCTGAAAGTCTTAGCCAGAGAAATCATACCAAAAATGAAAAAGAAAAATGAATAAAAAGCATCCAAAATGGATAAGAAGAGGTAAAACTGTCATTATTTGCACATGCCATGATACTGTACATAGAGAACCCTAAAGCTTCTACCAAAAAACTACTAGAACTGATATATTAATTCAGTAAAATAGCAGGATACAAAATAACTATTCAGAAATCAATTGCATTTTTATACACCAATAATAATGAACTTTCAGAAAACTAAAAAAATACCTCATTTAAAATTGCATTAAAAAAAGAAAAAAGAAAAAACTGACTTCCAGCCAAGACAGAGAAGCATAGATGATCATACTGCATCTCCCTCACAACTAGAAGAAATATAGTATTTCTACCTCAAAACCGAATACAAACAATGCAGAAATTTCAGAAAATTGAGCTACATGGAAGCGCAACAAACAAAGAAGAAATACTTAGCCAGACAGGTAGGAGGGGCAGAGGAAGGGAGGAGAGCAGCAGCCACAACACCAGAGCTAAGGCTGAGGCAAAGAGCAGTCAAACATTTAAAACTGGGAAGTGATCCTGTGGCCAGACCTTGTAGCCCAGGATTCTAGTGCCAGGAAAAATAGAGCCAACAGCTTCAGACTGAGGCTGTGGCAAAAGGAGCAAATGTTTAAACATGGGAAGTAATCCCTAGCCCAAACCCCACATCCCATGGTGTCAGTGCCAAAAAAATAGCCATATTGCTTCTGGCCATAAAAAAACATTGGGGGTTGGGGCAGAGGAAGAAACTACCAGTCTCAACAGGCAAGCGGCATTGTTCCCTCTCAGTCCCCTTCCCCACATACAGCACCACAAAATAGTGAAAGGGGTCTACCCACACTGATGAATTCCTAAAGCTCTGCCCCTTACAATGTAACAAGTGTGACAGAATGACCTAAGACACAGAGGCAAACACAGAAAGCAGTCAAGCTGAGGAGATAGAGAAGTATGGCCCAAAAGAAGGAGCACATCAAGATGCCAGTTGGAGAACTAAGGGACAAAGAGATAGCCAACCTAACAGCCAAGGAGATAGCCTAACAGGTGCAGAGTTCAAAACACTGGTGATTAAGATGCTCACAGACTTGATAGATAAGCTTAAATACAACAAACACAGAAAGGAAAAAGTGAAGGCTGGGATATATGAAATAAAGAAATGCTCACATGAAACTAAGGGTGACAAGAAGGAAACCAGCATTGAAAAAATGATTTGGAACATACGGAAAAAATAAACAATCAACCAGTACAGAAAGAGGAAACAGAAATTTTAAAAAATAAGGAGAGGCATGGAAACCTCTTGGACAACTTTAAACATGCCAATATCCAAAGCATAGGGGTGCCAGAAAGAGAAGAGGAAGAGCAAGAAATTGAAAACTTATTTGAAAAAATAGTGGAAGAAAACTTCTCTAACTTGGTGAAGGAAATAGACACACAGGTCTAGGAAGCACAGACAGTCCCAAACAAGCTGGACACAATGAGGACCAAACCAAGACACAGCATAATTAAAATGCCAAAGGTTAAAGATAAACAGAGACTCTTAAAAGCAGCAAGAGAAAAAAAAGAGAGTCACATATAAAGGGGTTACTAATAAGACTGTCATCTGATTTCTCAAAAGATGCTTTGTAGACAAAAAGAGCCTGGTAAGAAGTATTCAAAGTGATGGAAAGCAAAGAACTACAACCAAGATTACTCTATCTAGCAAAGCTATCATTTAGAATGAAAGGGCAGATAAAGTGGTTCCCAGACAAGGTAGAGCTAAAGAAGTTCATCATCACCAAGCCATTATTAAATGAAATGTTGAAGGAACTTACTTAAGCAAAAGAGGATCGAAAGTATGAACATTGAAAAGACAACAAACTCACAATTATCAACAACAGGATCTAAGAAATAAAAACTAAAACTAAGCAGACAACCAGAGAGGGAACAGACTCTCAAAGATATGGGGAACATTTGGAGGGGCATCAGCTGGGAGGGGGAAGGGCAAGAAGAGGGGAAAAGTGCAGGGGTTAAGAAGCATAGCTGGTGGGTGCAGAATAGACAAGGAAATATTAAGAAAAGGAAACGGAGGGTAAAGCCAAAGAACTCACATGCATGACCAATGGATATGAACTAAGTAAGGTAGGATTGCTGGAGAGGGGGAGTGCTGGGCAGAGGGGAGCAAAGGGAAAAGAAATCGGGACAAATGTAACAGCATAATTTAAAAAATTTAAGAAATTAAAATACTCTAAAATACTTAGGAATAGATTTAACCAGGGACCTGTACTTAAAATATTATAAGATACTGAAGAAAAAATTGAAGAAGATGCAAGTAAGTGGAAACATATACTGTCTTAATGAATAGGAAGAATGAACATTATTAAGAAGTCCAACTACCCAAAGCACTCTATAGATTCAAAACAATTTCTCTCAAAACACAAGTGGAGTATTCCACAGATCTAGAACAAACATCCTAAAAATTTATATGGAACAACAAAATATTCCAAATAAACACACACTCCTGAAAAAGAACAAAGTTGTAGGAATCATACTATACTACAAGGTCATAGTAATCAAAACAGCATGATACTGCATGAAAACAGATATATAGATCAATGTAATAAAACAGAGAGCTCAGAAACAAACCCATACCTTTATTGTCAATTAACATTTGACAAAGGAGGCAAAAACATACAATGGAGTAAAGATAGTCTATTTAATAAATGGTGTTGAGAAAATTGGACAGATATGTGCAAAAACAAATGAAACTAGACCACTTTCAAACACAAAAATAAACTCAAAGTGGATTAAAGACTTAAATAGACTTGAAACCATAAAAATCTTAGAAGAAAACAGAGGCAGTAAAATCTGAGGTGTTTCTCATGATAATATATTTTTTTCTGATCTATATCCTCCAGTAAGGGAAATAAAATAAAAAATAATGGGACTACATCACACTACTTTTTGTACAGCAAAGGAAACTATCAACAAAAGGAAAAGATAACTAACTGAATGGGAAAATATATTTTCCAATGATACATATATGATCAGTGGTGAATATACAAAATTTATGAAGAACTTACACAACTCAACACCAAAACAAACAAACAAACAATCTAATTAAAAAATGGTCAAAGTACCTGAACAGACACTTCTCCAAAGTGTACAGATGGCAATAGACATATTTAAAAATGCTCAACATCACTAATCATCAGAGAAATGCAAATTAAAACCACAATGAGATATGACCTCAGACCTGTTAGAATGGCTATCATTAATAAATCAACAAACAACAAGTATAGGTGAGGATGTGGAGAAAAGGGAGCCCTTGTATACTGATGGTTGGAATGCAGTTTGGTGCAGCCACTGAGGAAAGCTATATAAAGCTTCTTTCCATAATTAAAAAAGTGGAACTACCATATGACCCAGCAGTTCCACTTCTGGGAATATATCTGAAGAAACCTTAAACACTGATTCAAAAGAATTTATGCACCCCTAATTCCATTGCTGCATTAGTTACAATAGCCAAGAAAAGGAGCAACTCAAGTGCCCATCAATATACAAGTGGATAAAAAAGCCGTGGTACATTTACACAATGGAATGCTACTTGACCATAAACAAGAAAATCTTATCTTTTGCAAAATCATGGATAGGCCTAGAGGGTATTACACTGAGTGAAATAAGACAGTTAGAGAAAGGCAAATACCATATAAGTTCACTTATATGTGGAATATAATGAACAAAATAAACCAACAAAATAAAAACAGACTAATGGACACAAAGAAAAGGTTGGCAGCTATCAGTGAGGAGGGTAGTTATGGGGCTGAGTGAAATAATTGTAGGTATTAAGTGAAGAAAAAAAGAACTCATAGGCACAGACAACAGTATAGTAATTACCATAGAAAAAGGGGGTGGGGGTTGGTGAAAAGAAGTAGAAGAGGGCACAGGAAGAATAAATGGTAATGGAAGGAGACTGGACTTGGGGCAGGAACAGATAACACAATATACAGATAATTTATTATAGAATTATATCCCTGAAACATATATAATTTTATTATTTGATGTCACCCCAATATTTTTTTTGAAATTCTGGAATAAAAGAAAACAGCAATAAAACATTAGATAATGTGACAAAATTAAGCCTAATTATATGTTATAGTAATAAATTTAAACACCATAAGTTTTCCTAGTGATTTGTGTTAGAAAATTAAATATGTATCATCAAAGGCATTTAAATATAATTTAAAAGATGGTTTAAAATGTAAAATAATTGAACAATGCTCAAAGCAGATGGTTTAAAATGAAAATAACAACAATTTTCAAAACAGAAAGTCAAGACCTGGGAAAAGAAAATATTTTGTGCTGATAAAAGGAACCCAATGCAGTTAAAATACAACAGACAATTAATGTGGTAGATGACTTACTGATCAAACACAAATATATAAACACCAAAACTCAAAAACTACCCAAAATAATGGATTGAGAAACATCCCACTATTGTTAGCTTATGACAGATTAAATAATATTAAAATGAATAACCTCTGAATAACATGTCACTAAATAAACTTAGATATACATATATGTCCTTAATACCCTTCAAAAAGAAAACATAGTTTCTTTTCAAATACCCATGGGGTGTAGGCATTTTAAAATTTGACCACCCATTCAGTGTGCTTGATAAAGGTCTTTCAAAAGGAATATTATTTTCTCAAACTTCAATGCAATACAAGCAGAGGATAAAATTATTTAAACAAATTTGAAACAAATCTAGAGGTTTCATAAAGAAACATTGGATCAAAGAGTCAATAAAAGTCAGGTGCGACCTACTTTGAAATGAAGTGTATTTATGTCAAAGGTTATATAGTATAGGCAGGGAGCAGTAATAAAACATATAAAGCTGTGAAGAAAAACAGCCTATAATGAAAAGTAATAAGCAATCAGCCTAAGAAGTCAAAAAATAATATACACAACAAAAGCTAAAGAAGAAGCAAATTATATGTGTAGAAATTAAGAAACAAAAAATATCAAAACTGGTTCTCTAGGTAAAATAATAAGTAAAAGGAATCTAGAGTCTTATTTTGAATAAATAAAGTTTTAAATTAGAAATAAAAATAAATATCTGAACAGATACAGGAACTTCCAAAGCACAAACATAGAAATAGCATTTTTCATCTATTCAACTGGTAAACTTGGAGAAAAATTCTCAGTACTGGGAAGAGAATGGTTATGCTACCATTGGAATATAACCTGGAAATACCGTATTTGGATATGATTGTTTAACTATGTATTCAGTGCCTTTAAATTTTTCACACTCTACTCAGTAATTACATGATAATTTATGCTATGAGAGATACCAAAAAAGTTGAATGATTTATGTTTTTATAGCACCTCCATATGTTGGGACATTAAGAAGCTGTTACAAATATTGCTTTTGAAGATTATTTAATAGCATGATAAATGCACCCTATAATGTCTGGAGTAAAAGAGAAGATTATGAAAGTGAATATATAATGTGGATTCCATTTAGTGAAAAGCCAAATATAGATGACAACACTCAAATATTTGTGTAGTTGTATTATTATTTAAATATCATCTAAATACTTTTCTATAGTTCCCAAATTTATGATAATGAGCATAAATACTTTAACAATCAAAATGAATTCTTAAGATTTCTGGCTAAGATAGCACTGCAAATTGACATATTCAATGCCTCTTCCTCAAAATATCATTAAAAAAGCAACTTAAGCTAAAATTTCAAAAATTAAAAGTCACATCTGTACCCAATACAAGACAAATATCTCCATACAGCAGAAAAGTATTGACACAGACAGGCAGGAGCAAATACTGGAACTAAGGTATTGTTGATCTCTAGGTCTAGAAATGGACAACAGCAATGAGAGGGCTGTCATGGACTAAACCCTGGATCAGGGTCACAAGCTGGACTCACAGCATGACTGGGAGCTGATAGGGTCACCCACTCTGTGAGTGTGTGTGTAGCAGGTGGAGACTTTGCACTGTACCAAACCCTGTGCACATGAAACAGGAAAGAACAGACCAAACCACATATGAAATTTGTGATAAGCTGCTAAGTGCTAAGTACAATATCCCTAATACCATTATGGGACAGGAATAGCACTATAGGACAGAAGTCTCAGCCCACTGAAATAAAACCTGTTTCTGGCCTGAGATTCTCAGTTAGCAGTACATCTCATATTCTCAGGGAGCTACTGAAAATCTCCAAAGCATGGTATATATTTAAAGATAACTTCCCTTTAGATCAACCAACAAACTAAAATTCAAAACCACTAAGGAAAAAACAGAACCAAGAAGATGTTCAACAAAATCAACAGCTGGAGGATGATTTAGCTTCTGAAAAAAATTCACATAGAAATTTCTGAATTACCTTCATTTAAAGATATAAAGAGATAATTTATTTTTATAGAAAGGGAAAGGGGGGAAGGGGGAGAGAGAGAGAGAGACAGACAGACAGATAGACATTAATGTGTGGCTGTCATCTCTGCACCCCTAACTAGGGACTTGGCCTGCAACATAGGCATGTGCCCTGACTGGGAATCGAACTGAAGACCCTTGGTTTGCAGGCTGGTGCTCAATCCACTGAGCCACACCAGCCAGGGCTATTTTTAAATAAATTAAACAAAATGAAAAATACATACATTGAGAAAATAACATAAAATAATCAATTAAAAAGTAGAAGACAAATAATATAATAGAAATGTCAAAACTCTGTGTATGGAATAAACCCAAGAATTTCTATATTAAAGGGAAAACTTGTGAACCAGGTGATAGTACTGAGGAGATCATTCTGAGCACAGTACTGAGGAGTAATGAGTAAAAAACAGAAAAGAGAAAATTAAGAGGTATGGAGCCTTCAACTTATACCTAATAAGATTTCTGGAATAGCCAATAGAGGGAATGCTGAGAAGCAATTTAAAGAGATAACAATGGAGAACTTTTCCATAACTGAAGAAAGTCTTAAATTTTTAGATTTAAAGCGTAATTAATAAAGACAAATATGAACCTGAACATACTGCAATAAACTGGCAAAACAAATCTGGCCAATGGGCTGTGAGTGGAAGTAACATGTGTCATTTCTCAGGCAAGAATAAAAAAAAGAGAGGGTTTAAGTTTTGCATGAGTTCTTTTTCCCTAAAGCTTCTTGACACGAAGACAGCCTGGATCTGTGGTTCACCATATGGATGGCAGGTGCCTGGAGGGTCACACAAGACAGGGCAGATTTTGCAGAAGGCTTTTCTTGTATTATTCTGCTGAGATTTTAAAATTGTTTGTCATCATCTTAACCTAATAGAACAACTTTATAGGAAACACATAGCGACGATCACAAAACATGAGGAAGGATTTAAGTTTAGAAGGTTAAGCAGCACAATTAGCAATCTTGGCATAAAAGATATCTAAGGAATTTTGACCCCATCTAATAAAGTTTTTTTTTTTTCCAGTAATTCTGCTGATGCCTATTATGTACCTATACTATTCTAGGTCCTGAGGTATAGTGGTGAATGGAAAAGTCAAAAATCCACCCCCCCCCCCTTTTTTTTTTTTTTAGTTTCTATTCTATTAAGGAAAGAACATGTCACATAAAAGAGAAAAGTGACAGGGGAGGGTGGGTGTCTTGGAGTGCTATATGAAATAGAGTAGTCAGAAAAGGTGTTTCCGATAATTCCTTTGAATAGAGAGAACAACATATGTAAATGTCAGGCAGATGAGCCTGCAGCAGGTGTGCAAAGGCCCTGAGGCAGCAGCATGTGATTCAGAGAAAGACAGGGAAAGCCTGCCATAAAACAGGATCAAAGAGCTGATAGAAAACTAAATAAATCATGGAATATCTTCAAGGCCATAGCAAAACCTGTGGATTTTACCCGGAAAGAACTGGGAAGCCTTTGGAGACTTTTGAGCAAAAGAGTAACATGATTCTGGCTACTATTCAATAAAGATAGAAGTGTTTGCCTGATGGAAGCAGTTCAGAGACTTGTATAATATTCAGATAATGGCTGTGATTTTTTGCTATGGAAAAGCTAGATTCAGGCTATATTTTGAAGGCAAAGAAAACTGGATATATATGTATGTAAATTACACATCAATGTAAGGAAAAGTAAGGAATTAAAGATGATTTTATAGCTTTTGGCCTAAGGAAAAACAATAAAAAAAGTGTTGCCATTTCCTGAGATGAGGAAGGCTATGGAGGAAGCAAGTTTGGAAGCTGAAAATAAGTAAAGACCATATGTTATTTTTAGGCATACACTATACAGTTACAAAAATTTGCCATGTGCTTAGGTACAGAGGAGCCCTCAAAACTTTTCAAAGAATAGCAACCAGATCATATCCATGACTATATGCAATTAAATTAGAAAGAAAGAAAGAAAGAAAAAAAAAAGACAGGAAAAACATCGTGATTTAGAGAGAAAATCCAGATTAGTGAACTAGTAACATAAAAGTAAATCAATAAAAAAGTTCATTCAAAATAATAATAAAAGATGCAAACTTCCAACGTAAAAGATTGAAAATCAAGACAGAATAAATAGAGATAAAAATAATGGGTTTTTGACTAACCTGTTCTCCTTCTTTGCCTCTTTCTCTGTCTTCCCCTCTACCCTCTGCACCTGATGTAAATGACCCTTGGACTTGAGCAACATGTGGGGATTGACCGTAGGAGATGGGATAGAGAGGGTAGGGCAGGGGAGAGCAATGGAAGAAAATGGCACAAATGTATTACACCACCAATAAATTTACTTGAAAATATTTAAATTGCAAAAATTAAAAACAAAAACTTTTAAAAAGAGAAAAAGAAATGAAATGGCCACTTTCAACAATAAAAATAAAATAAAAAATAATGGAAGAAATTTGTGATGGCCAAACAAAAAGGTCTGGATACACTGAGCATTGGAGAGGATAGAGGGGAAACAAGAACTCTCAAACTCTCTGAATTGGAAATTACTGCAATTACTTTGGAAAGCAATTTGGAAATACATAATAAAATATTTCTGAAAAGACCAATTTTTAGTATATAGCCTTAAAAAAAATCTCACACATCTGTACTACAGGATAGAGATATATGGATGTGACTTGCAGCTTTGTCACAATAGCAAAACATTGGAAATGATTGTATATACAGAAAGGACAAACTGCCTTATATTGCTACAGTGGAATGCTGTACAGCAAACTCTATGTATATATACACCAACATGGACAGTTCTCAAAAACACATGGATGAAAGAAAAACAAGTTGTCAAAAGATACAGTATAACAGTTTAGTTTGTAAAATTTTTTATTCTTTTTATTGTTCAATTATAGTTGTCCCAATTTTTCCCCCATTGCTCTCCTCTGTGCTACCCACCACCCTCTCCCACAGTCAGTCTCCTCCCTGTTGTTCATGTCCATGGGTCCTTTATACTTGTTCCTTGACTAGTCCCTTCTAAAACAATGTTCCATACTATCTGTGAATGTATAAATATCTACACAGTAAAAATGATTTAAAAAATGAGCTTAGATACACACCAAAGCTTGACAGTGTTTACTTTGGGGGAGTAACGGGGGGGATGGGACTAGGGAGAGGAATGTGAAAGACTTGATTTTTTATAATATTGCTTTTTTAATAATAAAAGGGATCTGAAATAAATATGATAAAACATTAATAAATCTTGCATATTCAGTGGTGGGAATGTGAGTAACATTCATTACATTTTTCTCTGTACTTTTTTACATAAAATAATGTTTAATAAAAAAGGAAACAAACAAAACCTTTTATTGCTTCTCTCAGTTCCAAGCTATCACCGGCCTATCCTTGGGAATGTACCTGGTCTTCAATTTGATCCTTGACAGGACTGAATAAGGTATTATCCCAGGGTCACCACTGACTCAAACTTCTCTCTGCAGTCTTACCAATCTGGTTTGTTGAACTTATTCCCTCCAGAATAAATCCCATCTGTATTTTCAAGACTTTCCCAGTGGACAGTTGGAATGATGCAAGCTACAGCAGGGCTGTGATTTACTCTGGCAAATGAAGAATTTATGGCTCTACGTGTGCCCTGAGTTTGGGTAACAGGCAAATAAACATCCCAAATGACCTGTACCTGTAGGGTCAGAAGCCAACAGAGCTCTGAGGGGTATCAGGGCCACAAAAAATGTTAAGACTTCAGAATCAGAACCTTCTCTTTTCAAATCCTAAAGTCAAGGTCCTGATTATGCTGGTTAAATACCAGCAGAGAACTTTCTAAAGCATGCCATACAACTAGAAATATTATCATTACCTTTCAGAAAAACACAGAAAACTGACTATAGTAGCTGTTATGGTACCAGCTTTCTATTCCTTGTTACTCACAAAATACAGGAGAAAATGATCTTATTTCAACTACCAAATCATGGAGATAGGTAGGCTTCCCTGGAATAAATGACTTTAAATCGCCATATCCCCTCTAGGTTCCTTAAGAAGAGGTCTTGTGCCTTATTCCACCAAGTAACCCCCATAGTGTTTTGCCTTAGTAGGTACACTATACTATACATACACACACACACACACACACACCCCACACACACACACATTGGGAATCTATAAATATATATCTATGAGTACACTAATATATTGATATATTTATATATGTGTGTGTGTGTGTGTATATACATTGACCACATTTTTTTCTTTCCTCTTTCCTCCTAGTCTCAATATTTTATAGAGTTTGGTCTTTGGTTAACATTATTCACCATCTTGGATTCCAAAGCTTGAGACTTACAGGCTCTCCCATTCTCCTTCAGCATGTAATGCGGTGATTCCTGAATTAAGAACAACCTAAGCCCATGCTTGGCTAGATGCATAAAAGCACTCAAGCATCAGATAGCAGGTTCTTTGGGTCAAGGAGTGGTAACAGGAATACAAAGGATTTCCAAACATGCTGAGTTAGGTAAAAACCCTTGAATGAACTTAGAAAATTGTTTTGTTGTTGTTTTGCTGCACTTAGGAAAATAAATAAGATACCATCTATTCTTAAATTTTCTTGTCCTGAAGAACTGTCACCTCCCTACATCTATGCTGAACTCAAGACTGGGGCTCAAGCCTGGCTTTCATGTCTCACTTCTACCACAGTTCTACAATTCCTATCAACACATCCTCTTTCAGCTTCGTTGTGAGCAAGCTCTTTGTACTCACTTGCTGGGCTGAACTGGGGAGAGTTCCTTAAATAAGGAGATGAAAGTAATTAATTATCTTCTGAGATCAGGAGCTTTCTATGAGGTTCAGATTAGATAAAGGTGATCTCTGCCAGGGGAAAACCTAAGCCTTCAACTCCCTTTTCTGTAACACTAGCTTTTTTTGCCACAGAAGAAAAGCAAAGGCAAACATTTTGCTCAGAGACTAGCTGAATAAAGCTTTGGTTTTATGGAACAGAGAGCCAAAGCCCTAAGGAGTAAAGAACTATCTATTCTGTAGTCATGTTAAAGACCAACAAAAACTCCTTCATTTAGCTTTCCACCTGGGCTTTGTTTCATCCAAGTGGAAGATGTCCATTGTCCATTAGCTCATCTGTAATCTCTTCTTCTCCGATGATTTAAGTTCTCCAAACAACGTCTTTCCTCAGCTAGCAATAGAATTGGTGCTGCATTCCCCAAGGTCAGGTGTAACTCAAAGTCTTTTATTTTCCTATAATTTACAGATTATTAGCAACCATGCTTTCATTATTGAGATGTCTAATGAAATGAAAACCATGAGAAGAAATCACCATTAACCCAAAAGACAAAGATTAAATTAATTTTAATTTCTAAGTTCTCATAGAAAAGAAAATCACTCATCTATTCCAAAAGACTTTGAATATCTTGGCATCCAATGAAGACAGTTATTGAAATGCCAAAATATCACCTTATGATCCATGGCAAGTTAAGATACAGAGAGCTGATAGTGATGAGTACATGAAAAATTCCACCTGCCATGTCCCAAAGAAAAAGCAAAGTTATGGTTGAAACATAAATGTGGATAAAACACTTTAAACTTTACACCACATTGTACTGACAGCTAGAAAAGTGATATTGAAGACGGTTTCCTCTGTTAACTTCTCTTAGTTTTTCTCAATATAATACTGGCCATTACAGTTAACATGGCCCTGTGTGTTTGCTATCCCAGAATCCCCAAAAGCTAACTAATATAATACAGTACTGGACTAAAATCGCAAATTCTAGACAGGAGTCAAGATCTCACTCAGAGTTCTTCTGAGCATCAAAGATACGATGCATGAATTGGGTGGGCAATGGACCATCAAGTCTACAAGAGGATGTGCATTATCTAGCCTAAACTGTAAGCATTTTGAAAATGGAATTTGTAAGAAAATGCAAAATAGACCCTTAAACCAAACAAATACTTGCCTGTCAGGTTTAGCACTTAGAAATATACACGTCTTTGTCTTGGCCAAACTGTAGTTGGTGGCCTGGTGCTGTTATAGGGACACTGGGCTAGAAATGAGGGCACAAAAACCTTACTTCTGATTTCACAGCTAGTTAATTGGTGGTCATGCTCTTTGCCTCAGTTTCTTCATCCATTACATGACGATGTCAGATTAGCTCACCACTATCTTTTGCATACTCTAAGACTGAACAATTTTATGAGACTTAAGTGGGGTAAACCTTCATTTGTGCTTAACCAAATAAAGAAGAAAATCACAAGAAAGTAAAGATGATTGCATCTTCTTTCTGAAAGTAAAATTTTCCTCATTAAAAGGCAACTGAATATGAAACAAAGAGCTTTTCATTCCATGAGGTTTGACTCCGAAGCTCAGCAAATACAATTTAGAAATATTTCTAAGAATCCCTAAAAAGAGAAATCAACTGTGGTAAAGATGAAAGAAACCTTACATATGATTTCCTTTATCCTCTCACTTAAAAGTTAAGAACCTAAACATCTGAGGAGGGAAGCAAGATTGTGGAAAAGTAAAATGCCTGACAATCATGGGAACCCAGGTTCAAGCAGTTTTTCTCTGGTTACTGCATTCTGCTGAACATCTCTGCTCTGACAGATAATGATCATTTTCTTGCAGAAGACCAAGGTATAGCTCTATCATAAATGAACTCTGTTTGCCAAACTAGACATACTTGCAGGACAATTGCCTTATATTAATCCTTAGGAATTGCATAGAAATGGGGATTTTCATCAGAGTGATTGAATTAAAAAGAAATGCTTGCCTAGATCAGGGCTTTTCATGAACACTTTGTTCATTGAAATTTGAGAGTAAAACTCCAAAATGTGCCTGGATTTTTCAGGCAGAGATTGGCTTGCTGGCAGATATCCAGCTAGAAGGTAGCTATGGCCATGACCTAAGAATACCACTTCAGAGAGCATGGTGCCACTGAACCTCACCTCTGGCTCATTTTTCCTATTTTTCTTTAAAATAAGACAACTTTTAAAGAATAGTTTGAGGTTCACAATAAAATTGAGGGTTAGCCCTGGACAGTGTAGCTCAGTTGGTTGGAGTGTCACCCCATAACTGGAAGGTTGTGTGTTTGATTCCCAGTCAGGGCTCATGCCTAGGTTGTAAATTCAATACCAGACATTTCTTTTCTTTTTTCTTTTCTTTCCTTCCTACCTTCCTCTTTCCCTCCCTCCTTCCTTCCTTCCTCTCTCTCCCTCTCTCTTTCTTTCTCTTTCTTCCCCTCCCCTCTCTCTTTCTCTCTCTCTCTCAGCAATAAAAAAATGTCCTTAGATGAGATTTAAAAATAATTCAGGGACAGATATAAAGGTTTCCCATATGCCCTCTGCCCCAACTTATACATAGACTAACTACCACATTATTAACATCGCTTATCAGAGTTGTACATTTTTTATAATTAGTGAATCTGAATTAGCACATCATAATCATCCAAAGTCCACAGTTTACGTTAGGGTTCATTCTTGGTGTTGTATCTCCTATAGGTATGGATTAATGTGTGATGACATGAAGCTATCATTATAATATCATATAGAGCATTTTCACTGCCCTAAAAATCTTCTGTACTCTGGTTATGTATCTTTTGCCCTGACAATCCATTGACCTTTTTAATTGTCTCCAGTTTTGCCTTTTCCAGACTGTCATATAGACTGACTTCTTTCACTTAGTAATATGCATTAAGGTTGCCTTCGTGTCTTTTCACAGCTTGATGCAGTTCATCTCCTTTTAAGCACTAAAGAATATTCCATTGTCTGGATGTACCACAGTATATATGAGGCCTGTCCCAAAAGTACCAAACCATATGTTTTAATTATATTGACATTGGCTCGATACTTTCAGGACAGACTTCACATAACTTTTCACTTGTTGAGGACTATCTTGATTATACTCAGGTTTTGGCAATTTGAGTAAATCTTCTATAAACAACTGTACAGAGGTTTTGGTGTGGACATAAGTTTTCAGCTCCTTTTGGTAAATACCAAGGAGTGAGATCACTGGAGCACCTCTGGCTTTTGCAGCTGAAAAGTTAGGAGAGAAAACAAATAAGATTTGATACTTATGATCATTTTGGCCATAAAATAAAAATAGAAAACCTGCTTCAGGTTGGGCAAGAACCTGGTATGGAAAGATTAAGGAACTGAAACAAGAGAAGGCATGTAATTAGATAGAGAAGTGAGAAACATAATAGCACAAGTCCACATCCTGCTGAATGGGGCTAGAGAGAAGACACCCCCCCACACACACCCCCCCATCAAACATTGAAGCCTTTCTGGTAGAGGAAAATTTTAGGGACCTTTCTAATGGTTGATGGTTAATGCATGAAAGGGTTAATGCATGAAAGATGGGGCTCTGTGATTTTCTTAGCCTGAGTATGTTTGTCACTGTTGTTTAAATTTGGATTCAGCTTTCATACACATTATCTGATTAATAGTCCCAACACTCCTATCACTATATATTATTGTTTTCCCCATTTTACATGTGACATAACTGTGGCAGTAAGAGGCTCAATAATTTTCTCAAGGTCTCACAATAGTTTAAAAAAAAAAAAAAAAAAAACCATGAGGGTAAAAAATAAAACTGGCATGTAACTATTATTGTTATTCCCCACTGTCTCCAAAAGTCAGGAAAAATTGAGAAGTGTGTTGTGGGTGGTTTATAAATTAGTTTCAGTTGACTTGGTTTCCCTTGCCCTTAATTAAATTCTAAGTCAAAGAAAGAGACAGAGATAGAGACAGAGACAAAGAGATGCCCTCTCAAAATGAAAGTCACCATATTAACATAACTCATGCACCACCTGGGGTATGTTCCTTCTTCTTTAAATAATGGAAAAGCTGCTGATGGAAGGAACACAAGTGGAAGATTTACCAGTGAGAATAAATATGAGAAGAAAAGATTCTTAGGTTGGTTTATTATGAGCCCAGTCAATTATAAGCAGCACATTTTGACACCACTGTAAGTAATACTCTTCTGTCAGTTAGCTGATGGAGATTTTCTGTTCAATATATTGTCATAGACACATGATGAAGGGGAGATGTTGGATGGCATATAGAGTACACAGGAATAAATATGTGAATAATCTTACAGGCTTTGAGACTTCCAAATACTATGACAGATATGAACTATAGTCCATTTCCATTCAAAGACTAGGGGACTAATGATGACAAGTTGAACAGTGTAATATCCATCTTTACAGCATACAGCTTGTATCTGATGGTTATGCTTGAAGGGCCATCATTTGACCTGGCCTATTTCCAGTCATGTAATAATGAGAAGCATTTAACTGGGTCAGATGGAATGTGAGAGCTAAAAGGGATCTGAAATCATCCACTGCTACCCTCCCATTAAATAAATGAAGAAAATAAGACTAAGTGAAGTTAATTGTCTTGTTCAAGATCAGTTATAAAGTCAGTTAAAGATCATGCAGCAAAACTAAACTCAATGGAACTGAGAGAGAGCTGAACTTATTTCAATGTCAATATGGGATAGTAGGAAAATGGAGGCCATTTTAGGGTGACAGGTAATACCCTCAATTTATTACTAATCCTGAACCTTGTCTATAAAAGATAATTTATTCAGCTATTTAAAGATTATACACACACACACACACACACACACACACACACATTTGTCCACAAATGATACAATTCATTTCATTCAGTATCAGCTAACATCTTCTAAATCTTAAATGGTCAATGAGCTTTGCCCACGTCCACCTCTTCCAGGAGGCCTTCCTGGATTGGGCTACTTTCTTTCCCACATTAGCATGCACAGGCACTGGCCTCACAACCTTGGAGTTACTGATTTATGGAATATATTGGAGTCTTTAACTGCTCTTATATCATTAACTATTTAGAGTTAGTTGCTTGAGTTTGAGGACTGTAGCTCATGAGAAGTCCCAACCATGAAGTGAATTCATATGCTCTACTCCAGACCTTGGGAATCAGAAATTATGGTGGGCAGTGGCAAGATTTTTAAAAAGCTCCCCAAGAGGTTCTTCTGCACCTTAGAATTTGAGGATCTCTACACTAAAGAAGGTTAAACATTTTTTAATAGTACTATGTCTAGAGAAACCTCAAAAATATACTTGTCCACCTACACCCCTGCATCAACTATGGGGGGTTGCCACTGCTACCATCATCTCTGATGTGCTGAGTGAGGGCATGATGCTTTGAGAGCCTGCATTCAACAGTGAGAACCAATGAGCACTCCTAACCCCTGTGTCCTCCAAGTGAGAGGAATCCAATTCTAAGGTTGACTCGGTTGGTCTTTTGCTTTACACACACTTGAATGAGATTTTGGAGTTCACTGAATTCCTCCTAAGGAATCTCCTTAAGAGACAGTATCTTTCCTATACATTATATACATCCTATATATATAGAGAGAGAGACAGTATCTTTCCTATACTTTCCTATACATCCATATCTTCCTGCTGGACCCTCACTCTGGTAAGGACTGAGCAAACTGCAAGGGGAGAACAAAGCAGGAGAGATGACACAAGAACAATAATGCACCCCAAACCCAGGAAAATTTAAGTTATTGGCCCTAAATAGTAAAATTACTAGCAAGATTAGGAAACAAGCTAATGTCACACATTTGAATACCCCATATATATCTCTTTAAACATTACTGCCTTACAAACATCAAACATGAAATTAAAAACATTTTCTTTGAGGTTTGTGGCAATTCCTTTTAGAGTATGAAACATACCTGTGTGCTTCTGTGTCACTGAAATAGCACTAGACTGAGAGAAACATCTGTATGTTTACCTTTGTCATATTCAAATTTAATTTAGGCAATATATTACTGAAGTAAGCAACCAAAAATTAAGTTTACTCATGTTTATATTTTTTAAATCAAATACTGAGTTCAAATACAAAGTACTCACTATGTGCTAATTTATTTGAACTTTCCATCATCATTCAATTAGGCCCAATTTTGACAATATGTTATGTGTATATGTGGAAGGTGTGCATATATACATTGTCTAAATACATATGTATAAATTGCCAGAAAAATGGAAACTTTATAAAAATATCTTCATGCTTGAATCATTCAAAAGCCATCTGAATATACAATAACATATACATTTGGATTCAAATTTATGAAACAGCATGAGAAATAGCTTTCTTAACTCCATAGTAATAAAGAATCAAGAAACAGATATTTTTTCAATTTCTTCCCATTACATTTTATGTCCACATTTAGATGTATCTGGGAAGATCTCTAAACTGACACCACTGTGAGAGTCCCCTGGGATTCACAAATATCATTTCCATGACACTCAGAAAACTGAGGGAAAGAGGAAAATGTGAGCGGCAATAAATTGGAGCTAATCTCTTTCTGCCACAACCTGAAATGATACTTGGCCAGGTAATCTCCCCATCCTCCATGCAGTAATAAGAGCTTGTCTATCTCTCCCAGATGCCCAACCTGAGGACTGGTATCTCCCCCAAATGCTTGTACTAGAAATTTCCTAACAGGATTCCAATGCTCTAAAAGAAAAAGATGAAAAATAATGCTGTCATGCAATAGACATTGTAAGTTTGAAGAAAAACCAAAGCCTAGTGTTGCAGGTCTGTAATAAATAAAACAACCAATGGATTCTTTTGGACTATAAAGCTCAACCAACCATAAAATGCACAAAGAGCCTCTGATGAGGGTTTGGAGCCTTCTAGAGCTCCATTCAGTGTGGTGCTAGCCTGTCTCAGTGCTGTCCAAGCAAGGAAATTTGTGACTCTAAACATGCAGAGCACTGGTTGGGGAGGGGGGTGTAGAGGCATTGAGCCAAAGAGATGGGGTGGGGTTAGGGAAGAAACTCAGGGACAGAGACAATAGAGTGCTGTTCGCTGGGGGAGGGGGAATGGAGGAGGAGGAGGAAGGTATAGGAGAGAGAAATTGTGATGGGCTGAGACTTGACTTAGGGTGGTGAACACACAATACAGTGTACAGATGGTGTGTTATAGAATTGACCCTGAAACCTGTTTAATTTTGCTAACCAAGAAATCTAAGTAAAAAATAAAATAAAATAAACATGCAGAGCACAGAGTGGCCAAATGGTGCCCAGGACTGTAAGTCACGGTGGTGTTGCATTTTGATCATGGCTCTGGAAGCAGATGATCTCAAGGACATTTACTGCTTTGCTCTTTGTTGAAGCCCTATTAGGAATAGGTCATTGCCTCTGATTAACTGGGTGACTTTGGACAAATCATTTAACTTCCCTGATTCTCAGTTTCCTCATCTGAAAATGAGTGGCAGAGCCCCTCCCAGTTGTTGCGAGGGCCAAAGTGAGTCAAGCAGGAAGTGGCAGACTGGCCCTGAGTGTGCACCAGTGATTAGCATCATCCCTTACATTGATGCTAGAAGTGGGACCCAGTCCAGAGGTCTGGCTTGTTAGAAATTCAATGAAACAAGCATCCAAAGGTAAATAAGTAAAGGTGGCAAATGCTCCCATCTGCTTTTCTGCAGCTCCTCCTCAAACTGTTTACTCTGCCTCCCCTGCTCTAGGGTTTTCCTGTCACACTTTGAGGCTTGGTGCTAGCTAGTATCACCAGACACTATGCATCTTCCCCTCTCCTTTGTGTTTTGCTTTACAGTCCTCTGTTGCCTGTTTTCCTCACAGATCATGATTTACTCAGGCCCCTGGGCCCAGAGAACCCTGCTCAGAACTTTGAGCGCAGTAGGTCTGCAATAAATATTTCATAGAATGGAGTGAGAAAACTAACAAGAGGGGAAAAAACCCAGTAAACTAAGGTATTAGGGGGATTTTAATCTCAACTGGGGAAACAAAGTATTTCTTTAACCTTGGAAAAATCATTTAATTTATTTGAACATCATCTGCAAAAATAATTGTCCATTTTCTTTTGTTGTTCTCAAATTCTATAACTTGAAGAAAAACAGCTGCAAAAGGGTCCTTTATTATCTGGTCTGCTTGTTAGAGCAAAAGAATGAGACAAGCAGAGTTGGTCTCTCAGTCTAACTTTTTAATTAGCACTGCCAGCTGTTTTCATTTGTCTTACATATGCATGTATCTACGTGTCTCTATTTACTTAGATCGTGAAGATTCAAGGCACTGAGCCAATTGGTAAGATTAAAACATCACCAAGTTTGGGTCATTGCTCTCCTGCAGGAGCTGACCCAAAATCTCTGTCCATAGAGAGAAAATACGCTTGCAAACCAGTGACCACAGGCAGCAGCTGTGGGAGGAAGCTGCAGCTCAGGTCAATGGAGAGAGTGAGAACAAGAGAACCTGGGCCCACAAGGGCCTGGCTTTGGCTGTAAGCCTCCCTCGGCAAAGCATCAGCCACCTGACAAACTGAAGGCCTGCCTAGATTTATGAATTTTCTAAACCCAATCAGAATGAAGCCTGCTCTGACCTGCAGAAGGTCAGTTGACCATATTGAATATTTGTCAACATTCCATGGCCAAAGATAAAGTGAGTGACTGTCCAAGACAGGTTTAGAAATCTCCCTGCTTATTCCTGGCAACTGGGGGTATCTGTCTGGGAACAAAGAGCACAGGGAGTGGATTTCCCTTCCCTGAACACAGACACTCTTGGCACAGGGTCCAGAGGTCCCTGTTCAAAAGCCAGTATCTTGTCACCAACGTGCAGCAGCTCAAGTTGCAAGAAGCAGATGTGGAAAGACACTGTTCACCCTGTCAGTGCACAAGGGGTCCACTTTGAAGTAGAAGGTGAAGGCAGCAGAGTGAAGACTCAACCCCGCAGTGGACACATCCTATATCCTACATCCTACATCCTACCAAAACCCCAACTGACCCGAGTTGCCACATGGAACACAAACCTGATTTTACTTGCTTCCCTTTCACCTTTCACAGCCCAGTGGCAACAGAACTTTTTCTTCACAAGCTTATTTTCTACTTAAATGAAAAATTAATTAATGTCCTTCTTAATGTGTATTCAAGCAGCTATGGGGACTGGAAACCAGCCTCCAATCCACTTATTCCACCAGCACACCTGTTAGCTCCCTTTCTTCTAAAATGAGAGCATCAGAGACACTGTGTGATATGAAACCAGAGGTACCCTGGCTGGTAGCACAGTGGATAAGGTGCCGGCCTGTGAACCCAAAGGTCGCAGGTTTGATTCCCCAGCCAGGGCACATAACAAGGTGGCAAACCAGGTCTCCAGTCAGGTCTGTGGCTGGAGGCAGGTGAAAAGCAACCATACATTGATGTCTCTCTCCCTCTCTGCCTCTCTCCCTTCCCCTCTTTCTAAAAATAATGAAATTTAAAAATCTTTAAAAGAAAAAAAAAGAAAGAAAGAAACCAGAGGTAGACACTCAACACACCTAACGATCCTCTCAGCATTCAGAACTAATAGGATGTGTCAGTATAACTAAAGCCTAGCACTTCCTCTCATTCCTGAGGCAACAGATGGGATTAAAGTAAAAAATTGGGGAAGTTACTAATATCCCAGCAGCCAAAGCATTTACTTCATCCTCCTAGTTTCTACCAATGCCTAACAAGCAACCTGGAGTATGATATTTCTTTTCATTATCTGTTTAGTTTTTTGGATCCCCATTGCCTTTGCCAGAAAGATGAACATTTTCAGAACCTGAATATGAAATCTTTATCCCTGAATTTTGTTTTTGGGTAACAACCTTCTGGGATCTAGTGTGGCCTAGTGAACTGGTGACCCAAGAACAGACCCTTCTGAGAGGACAGCACTCTGATCATTTGTGTGATGAGTATTCAGTAAAGACAAGGTGAGCAGGGTAGTGTTGCAGAGCGTCCAGCACAAGGAGTGTGACATCAAAGTGTAATCAACTACTGACCTCCTCTGAATTTGTTCCTGTTTGAGCTTTTCCGAAGAGCAGTAAAGTACTTGACCTACATGGCTCTTAACTCAATCTCCGGTTGCCTTTTTAGCACCTTCCCTATAGATACCCCTCCCTTTGCTCTGAGAAGTGCTAGGCAACACCTCTAGCTCATTGATCATTCTCTAGAGGCCTAAGTGAATTCATGCAGCTCCTGGGGCCTCATGTAAAAGAGACTTAATGCAAGGACACTGGTGGCACTGAGACACCTCACTTAGGAAGAACCTTTCTAGTCTGGTCAAAGGCCAAATTGTAGTTCTGCCAGTGTTTACCCATGTGACCTGGAGAAGTCACTTCATTTCCACCAGAAACTCAGAGCTCTCATTTGTAAAGGACAGGCTTAGGTCACATAATCTCAAATCCCATTGCAAGTGAATATTTGATGGTGCCTTTCTTGCTGTGGGAACTAGGGATGGGTGCATAGCATAAATTAACCTTAATTTATCTATGAAATTAAATATTACTACCAGAAAGTGTTCTAGTCCATGAGCAGAAAGATCACAGTGGATCCATTCCAGACTGTTTCTTATGGGAAGCTTAAGAAGAAGAGATCTGTCCTGAAAGTATTGAGATAATGACAGTATAATTAAAACAATTTGCATGGCTGATACTTTTGGGACATACCTCATATGTCTTATTTATCATTTTAAAGCCAACATCTAACATAATGCTTGACTATTAGCAGGCAATTAAAATTTGTTGGATTAATCCATGAGTGAACAAAAAACTCAAAAGAAAGCAGATACTTTAAAATGGGTTGAATCTATCCTTCCCTCTATATGTGTTTGCATGCATGCAGGTGTGCCTTTCTATGTGTACATGTGTATGAGGTCTCCATCCTCAAAGAACTTACTGGTTAGTGGAAGAAAGAGAAAATAGTACCGGGTGCTAAGTGATATGTCTCTTAGAATATCAGAATACTGTTGTATTCTGAACATCTAGCCAGAGCCTGGCTGATGGTAAGTGCTCAGCAGAGTTTATTGGATGGATGGATGGATGAGTGGATGGGTGGATGAGTAGATGGATGGATGTATGGATGGATAAATGGGTGGATGGATGAGTGGGTGGGTGGGTGGGTGGATGGATGGATGGATGGATGAGGGGATGAACGAGTGGATGAATGAAAGGAAGGAAGGAAGGATGAATGGATGGATGGACTAATGAGTAACAAAGTAGTGATACGTACATTGTGAAATAATCTGTGCAACTTTGATTCACATTTGTCCCTTAAATGACATAGAAACAAGCAATCGTGTCTTTTCTTTTCCAATTTTTTTAGAGGGTGTAGAGAAAAAGGAGGAGAAATAATTAAGCAAAGAGAAGGGGCAGGTGGGGAGAGAGAGAGAGAAAGAGAGAGAGAGATAAAAGCTAAAGCAAAGGCCAAGAGTTCTACCTTTTTCAGTGGGCAGGAAGGGATCGTCTGTTAAGGGTTCACTATAAATCAGGACATTGATGCTTTGGAGATAGAAGAAATGAGGAGAAAAAGAAAGGGAGCTGAGAAGGCAACAATAGTTACCATGAAATTAGTTATACAAGGACATAAATTATATCTTTATTTTTCTGTTACTGATCACTTAGGATTTTAATTTTTACATTTTTAAAGAGACTTCTGTCTTGAGCCCAGGTGAAGAGCATTGGGGTTAATAATAAGCTTAAGCATCAGCCACCCATTTGGATTTGGGAATTTGTGGCAAGAAATTGAATTTCTGCCTCAGTGTGCAAAAGCCTTGTTTCCTATGCTGTCGCCCAAGTTATCCTAGTTACATCCAGGTTTAGCACCAGACAACAAGTTTGGACCAGGGCACTCTAGGTGGGCATGAATTTAATTCCGTGATAAATGAGAGTGGCTACCTGGCCATGCAGGTCAAACAAAACCAACTGGAGTAATCTAAGGGTTGGGGCCAGAAGAAAACACAAACCAGCAACATGATCCATGGCCTGAGTCACTCCTCAGGAAAGGCTATTTCTGTTTCCCCAATTTCCTCAGTGCTTTTCCTGAGAGCGGTGCTGATTACCAGATAACCACAGCCTTTGGTCTTTCACAGAATCAACAGCTTGGCAGCCACAAAGTGACAGGCATCAATACTAATCGCACAGGCCTGTCTGTAACTGGACCCCGGGACAGGTCGCACTACACCTGCCTGTCCAGGAAATGTACTCCAGGGTCTCCCCCATGGAAACTGCTAACAACACTTATTAGCTGTTTCCTTTCCTGATAAGCGGCCTGACTACTTCTGGCTCCCATTATTATATTCATTTCAGCCTGTGTCCTGAAACCTGATACCTTGGTACTTGGGAGGTGTGCAGTCTGTCACCTGACAATGATTTGACATGACACAATGACAGAAAACAGGGAGAAAGGATGAAAATAAAGGACAAGGGATCCGAGCTGTTCTGCTAGCAGCTCCAGGCAGGGGTGCCCATCAACGCAGATGGCTGCTTGCAGGAGCCCGGGCCCCGCCGATGGGATGATCAGAGTGCTCGTGTCAGAGCTCCATTCGGCTGCGAGATATCAATCTTCCTTTTTTGGCCAAGGCCCAGTGCGAAACTGCAGTGGGTTCTTCACCTGTACTTTTGAGTTTAATGTGACTCAACTTCTGCCCCTCACCTCTCACTTCTATTCCCCTGCCACCTCATTTATCTTTTTGTTCCTATTTTTTAGGCCTCTGTGACTACACTCAAAGCTGTCATCGATTGAGTGGTGGGCAGAGATGCTGAACTACCACAGCAAACACATGTTAATGCTACATTCATTCAAGAGACCATGGGAGAAAAGAGTGAGTCAATGCCAGAGCCTTTAAACCCCAAGAGCCCATATAAGAGACAGAGTTGTGGAAATGGCTAGGATTCTGAGAACAATTTTAAGGACAGGCTCTATGACTAGCTGGCAGTAGCCATAGATAAGTGATAAGCCTAACCTGGGCCTCATCTATAAAATGACCAAGGTAGACTAGACCACTGATCTTAAAACCTTTTGCCCTGGCTGGTGGCACAGTGGCTCTGGAAGGTGGCACAGGGGATAAGGTGCCAGCCTGCGAACCCAAAGGTCACTGGTTTGATTCCCAGACAGGGCACATAACCAGGTTGCAAGCCAGGTCTCCAGCCAGGTCTCCATCCAGGTCTGTGGCTGGAGGCAGGTGAAAGAAAACCATACATTGATGTCTCTTTCCCTCTCTGCCTGTCTCCCTTCCCCTCTCTCTAAAAATAATAAACAAAATCTTTTTTTTAATCTTCTGTTATGCTTACAATAAAAAATGTTAATTAAAAAAATTTTACCTTAATAATATTTTCTCATTAGACCATAAAATAAATAAAAATGAAGTTTAGAATCCATGGCTCAATCTTATTGAGCCACCTTTCCCTTATACTGTTAACATATCTCTTTGAAACACTGGAGATCCACATAGCTCAGTGTGAAAACCATGGAATAGATCACATCTCAGTTCCCTTCTAGCCCAAATCTTATTTTGGGATGGCACTGGGGACAGGGAACTTGAAGAGAGAGGATGGGGGATATGCATCCTGTTGGAATTATCTCCTCTTTCCTATTTTGTTTTCTTATTATCATTGGTAACCCTAGGGCTCTGCAGGTGTCTCTGGGGAGATAGAGTAGGTAAAGGAGGTGAGCAGGACCACAGGGCCACTCTCACTGCAGGGTGGAGAGCTCAGCTTTTACTTTTATACGTTTTGGACTAAAGATAGTGAAGAAGGGGCAGGTGTGAAAACAATCCAATTAGCCTCGAGTTTTACAAAAGGAAGGTAGGTACCAGAAATATTCACCAATATATTTGACTTATTTACAGCCTATTATTTCTTTATCAACATCATGGCCACCACCACCAATGACTAGACAAAGGCATGTATCAATGGTCATCAACTAGGGATGATAATAGTCATCGGTAACATTTACAATACTTTGTTAGGTGCTGTTCTAAGGATGTGACATTTCCAACAGCCCTGGAGGAAGGTACTATTACTCCCCCCTATAAAAATGAGGAAACTGAGCCACAGAAAGTTAAGTATTCTTTCTAAGTCCCAAGAGTTGGTAAGCGGATGAACTGGGATATGAACTCATGCAGCCTGACTGTGAAGTCTGTGCTCTTAATGCTATTGCCATCCAGGAAAGAAGGCAGCAGTGGAGAGAGGAGAGAACTGGACTGTGATAGGGCTCAACAAACTGTGAAGTCAGCCAACTTCTATTTCACTGGCAAAACTCTCCCAGTCACAGGTCCTCTTTGCATCCGTGCCCCTTTCTGTATCATCCCACTTTAAAAAGGTCAGGTTAGCCCTGGCTGGTGTGTGGCTCAGTGGATTGGGACCGGTCTGCAAACCCAGGGTTCACTGGTTCAATTCCCAGTCAGAGCACATGATCAGGTTGCAAGCCAGTCTCCAGCCAGGTCCATAGCTGCAGGCAGGTGAAAGGCAACCATACATTGCTGTTTCTCTCCCTTTCTTTCTCCCTCTCTGCCCATCTCTATTAAAAAAAAAAAGTAAGTTTACTCCCCCAAGATACCTGGTTATTGTGTTGCTAATTCTCATCTTAGAGTATTCAGAAGATGTTTAGATCCTTTTTATCACCCAGATGTAAATAACTGCTAGCAAGTTATTCTGCTTTCCCAGAAAGCTGTGTTTTTACCAGCAACCAACACCTTGAACTAGAGGTAATGCTGGGGGTAAAATTTGAATGCCAGCATATGAATAAGGATTAAGGACTCCTGAAATCATCAGTGCCCCTGAAATGTAGTCAATGGCCTTTAATCTATTTGGGAAAACCTGTCCAAATGGGGAAATGGGCACAATCTCTACTCCAGCTACTATTCAACGGAAGAAACAACAGAAAGCTTTGATCTTGGATTTGCAGGGAGGGTGAGGAGCTGTGAGACAATGCAGGGGTGGGGGGATCACTTAACGACTCTACCTGAAACCATATTCTATATTGCTCCTCCTGGGTCATCTCTGGGTTAACATTTCCTCTGAACATTCAAGCTCCTTCAGGTTATTTGTTTGGTCTTTTTTTTTACAAGGTAGAGAAAATGAAAGCAAAATAACATCTTTCCTCAAAGCATCGCCATGGCTCCCTAGGAGGAAATGGTAGAGGTGATGAGTCACAAACCCAGCTCTCACTTCCAACTACTCTACCCGCTGGACTGGAGAAATCACTCAGCACCCGTAATGAGAGGATGCAGAGGCTAATTTTACACCATGAATCATAAGGCTAACACTATGACTAAAAAGTGATGCCATCAGCTTCTTTTTCTCCAAGGCTGTTAGATCTTACTCAATTACTTATGAACAAAGATTTAAAGACTTCAGAAGCCCCATTGCCAACAAAAGATGCTATTCGTGTTTTCCCCCCTTGGAAAGATTCTCCAACAGCCCTGGAAGGGGCTCCACTGTTATCTCAGCATTTACAGGGAGGATGTTTGCAAGGGAGAAGCAATTAGCAGTGCCAGGCTAACAGACGTCCTGAGGCCTTGAAACCTTCAGAGTGGCACTGCCAACACCCCTGGGGTAGCCTACTGCAAGAGGAAACAGGGAAACATGCAGAAACAGGGAAAAACAGACCTTATTTCTGACACATTTTTCAAGATGTTTAAATATGAAACAAAGTCCTACCAGGCTACCAGATTCCAGCTGTTAGGATATCATAAGATAAATTTACAGCTACAGAAACAGCATGTTTGCTTTTATAAAGTATGGAAATATAAATGTTCCAAGTGTTAAAACTGTCCAAACAAATTAATTCAAGTAAAAATAGTTGTCTCTAATTTGGTTTCCTCACATTTGCTTTCTTTTTATAGAGCCCGGAGCAGCTCTCTCAGAGGCGAGAGGAGAGAAGGTGAGTTTCCATCCCAGCAGGTGCCCCTTCCGCACCTGGAAACCCGAGGAGTCCTGGGCAGGGAAGGCAGGTGGTGCCTGCTCACGCCCCCCACTGCTGATCTATTCATTAAAATCTTAATTTAGCCTCTTAGAGTGGAAGAAAGATGCTGTGTGAGGGGCTGAGGCTGGAAACCTTAGGATGTGCTCCCATTTTGGCTGTTCACCGAGAGCTAAAATGAAAAAAGAGTTTCTTTCCTCAGTGACTTTGAAAAGAATAGAGTGGTGATTAACAGCAATATTTTTTTTAATGAAACGCAACCCGTCATCGCTGTCATCTTCTGGCCATCCTCGCTTGTACGCGCCTCCGTGACAAGAGGAATAATAATGGTCATACATCACTGCTCTGCACGTCCAATCATCTAAATCTTCCCTCGCTGCAGCCTCTGAGACTCAATTACTTTATTGACATGCAATCTTCATAAGGGGAGAAATATTGTGCATGTAAGGTCACTTGGTTATGAAGACATATTATCATATTATCTGCATGAGGGTTGCAGGGCTAAGACCTGACAGAGCTAATTATAATGGTACATG
This sequence comes from Noctilio leporinus, assembly GCA_004026585.1. Classification (NCBI taxonomy): domain Eukaryota; kingdom Metazoa; phylum Chordata; class Mammalia; order Chiroptera; family Noctilionidae; genus Noctilio; species Noctilio leporinus. The sequence goes on from PVIW01000946.1 coordinate 318,870, forward strand.
ATAGAAAGCTCAGTACACATTATTCGCTTGGCTGCACTAAAGGTGAGGTAAGTCCATGACATCACGGTTGTTTAAAAAAATAATGCAACTTTGGCTTGGAGAACTTTCTTTTTAAACTGCTTACATTTTTACTCTTGAGTTTTCCTGGACAGTGAGCAAACTAGCTAGTGCATTCCTCAGATTTGAGGGAAAGGAGACAGCCCCACCATGCATGTAGTATGTGAATGTGTGTATGCACATACATGTATGGGTAATTGTCACGGTTATTCCCCCATCTAACAGTAAGTTTCAGGCCATTTCCCAGCAAGTGAAATGAGAATGACTCAAAGGAAAAAGATAAAGGGGTACAAATGGGTCAATTTGGTAAGAGTAAAATTTCCCATCAGCCTCAATTAACCTCTTCTCAGATCCTTGTCTTTTTTCTTTCTCTTGGTCTCACTGGTAGAGATCTGGTGCTCTCTGCATGCAGTTTCTTTGTTCAGACATCAGGTGATTGAAGCGTTCCCATCAGACACCTGCTAGAAGTTTCATGTATCGCTAAGACACACAGCTAGTCAGTCATTCTCTCCTTTGTATCCTCAGTCCATTTATGATCTCCATTCACACCAGGTGCATCTCATATTGAGAGGCCTGGTTGAGGGGCTCTAGTGACAGTCTTACAGAGCATCAAGGAGAGAAACCCAGGCCAAGTCCCCGAGTCTTCCAGCCTTTCCACAGTTAACATGGAGCCCAGAAGGAAAACTGGGGTGTATGGATCTATGATGTATCATCATGAAATCAAAATCAACTCAACCTCCATGGATGGGCCAGGGCCTGCATCTGATCTTAAGCTCTCTGGACACTTATTCTACTTTGGGGTAGATTTATGAGCTCTTAAAAAGGAGTAAAGAAGCCATTCAGACATCACTATGGTGATGTTCTAGATTCTCTCTCCCTCAGCAAAGAACTAAATCAATAAAGTAGAAGAAATAGCCAAAGCCTTCTAAACTCCAAAAATGGCCTTAGTCTTATGAGTTTTAGGCTCAGACAAAAGAAACAAAGAGTAGAACAAAATACTGAGGTTGTCCCAACTCTCTTTATTTAATACTCTAGTACCTCAAACTTCTGTTTGAGGTGTTAATACCTCAAAAATAATGGTAGCAAAACCACAAAGATACCCATTCTTTCCTGAATTGGAGATTAAATTGTAACATGATGCTGATTATAAATTTGATGATGATCCATATATGCAGCAGAGATTGTAACTCTTTGGGTGGGCTACTTTGGATTGGAGAGATCAATACATGGCACCCCTATCTCCAGCATTTCAAATGCCTTGCTGAAATAGGGAAGTTTACAAAGTTCCCATGTCCAGAAATTACTAATTGAGATGAAATTATATGGTCAGTAGAAAGGTTTAGGAGATTGAAAATCTACTTCTGACTCAATGACCCATCATACTTGCTATAGCTTCTTAGCCAAGGCACAACTTCTGTATCTTGGAGAAAGTACTTAGGAGAAGTGGTAAGGTATTACAAAAAGACTGTGGTATTGCCTGATTTTAAAAATGGGGCTGAAAATTTGGCCACACTGTTTATTGGATATGTGATCTTGAGGAAATTATTTGCCTTCTGTGACTCAATTGCCCTTCTTTACAATGAGTAATGATATTATCTAGCTCAGAGGATAATTAAATGATTAAAATAATAAAAGAAAAGACACTTTATAAATAAAATACCTTTGGGAAATGGCACTTATTGCTACTGTTGCAATCCTACCTGATTTAAATTATTTTGCAGGTTAATTCTGTAAATGAACACATACTGCGAAAAGTCAAACCCAACATGCACATACAACATGACTGCAATTCATCAGTCATCAGACCAGATTCTCAAATATGAGAGTTCTTCAGATTTTCATTGTCTAAAATCACTTTCACTAGAAAGTGCTTGGCCATCCAGGGTCATTAATGCTGTCTCAGAAAACAGAAATGAACGTCATGATGGTAAGAGATGGAATGGAGCAGGGAGTCATAGAAGAACAGAAGAAAACTCCATATAGGTGAATCAGGATCTTGGGTCACAAATGAACCCATGTACTTATCTACTCTACACACCTGTCCTCATGGTCACCCAGTGGGTTTGAAATTAACAGTCTAGAAAGGAAATTAATTCCTCCCTTTTTAAAAATAAGAGCATACTATGTAACATCTTCCTTCCTAGCCTACAAATCAGAAGACCCCCAGGTCTATTGGTCTTGGACACTTTCCTCTGAGGCCTCAAATTTAAGTAGCTGGTTACCTGCAGCACATTCTTGGGGGATTAAGTTCCACAGTTTAAGAAAAGCACACACTTGAGTGATGGAAGCAGCCATTCTAGTCAAAATAGGGCATGAGATTTCGATGAATTAAAAATGAACCGTGATCTACCAATAAAGAGAAGCAACAAAAGTTTCCAACAGTGTCATTCACTTTAGAAAGAGCTTCATATTCAGTAATTCTTAAATAATCTTTTATTTACAACCCTTGTGGTATCTGAAAACTCAATTAATAATCCATGTGTTATTTAACATGATACTTTGAATAACCTTATGAAATGAATATTACTGGCATCCCTTTTTTTTTTAAGATTTTATTTATTTATTTATTTTAGAGAGAGGGGAAGGGAGAGAGGCAGAGAGGGAGAGAGACACCAATGCACTGTTGCCCTCCACCCGCCTCCAGCCATGGATCCGGCTGGAGACCTGGCTTGCAAACCTGGTCATGTACCCTGGCTGGGAATCGAACCAGCGACCCTTGGGTTCACAGGCTGGAACATATCCACTGAGCCACCAGCCAGGGTGGTCCCTCTTTTGATGATGAACAAAATAAGGCTAAGAGAAGTTAGATGAATTTCTCTGGGTTAAAGGACTAATAAATAGCTAAATTTTACATTTTTTTTAAATCTCCCACTTTCATACAGTTTTGTGTACTGTCTTTATAGCTGGAAATAGAAGTTTTGTCTTTTGATCATTATTATATAAAAACAGGTTATCCCTTTCTTAAAGGGCTTTGAAATTGCTGAGCTGGTGGGCAGGGTTGAGCTGGATGGTTAAATTCTTCAGCTTACTGTGAAGGGCAAGCCCCTTTTCACACAAGGAGCAACTTGCTGAAAATGCATTAGAAAGAGCAAGAGTTGCAAAGAGGGGAAGTCCAAAGACAAAGTTGACTGTGGTGTTGGTAGATGACCCTATAGCATTATGAGAGCCAAACAAATAACAGCAACTTTGCCATTTCTATTCTTCCCCAGATACTTCTGTCAAAGACTTCTAGACTTCAGAGCAGCTCTATTAATAAAATACACATATTCCTCAGGAACGTTTTCACCTTAAGAATTAATGTTTTGTTATCAAAATTTCTTTGACATTGACAATGACCCTAAAGTGAGACATGAATAGGGGCCTGAGTACAAAGAGGCTTAGCTTTATAATTAGAAAGACTGAGAAGAGAAAGAGGTAGAGTTGTGTTTGTGTGTATGTGATTCTGATTATTTAGCTTGATCATTTATCCTCTATTTCAAGATATGTAAAGTGTAAATGAAATAATGATGAGTGAGGTAGATTAGTTGGTTGTAGATGAACTCTCTCATTGAGACTAAAACACTAATACTGAAAAAACTATGCATGGAAAATTGTATTTAGCCCTCAGCTATTAAGAAGTGAGGTTGAGAGGATAAGATCCTGGAAAAAAAAAAAAGTAAAGAGAATGAAATGCAGAGGCACAGGCCCAACATCCAGAGCCCCTTTTTCCCTTGAGGCAATTTTCAATTCTCAAGCTGTAATTAAGAGGCTAAGAAGCCAGCCCTGATAGGTGTAGCTCAGTTGGTTGGGTGTCGTCCAACAGAGCAAGAGGTCTCTGGTTCAATTCCTGGTAGGGCCATGTATATGGGCTGCGGGTTTGGTCCCTGTGCGTGCGAGCAGCAGCCAATAAATATTTCTCTCGCACACTGATATTTCTCTCCCTTTCTCTTTTCCCTTCCTCTCTCTCTAAAAATAAATTAAAATCTTTAAAAGAAAAAGAGGCTGAGAAACTGAACCACACTTCAAATAGTATTATAGGTCATGGGGGACAAAATTAGATTGAAGGTACACCAAGGAGAAGGGGCTCAAGCAGACATCCTGGACTTTTAGCTGGGACTCTGAAGAGCTATATCTAGGCAGAGGGTGACTGGAAATAGATCAGCTTTCACAAGTTTTGTAACCCAGCTTCTCATTTGCTCTAACACTAGTTGAGCTGAAGTGATTTTCCCCTACCCTAATGCCCAAAGGTAGAATTCATCTTCTATGAAGGAAAAGTAACAACATTCAGAGGCTAAAATTACCTCTACAATTTTTGCACTTAGTGTCAGGTATTCTATTAAATATCACATGGCATAAAAGAGACAAGATCAAATGCCCCAAAATATAGAAAAATAAATTAAAAATAGAGAGATAACAGAAATTCAGAATTTGGCATCATTAGCTGTGGACTTAAACATGTCTACGACATATATTTTAAATATGTAAAGGACAAAATTTTTAAATTTTACAATGAATTAAAAATTATGAAACAGAATCAAATGAAAATTCAAGGCTGAAACATGTAATAACAAATTAAGAATTCAATTGATATATCAAGAGAAGATTAGACAAAACTAAAGAGATGATTGGAAAAGAGAGGCTGGGTCAAAAGGAACCTATATTAAATATTAGTTAAGAGGTTATAATTTTAAATGTTAAACAGCTTATATACCTCAATTTAAAAATAGATTGTAAATAAATTAAAAATATGATGTGCAGCTTTTAAGAAATATATATAGGAATTCAGAGAACTTGAAAGTAAAGGAATGGAAGAAGTAATAAAGGTGCAAACCATAAGAGAACATATACGCATATAAATATGAAGTAAATTAAACATTAATGCAAGAAATATTACTAAAAATAAAGAGGGAAACTTTTATAATAGTCAATTGTTCAGAAAGATATAAAATTATGATTTTTATATATCACGGTAAAAATACATGAAAAAAATTGATAGAACTAAAGGACAAAAAAGACAACAATCATAGTGGAAGCTTTAAAAAGACTTCTCAGTAAATAAAAGAAGTGGGTGAAGAAAAAACAAGAGTTATTTAAAATATTTGATGAAAGCAATTAAGAAACTTGATCATATACACACACACACATTCAAATATACAAATGAAGAATATTGTATATAAAACTTCAGAGATTACACAAACCAAAATATTCACTCAAATTGAATATCTGCCAGGTTACAAATCAAGTGTGAAATTACCTAGAAAGTATTTACAAAAGATAACTGAGAATGTCCATGTATTAATAAATTAAACAATGTACTTCAAGTAATTCAAGGGTCAAAAAAATTCACAATGCCAATTAGAAGAGATCTTGAACTCATTGACTATTAGATGTAAGATACAACTAATACCATGCTTAGAAAGATATTTGTATCCTTAAATGCATGTTAGAAAAGAAGAAAGGCTAAAAGAAATAATCACTGATCAAATTATGCATCTTAAGAAAGTAAAGAACAGCAAATAAAATCCAACAAAGAAAGGAAATAGTTTTTAAAACCAAAGTAATTAAATGAATAAAACATATATTAAAAGAATCAACAAAGCCAAAATTGTATTTTGAAAGGATGTATAAAATGAGAAATTCTGGGATAGGGGGAGGAGTAAGACTGTACAAGAGGAAAATAGGGAAGGTACCAAATTGCACTATCAGAAATGAAAAGAGGTACAGTACTACAATTCCTAGAAAAATTCGTTAAGAGGGTATTATCGATAATTTATGCAACTAAAAGGCTATTAAATCCAATTTTAAGAATCCTTAAAAATCATAGCATACCAAATTACATAATAAAACATTAAATAGTCCTGTATCTTAAGGAAGTTAAATATGTAATTAAAAGATTTTTCACACATAAACACAAAGAAAACCCTCCAGGTTTAGTCGATTTCAGTCATAATTTTTTCCAAATACTTAAGAAAGAAATAATACCAATTTAAAATGAAGTCTTCTAGAGACTAGATAAAAAGAAAAATTTCCCAACTTCTTCTTTGAGGCCAGTAAAATTTAATGTTAACATTAGACAAAAACATTACAAGAAATAAAATTTTAGGACTTTTCTCATAAACACCAATTTAAAATTCATAAACATAATATTAGCACATAAATTGGGTATATGTATATGTGTTTATGTGTATTAATATAACACAATCAAATTGGGCAAATGCCAGAAATGCAAGTTGCTTTAATGTTTAAAATCAATAAAATTCATCAAGAAACTAAGAAGATAAACAGAGTGAGAGAAAATATATGCAAAAGACATCAAATAAAGAACTGCTAGCAAAAATGTACAAAAAATACTTAGAACTTAACAATAAGAAAATATACAACTCTATTTTTAAAAAGGGCCAAAGACCTGAACAGATACCTTACCAACAAAGACATATAAATGGTAAATAAGCATATGAAAAGATATTCAACATCGTATGTCATTAGGAAGTTACAAATTAAAACAATGAGGGATCACTATATATCTACTAGAATGGTCAATCCAAAACACTGACAGCAAATGCTGACAAGAGTGGGTAGCAATAGGGACTCTCATTCATGGCCAGTGGGAATGCAAAATGAGAGGGCCACTTTGGAAGAATGTTTAGTGGATTATTGCAAACTAAATATACCTTTACCATTTGATCCAGCAGCCACTCTTTTCGGTATTTAGCCAAATGAGTTGAAAACTATGTCCATATAAAAACCTGCATTAAAATGTTTATAGAAGCCTAATTTATAATAGCCAAAAGTTCAAAGAAATTAAGATACATAAGTATTGGTACATCTAGACAATGGAATATTATTCAGTGCTAAAAAGAAATGAGCTTCAAGCCATGAAAAGACATGGAGAAACTTTAGATGCATATTAGAATTGGAAAGAAACTGATCTGATAAAGCCACCCATTGTATAATTCTAACTATTTGATATCCTTATAAAGAAAAAACTATAGGGACAGGAAAAAGATCCATAGTTGCTAAGAGTTACAGGGGAGAGAGGGATAAATAGATGGAGAACAAATTATTTTTAGGGCAGTGAAACTATTCTGTATGGTACTATAATGGTAAACATACACCATTATGTACTTGTCAAATCCATAGAATGTACATCACAAGTGAACATAATGTGAACTATGAGCTTTGGATAATAATGATTCTAAGGTTCATAATTTGTAACAAATGCCCCACTCTGGTGGAGATGTCACTCATGGGAGGTGCATGTGTCAGGACAGGGGCTCTATGGAAACACTGTACTTCCTGCTCAATTTTTCTGGGAGTGCAAAAACCTCTCTAAAAATAAAGTTTATTAAAAAATCAATAAAAGTCATTGCATTGATAGAATAAAGGAAGAAAATTAAATGATCATCTAAATAGATGCACAAAAATTTTGATATTTGAAATTATTCAACAATCATTTAAGTGAACTCTAAACAAAATAAAAATAGAAGATTTTTCTAGTTTATTAAGAGTAGCAATAGAGCCTTGCTCCCATGCCTTGGTGGCCTCAGTTCCTAGCCACTCACAATATGGTGTTTATGTCTGCAGATTTAATAAAACTTTACCAGTTTTTTAAAAGGTGGTTATAGAAATACTACATCAATCATTAAAGCTAGTAGTAAAATTAAAAGCTGAGATTGAAAATGAGATAAGAATGTTTTTCAAAATCATTTATATTTAATGTTGTATGGGAAGGCTTAGCTAATACTACAGTAAATAAAAGATAAATCATTATACTTAAAATAATTATAGAATATGATATTCTGTATATAGAAATTCTTAGAATAAATAAATTTAGCAAGGCTTCTGGATTTGACACAAAAATTCTTTCTGTCTCTATGTACTAGCACCAAATAAAATAAATCACAGTAAAAATAAAAGTAAATAAAATTTAAAAATATATATACTATGAATAACAAATTTATTGAAAAATATATAAGACCTGTATGCACACAGACAGAATATTATTGAGATAAAGTAAATAAGACCTAAGTAAATGGAAGCATATCCCCATGGGCATGGGCTAGGAGACAACATATTGTAAACATACCAATTCTGTATAAATTGGCCTATAGATTCAAAGCAATTGCAAGGAAAACCCTAAAAGTTGTTTTCATTGTTATTAGAACAGATAAACTATTTGAATGGAGATGCAAAGGACCAAAAGTAGCCAATATCAGCTTGCTATATGACTAGATATCAGGCTTTATTATAAACCTGGAGTAATTAACGGATTGTGACACTGACTTAGAAGAGAAAAATAAATGAATGGAACTGAATAGAATAAACTCACATATAAGCAGACACTTGATTTATAACAAAAGCAGTGAGGAATGGAGGGTCTTTTCAGATATCCTCATGAAATATTAATTCTTGACCCCATACCTCACACCATACATAAATGTCAGATATATTGTAGTTCTACATAATAAGGTAAAATAAAAGATTTCTTAAAAGCTGATATAAAAGAACACTTTCATGGCCTTTAAGCTGAAATAAGGCTCCAAAAGCACTAACCGTAAAGGAAAAGGGTCATACACTAAACTCCAATATTAAAAGATGGCTAGACTGAACTATAAAATATTGAATATGAATAACAACAAAAAGAACAAAATAACAAATGCTATACTTTTCCATTTATATAAAATTTAAAAGCAAACAAAACTGATCTATGGTGTCATACCTGAATGGTGGTTACCTTTCAGAAGGAAGGAGGACTAATTAATGTTCAAAACAGGACACAAGGATTTTATTGGGGGAAAGATAGCAGTAATAATTTATTTTTTAATGTGGATAATGATCCCTTGTAACAATTTATCAAGTCATCCACTATGATTTGTTCATTTTCCATATGTCAGAGTTCACTTTAGAAATTTATTTAAAATAAATTAATTAGCAAGTGAATAAAAAAGTATATAGCACAGTACTTAGAACTCTTTCCCTTCATACCTGGAAGGTGGCACCTGAAAGACATGCTAATACAATAGATACAAAACAGCAATTTCACCATTTTGCCTTGTGCTGATCAGAAAAAATGATATAGAGAGGAACTAGTTTAAAAATATCTATCAAGCAGGTATGATCCAGGCTGTGATTGAAATAGACAGGGCTACAGCTACCAAATTGTATCCAGAGAGATCAAATTGTTGATGCAGTCTGTATTTTCCCAGTGAATCCCACTATGCCAGAGAAAAATACAACACATTTCCAAAATTAACCTACAGAAAGAAGTCAGGCAAGTAGAAAACACTGCAATGGAATTCTTGGTTAGAAAGTGAAATACTTACGACCCAGGAGGCGCACTGTGCCCCCTCCATCACAGAGTGCTTAATCATTGTATTGTAGCTATTAAAATATAGAAACTCATGATTGAACAGTACAAATACATACCTGAACCACATACAGACACATGTATATACAATGTACACATCCACTTACATACATATACATTTTCTCCATTATTTCCTAACTACAAGCCAATTGGGTACATGTTTGAGCACTGGGGAAATGGGGTAGGATAGGAAAAACAAATATGAGACCGTGCAGAAGTATTAATATGATTATTTGATCTCTATACCATGGATTGTTAAAGTCTGATACATGGATCTATCTGCCAAATGGCCTCCTTGAACTTGCACATCAAAATGGTCTATATGCACAGGGACATGATTTTTTTTTTTTTTTTGCTTTGTTTTGGTTATTTTGTAGAAAAGTTGCTGAGCATATCCTCCAAGAATTCTTGACTCCCCAGAAATTATGAACACTGGCTAAAAATTTTCTTATTAAATTATTTTTTAATTAGTTAAATTATTATATTTATATTTACTAAAACCCCAGCACCTGTTTTAGGTGCTGGGCTTGTGGAATTGCAATGTCCTTAGAGGAGTATTGGAGGAGCATTTTTCCCTTGTAGTTGGTTTGGGGCAGTATATAGCCCTACAGCAGAGCTTTGGGACAACGATATGAAGCACCCCTGTGCTTCATAGGGAGATGAAGGGTGATCTCCGTATGATCACATGACCATATAAAATTAATAAAATAGTCTCTTTGAATTTCATAACTACCCTGTGAAAGAAGGAACGTAGTTGGCAATGTCCTCTTAGAGAGATTAGGCCAATAAAGCTCAGAGAAGTTAAATGACTTGCTCAAGGCCACATATAAGTGGTATAACTAAAACTTGAATCACTCATTTCAAATCTCTGAAAATCTTGATATATTTCCATGAACCTCACCAGAGATGTGGAAAGCATGATTTCACAGGGTACTCCATTCCACTCCAGAGCAAGGGTCATTGGTGGAATTACCTGCGGAGGGCCATACATCTGCCCTTTCTGAAGCTTCCATTCTAGTTATGCCTCCAGAGTTTTACCATATTAGCTTAATGCTTCATCCTCAGATGATGCCATCATTCACATGTTTGAAGGTAGTTAGCATGCTTTTCCCTGAGCCTCAGTATTTATCTTTTCTGGTTCAGAGGGGTGACCCCACTATATCATGACAGCCAGGACTAGGCCTGATATTACAATGAGATACAGAGAAAAGCAGCCTGACAAAGCCCTCCTAGAATCTGCTTCACAAAATGTGTGTGGGCTGAATAGTAACCCACTCTTATATTTCCTCTTCCATAACACCAGTCTGGTATGGGGTTGCACCTGGATTTAGGATTCTGCAAAGAAACACTCTCAGAACAAGACATAGAGTCAGTCTGTGTCAGCATATCTCATGCACGTGGGATCATGTGGTGTGCTGAGCTGTGATGTACAAACAATAAAGGACAAGCAGGCAGACAAAGTGTGGGAAGCATATGGCAGGGGTGGGGCCCATAGCTGTGTCAGGAATGCATGCACATATGGTGATGATAATGTGCACGAGATATTATCCTTATTCTTTCTTTAAAAACTTCCATGCACCCACACATACACATACTCATCAACCAAGATCAGAGGATGTTAACATGAAACATATTAAATAATACCTACTCCAACACCCTAGTTTTATAAAAAGAAGCTGAATTCCAGGATGTATGGAACAGAACATGTCATAGATCACACAGACACACCCAGGAAGTAGAAGCTAAGATTCCTTATTCACAGTCTAAAGCTCTCTCCCTTTGATACCAATCTACTTCTCAGAAACGTGTCAGCACCCAGCTAGATTTCCCTTTCTAGAACGGAACTAAAGTTCTTCTGGGAAGAACATCCCTAAGGCAAGTCTTAAGGTACAAGAGAGAAGACTCAGATCCTTGACTGTCTTTATACCAAACCCTGTCCCTAAAATTCAAATGAAGCCTCAGGAAGTTCAGAAAGAAGCAAAAATCAGCCATATTTAGAAAACCAGAGGGCCCCCAAACCAGTCTCTCAGAAACAACAGCACAGCTGTTCCCTCCAGCAAAGATATAAGGTTACTACAAAGGCAGACACACATGGAACCCTTGTACCTTCCTCCCGCAAGCTCTCAGGAGGGAAGGTCTTGTTAGATTCCTTCAGACCCACAACCAAAAAGTCCAGGGCTTACAGAGTTTCACGCGCCATTTTTTCCTCCAGCTCTGCTGCATTAACTACAAATACTAGCCCTTCCATCACTATCCTGAAGTCTCCTAACCAAATATGAGACTCTTTTCTATTCACCTTCCTATTCAGCCTCCCAGTTTCTTATCCAGGCTGGTGATTTGTCAATGACCTTTCAAGGCCTCTCTTGCATCCATTACAGGTAAACCAAAATGACAATTTTAAGGTACCCACGGGTGGAGTAATCAGATGAACCATGTCTGAACCAGTTTCCCAGGGTTAACCGTTTTAGACACAGAGGAGAACACAGGGAAATAAATTCTTCCCTTGTCTCTGCTCCTGATACTATCAAGTTCCCTTCCAAGGCCCTCTTGTTCCAACTTTCCTCAAGAACTCCAGTCAACATGAAGCTCTCTTATCTAAACCTGATAAGATCAATCTGTCTCTTGATCTTTTTTTTCATTTAAAGCCTATGATGACAAACTATGAGTGGAATTTCTCTTATTTTTATATTATTCCTGAAATCCTGAGGTCATCAGTAAGCTCTTAATCTTTCTGAATCCAGGCCAGAATCCCTGTTGTGGTGCCTTCCATGAAGCTTTCCTTGGCACCTCAACAGGGAGATGTCAGCTCCTCGGGGTGCCCACAGCTCTAAGTTCACCTTGTAAGGTTTAGCACCTCCACACTGAACTATACTTGCTGCATCAATCTCATGGGACACCCACCTCCTCCACCATACCAAATGGATTTATCTTTGTTGTCTTTTAGTCTCTAGCCCAGGCCTAGAACTTGATAGGATTGCAATAAAAACTGGATGGATGGATGAATGGATGGGAGGATGGATGGATGGATGGATGGAAGGAAAGGAAGGAAAAGAAGGAAAGGAAAGGAAGGAGGGAGGGATGGAGGAAAGAATGGAGGGAAGCAGGCAGTGTGAGCTCTTTGAAGAGTGGCACCATAACGTCAACACTTCGTTGACAAACAAACACGTCATTTGTTGTTTCTGGCATTTTGTTTGTTTTTACTGTTTTATAGCTCTGTAGCATCTGATAGAACCTCTATGTCATTTTTTTTTTTTTTAATATTACTGTCCTTATTCAAGGATGAACACTGATGCTGAACGTACTATTGGCAAAGCCAACGTATATGTTGGCATATAACACTGTGAAGTCAGAAGTGATGTCCTTTTAATACTAGATGAGGGAGCTGAAGCTCATATATTTTAAAAGTTTTAGCCAAGTCCATACAACTAGTAAATGGCAGAGACCAGACACAGAATCCAAGCAGATCCCAGTGGCTAAAAGCTTGGTCTCGGGTTTTCCTGCCTGGGTTTGAAGTGCATTCTGCTTCTTATAGCCATGCAACATCAGGAAAGTTGCTTTCTTTGTATTACATAACTTGTTTATAAAATTAGATTCATATTGTGCCAGTAGAATCCTGTCATGATTTTGTGAGGTAGTCAGCTAAAACTTAATCAAATGGAAGTGCTTAGAAACTTCATTTCCAAGGCAAGTGTTCAATAAATGTGGCGGCCAATTCAATGGTAGAACATATATTCATTAAGCCAATCCTGTGTTCCAGGAATGAGTTTAGGCACTGGGGCCACAATGGTAACACAACAAAACTATCTCTGGAGACCTTACTTTCTAGTGAGGAAAAGACACATGATACATAAACTAGTTCAACTTTGTCATATTTTTGAATTTGAAAATCAGATGGCAATGCAGTTTGGAGCTCATAGAAAGGTAAGAGATGAAAAGATGATATTGGGAGGAATCTGTATACAAGAAATGGTTATAGACTCCAAAGGCTCTGAGGTTGTTGGAAAAAACAAAAAGAAAGAAAAAAGTAGGATCTTGAGAAAAGAGCAATGGAAGGAATGCAAAGAGAAGGGAAGACAGCAGGTAGAGGTATGAGAGGACTGCAGAAAATTATATGAACGCTGAGAGATCCAGGGTTCAGGGTGATCGTCAGGCTTTGCCCACAGAAACTGTGGAGAGGACATTGAATTGCCAGTCCAAAGAGTAACTGTAACTGAAAGATGTGGAAGGAAACCAGGGTACAAAGGGTGAAGAAGTGGGGGAAGGAGGGAGAGAGGGCATGAGAGAGAAAAGGTAGGCAACAAGTCTAGAATGCTGTTTGAACATTAGGCAATTGAAAAAGGAGGTGGCATGAGAGACAGAGAGAAGTGGAGGATTGCGGGCATATTTTCAGGCTGAGAAGAGGGAGAATGTCTGGTCATGTGGTATCTTAGAAGCAACAAAACTTCTTAATGAAGAGTATGTAAGTTCAGAGTCTTGTCAGACTAGGGGTATGGAATCATTCCCCATTCAATTTCTCTCCAACTTTCCCCCCAGAGAGCTAATCCACTGCATTGCAACCTTGTTAGGATACTTGTCTGTATCTATAGTCACAGACCCACTTCTCACCTGGAAGAAACAAGAGTCAACAAAGGAAAGGGACATGACTTTTGATTTTATCTCCCTCCCTGTCAGCCACAAACTGTTAAGTATAAAGCTATGTGCAAACTGAATATGCTCCAAAAATCAATGGCATGTAGGCTGACTGGTTAACTGTGTAAACATGAATCAGAGAACAGATTGGATTGTGAGCCTTCCCCACTGAACCTTTACCTCGGAACACACCACCATCTCTCCAAAGTACATGAAGTACATGGACCCCCTCCTACCTAAAAGCAAGAGGGAAAAGAAAATGACCCTCCAGGACTGGTGTCATGCAAGGATTACATAATTTGGGGAGCAAACCACAAACTAGACAGCCACAAGTCCCTTCCTCAACCATTACTCCAAAATAAAGATTTCATTTCTTTTTCTCATTCTCTAATGCTAGATTTTTAATTCCAGGCTCCTGCTGGTAAGTCAAACAAAAATCAAACAAAAATTGGGAAATGTTCAAAATTTTGGGAGAAATTCAAAGGGTAATTTGGTTTCATCAAAACCAAACCAACCCTGGCTTATGGCTCAGTGGATAAGGCGCCGGCCTGTGAACCCAAAGGTCGCTGGTTCGATTCCCAGCCAGGGCAACATAACCAGGTTGCAAGCCAGGTCTCCAGCCAGGTCCCCAGCTGGAGGCAGGTGAAAGGCAACCAGACATTGATGTCTCTCTCCCTCTTTGCCTCTTTCCCTTCCTCTCTCTCTGGAGATGAGAAATAAAATCTTAAAAAAAAAAAACCAAACTATTGACAAACAGAGGCCAGTGACTTGTCAATGCACCAGGAGGTACCCTGGGAACAGTGCTGTAAGATTGTGCAAACATTCTCTATTTCCCAGTGGATTTCTCACCAAGTGAGGGCCAGAGCCTCCATCTGCTTTTGCTTTTGCTGCCTTGCTGTTTATGTTATTGCTGTTTCCGCTATTGCTCTGTCCTGGTTACATTTTTATGCCTCCAAAATGGTCCTCAAGGGAGTCCCAGACAAAGCCCCCCAGCCTGGCTTTGGGTCCCAGGAAGTATACACTCGGCCAGGGTGTAGCTCCATTCCCTGCCTCCGACACCCTCATGCTTTATTTCTCTCTGCCTCCACTCAGTACTCCTGCAAAAGGAAACTAGCAACAATGTCATGAACGCACTTTGAAATCCCACCATGGTTAACACAATGCCATCAATAGAATCTCTGACAGGAAAATGGAATCTTATAACTGGAAGCACTTTAAACATAGTAAAGAATTTATCTGAAGCAGAATAAGAATGCTCCTTTAGGGAAATGATGTAATTGACCTTAGGCTAACACTTCCAACCCAGTGAATCTATGAAACATATCTGTAATGTCTGCATAATCACCTTAATTATGTTGGATTAAAAAAAAAATTACACAGTACCGACACCATGTAGCAGTTGTGTTTTGGCAAATGATGTAGTTTGGAGGGCTACATTAAGTCTGGGAAAAATCTGCTCTAACCCACAAAGCCATGCAAAGTGATCCTCAAGGAAGCTGTCTTCACCCATGTCCACCAAGTGCTGCTGCAATGACTTGGCCAGTAGGCACATGGACAAATTCAGCCTGCAAGTAGTCCTGGCATGTTGTAATATTAAGATAAGTTAGCTTTTTTGTTTCAATCTGTTCTAATGCAATAATACCAAGCACAGAAAGATAGCTGTGCATGAAAATTTCATCTCATTATTGTGATTGTGGGAAAGGGAAAACCAGGTAAAGGACCAATGCCTCTTGCATGAATTACTTGTTGGAACCTCCATACTGGTTTTTCTGTCTCCATCCATGGATTGGAGCCAAAAAGGATCTTTCTAAAAAGCCAACCTAATTTTTTAACTTCTTGGTGTAAAACTGTTCAGTGACTTTTCCAAGCTCGATGATGAAGCCTTCACTCTTAAAGCTGGCATACAAAGTGCTTCATGATCTCTCGCCTCTACTCCCCCGCCACCAGCCTCCTTGCCCATGTGCTTGCTCTGCTCCCTTCCCCTCTATCCTCCTCTTCCACAGCATCCTCTGGCCAAACAGAAGTTCCGCTCCTTCAGTAGACTGTGTCTCTGTTCTCACGGCACCATATTTGCAGTTCCTTCTCCCACATTTCCCCCTATTTAGCAGTAATCCATTTGTCAGGTCTCTGCTTTAAGTCAGGTCTCACCTCCTTGGGGAAAACTTCCCTGATTCTTGCTTAAAATTGCATTGTATGTTCCTTCTAATGTTTTTTTCTCAGAAGGCTGTATGGCCTACTATAAAGTTCTTCCCATATTGAGTTGTTAGTGTAAATTCTTCTGTAGCTGTGATTCTCTGTGGTGATAGAAGTTAAGTTCATTTGTGTACCAGTTTATTTCCAGCACTATGGCTAGCACATCATAGTGCTTAATACATGTTCAATTAATGTTGTTGTTACATATTAGGAAATGCTTGCATCACCTATGCAATTTGCATTAATATTCAAATAGGTGCACTAGCATTCAAGTAGGTGCATTACTCAATAGAAGCGAAATGTATTGAGATTATATAACCTAAAAGTAGTTGTTTATTAAAAAAATATTAGTACGTACATTACAGCATGTTTACAACTATATACCAAAACGCACACTCTGAAAAACTAGACTAGAATTGAAAAAACTTAACATGGTGAAAGTTTTGGGGGGTGGTATTAGGAATATGGATAATATTGATTTTCTAACTTTTATAAAATAAACATTTTTAAATTAGAAAGTATAATTTTAAAAGTAATGGTAATAATTTATAACTACTGAATAAAATACTCTCATTGCACAAAAACATAAAGCCACCAAAATGCTTAAAGAAAAAACTTCGATCACCACCTATAATCACAGCACTATCGAGATGGTGGTAAATGTTCATTCTCGTGTGTGTGTGTGTGTGTGTGTGTGTGTGTATTACCTAAAAATCACCTGACAACTAACACAAGTTGGCAAACTGAATAAAACTGGACTATACTTTGGGGGGAATGGGTGGGTGGGTAGGGGGACAGAGGGGAGCAAAAAGGGGATGGATGTAATACAACAACAATAAAATTTTAAAAAAATAAAAAATAAATTTTAAAAAAATGGACTATAAATGGTGGGATTTTCTTAAGATCTCTAGATAGCAGTAACTGGATACAATTTTTTTTCATTTTGTTTGCTTCCAACATTCATGCATTCACTCATTTATTCATTCCTAATATATTCTTTGAACCCTTACCAAATGCTTCTGAGTGCCAGAAGAGGGAGAAATAGCTTAGCATTCTTGGTTCATGTTTCCATGTTTATAGCATAACTCCTACACTGGGGAGCAAAGAACTGTGGAGGAGAGGGGAGTGCCTTCTTAAAGGGACTTAGGAAGAAAGGGAATGCCTGACTGTGGAAATGATGAGTAGTACTGAACAATGTAGGAGGAATCCTGCAGCTTTGGAGAAGAAAGAAGAGTTTAGCAGAAAGCCAAAATAAAAGATAAGAAAGCCAAACTTTGCAGGTAGTTTTAGAGAGCAAGTGAGAAACTAGACAGATTGGTCCTCAAACATTCCAACTCTTACTTGGTCAGAATGATGTCAAAATGAATGGGCAGTCTCTGCCCTGTATCTAAAGTATCAAATTTATCTTTGGGGTAAATATTAACAAGAATATTTTATATTTATAGAACATTTCCTTCCAGATATTTGGAACATAACTAATTAGAGTTCTGCTTTTAAATAAACTTCACAGTAGTCAGAATTATGACTAGAAAGCAGGATTAACTCAAAGCAAGTGTTTAAAACAGCTGGGCTACAATTTATTTATTTAAGATTTTATTTATTATTTTTAGAGAGAGGAGAAGGGAGAGAGGCAGAAACTGAGAGAGACATCCATGCATGGTTGCCTTTCACCTGCCTCCAGCTACGGACCTGGCTGGAGACCTGGCTTGCAACCTGGTTACGTGCCCTAGCTGGGAATCAAACCAGCCAGGGCCTGGGCTACAATTTAAAGGTCCTTTCTTTAATTCTACAAATGCAGCTTAGTTTTTTGGTGGTGTAATGGTGTGTCTCTGTTGTCCATAGACATTGCAGTGGTTTTGCAAGGCTGTTTGTATTTCAACACTAGAATGACCACAGAATGAGAAATTTCATTCTGTGCTCCAAATCTTTCTCAAACACAGACAGTTATCATACCCATTTGCTCTGCATCTTGCTGTCCTGTGATTAGGTGTGGAATGAAAATTAAAAAGTAAGGGGGACTTGCTAATCAAAGGGAATATGTTTCCATTAAATGAGATGAATTAGCTCTAGAGATCTGTTGTATTGTGTCTATAGTTAACAATACTGTATTATACACTTAAAAATTTGGTAAGCAGATAAATATCATGTTAAGTGTTCTTATAACAATAACATATTTTATATTTAAAAAAAAGCAATGCATTAGCTAAGTCACCACTGGCTGAAGTAGGGAAACTTGTGTTCTTGCTATGATTTTGAAACTGTTCTCACTCATCTGTCATATAGCAGAGGGTGACTGAACTGGCTATATTTAGAGTCTTGCTTTGATGGTCTAAAATTTTATTTAACATATTGCCCTTCTTAATTGGGGATAACCTGAAGATTATATTTTAATTCAAAAAATCTTCCAATGCAAGTTCTCTTCCCAGGATATTATATAAGTGTGGTTAAGTACAGAGATGGCCCTGGCCAGCTTTGAAGTCATTTATTGAGTTCAACTCTCTGTAAGCAAGGCAGAGTGAAATGGTAGAAATAACCTATGATTTAAAGAGAGACAAATGTCTTTGACTCTCACTTGGCTACATTCTAGCTGTGAGGTCTTACACATACCTCTTAACCTCTCTTCTGTCTCTTTTTACCTGTCTACAAAAATAGGAATGATAATAATATCTATTTTACAGGGTTGTTATGAATTGAAGAGGATAATGAGATAATGGGACTTATTTTAATTAGCCAAATCTCAAGGTTAAGGACTTAGGAGTTATTCTTGCATTGAATAAAACCTGGACCTAAAAACTTTCAGCACATTCATTTATTCATTATTCTGCCAAGTTCCCCTGTAAAGAGAGGATATGTGTCCAACTCTTCTGGGTATCCATAGCTCTGAAATGTTAACTCAATGAAAGAATACCTATAGAAACAGTGATTGTTAAGTTTGTTATGTTATTTAATGTTAGGAAATCACTTTGTAAATTACATAATTGTCTAACCACTATGCTATACATCTGAAAATAATATAAAATAATATTGAAGGTCAATAGTAATTAAAAAATAACATTAAAAAGTTTTAAAGCAAATAAAAATAGGATAAGATTATTTTTCCTCAGGACACACCAGCAACTCCAAGCATATTTTCCTGTCCTTCAGTCTCTATAGTTGAGCCCAGGCCAGGTTGCACACTCCCTCTCCTGTGCACTCTGCACACCTCTAAACTACTGCATGGCCTACAGCTCCGTAGTTGGTCCTTCCAACTGGCATATGAGATTTTTGAGGCATGGGCTGACTCTTATTTATGGGTGTTCAAGAACTGTTTGGAGTGGATGGAAGGATCCAAGGATGCACGAATGGGTACATGATGAAGG
Organism: Noctilio leporinus; assembly: GCA_004026585.1. Classification (NCBI taxonomy): domain Eukaryota; kingdom Metazoa; phylum Chordata; class Mammalia; order Chiroptera; family Noctilionidae; genus Noctilio; species Noctilio leporinus. Next base: position 338,454 of record PVIW01000946.1, read on the forward strand.
GGGAAGATGATTAAGTAAATTGTAGCTCAACTGTACTTGAAAAGCCATTTCAGCCTTTCCAAGTTTGTATAAACTCTTAAGATTTTGTACCTTAAAAGTAGACAGAATCAGAGATTTGGCAGGGACATTGAGCAGGATCTAAGGACTCAATAATAATATTTTCACCTTTTGCCTCACAAATCTACTCTGGGGGAGGTCTCTTCTGAACCAAGTCTGTCTCTCTTTCAGAAGCGATACACTCAGGGTCCTGATATTTGAAAGAACACCTGACAATCCATCTTCAATTAACCTTAAAAATCAAAGGAGGACAGATGTCATAGACCACTCCTTTCTGATGACAACCACAAGAGGCATAAAAGGGTAAGAAGAATCATTATGATCACGTTTGGGTTGGGAGGAATCCATGCAAACAAAATACCATAAGAAGCAGGAACATTCTTCTTTAAAACATAAGATATTCATCAACAAACATCTCTAACTGGCTACATATCTCATTCTTTTTTTAAAATAAAAACCAAATGAATTCCCATCCCAATGTCTGTGCCAGGTACTTATAATAAAAGAAAATACAAAACTTCATCAAAAACCTTTTCATAATGTTTATACTTCTGTCCCTATTGCCACAGATATGTTAAAGGTTTGATGGGTCATGGTGGAGTCTTATAAATATGTCACTTAAACCTTTACCTTACCCTCTTCCACTATACAATAGGTGGTAAAAGATGGTGCTGCAATGTAGACACCAGTATGTTCCCTTCCCACCTGTCAAGGGAAGGGATGTGTGGACTGTGCATAGTGTCCTTCCCAGAATGGCATCCATATTCCTCAAAGCCATCCACTTGGCACTTCCCTAGTTTTTAAATAAAGAACACCTGGAGTGAGAGTACTTTCGGACTTTCTGATCACCCAATTAAAGTATCATCACTTGTAAATAAAGTTGGAAAGAGTTTCAAGTGCCAATGTTATCCTGACAAATATAGGCAATTGCAGGAGGCAGAGGGTCAGGGGAAAGATAAAGTTAAGAGGCAGGAAAGAGGCTAAAGGACAAGGGTACAAGGGCTGGGAAGACTATACAATTTTTTTAATGTTTTAATCCCCCAAAATTAAAATTGGGCAAATTCCATGAATGAATAGAAATACAAGGTCTGTCCTGAAGGTATCCAGCCATATAACATGAAAAATAGAGACATTTATTGAAGAAGACACAAGATACAAGAACCACTGTACATAGGACAACGATGCCTCAGTCCCCTTCAAAGTAGGCACTTTGAAAAGTTTTCCCAATTACCATGAGTTAGTTGCCTCATCTTATTTTCTTCAATGTCATTAACATTCTGAAACATCTTGCCTTTTGAAAGGTGATTTTAGTTTTTAGGAAAAGCCAGAAGACACAGGGCACTAAATCTGGGCTGTTGGGGGTCTGAGTCACCTGGGTGATTTGATGTTTCACCAAGAAACTCTGCACAAGATGTGATGTATGAGTGGGCAGGTTGTCGTGATGAAGCTGCCAATCACCAGTTGCCCACAGCTGAGGCTTCTGAATCATCCAAATAGTCTCCATGGTGTAATGTTTAAGCTTAATGGAAAATCTGACACAGATTTGTTGTTCTACTCACTCAGTCATTTTGAATTTGACAGCCACACAGTACATACGTTCACTCAATGGCATTTACTGCTCCCACTGACTAGGACAGTGAAGATGTCATTGTTTACACATGTGCATTCCAGTTCACTCTCTTTGGCTGCCAGGTTACATGGATGTCGCAAAAACCTTTCTAGTTATATTAACAATGGCTGGGCTTTTTCCAGAAGACCTCTTATGCCACTGTGTGACTTTCTCATGGCTCTTTCTGCCCTGTTTAGATTTAGTTCTTACCACTATAAACCCTTCTCATCACTTGTGAGCTCTGACTTTTGAGGTTCACTTTTCTAAATAGCTATTTTAAAAGATGTTACTTTCAAGACCTACCAGCCAATCACATCCTTACACAGAAGAGAATTATCCACTTGGCTGACAAGTACCATATGATCTCAGTTATGGACGTGAAATCTAATGAACAAAAATAACCTGATGAACAAATTAGAAACAGGCACAGACGCATGGAACAAACTGACAGCTATCAGAGGGGAGGAGGGAGGAGGGACTGGACAAAAGAAGGTGAAAGGATTAACCAAAGAACATATACGTAAAACCCATAGGCACAGACAACAGTGTGGTGGTCAGAAAAAATGGGGGGCGGGGGCTAGGCATAGATGGACAAAGGAGAGGGAAATAGGAATATCTGTAATAGTGTTAACAATAAAAATTAAGTTAAAAAAGTCTAAGCTTTTTAAATGGATGTAGGAGTCTCATCCCACTGTTCCAGCAGGTGTAACTTTGCTTCCTGCAACCCCTGCCTCATCCCCACCCTCTTCCTCAACTGAACTACCTGGAAACACACCTCAATTTCATATTGAGGCTCTGTCCCTCCCCTCAATATGTAATGCAGCTTTCATTTTGCTAAGTAACAAAAAGTTGTCCTAAGGTACCAAAGGAGACCAGAATGCTTGTATTATAAGGTTTCCTCCTCTGAGGCATAAAGAAAATTCTGACAGAGGGGAGAAGTTTTGTAGGTTTCACAAAGCAACCAGAGTTCAACATGGTTGTATTTTTTGAGGTCTTACAAATCCAGGCCCTGTTTTCTTTTGCTGCCATAACAAACTACCACAAACTCAGTGGCTTAACACAATACAGATTTATTACTATCACTTCTGGAGGTCAGACTCCAAAATGAGCCAAGGTGTCAGCAGGGCTGCTTCCTCCTGGAGGCCCTGGGGAAGAATCATTTCCTCGCCTTTCCCAGCTGCTAGGCTCTGCTTGCTCATGGCCTCTTTCTCTTCCTTCAAAGCATGTCGCTCAACCTCTACTTCTGTTATCAGACCTTTTTCTGCTTGTGATGCCATTTATAAATACCCTGTGCTTACCGGGAGACCGCCTGTATAATCCAGGATAGTCTCCCCATCTCAAGATCCTTAACACTCCCACCAAGTCCCTTTTACCACGTCAAAGTGGAAAATTGTGGTTTTATATGGCATGGCAAGGGAAGGCCTGGGTGAGCAGGGGGCTTAGGAGGAATCACGGGAAGGAAGGGAGGGACAAGCAACATAGCTATCCAGGGAAGAGACCCAGGCAGGGTATCGTACACAGGCCGGGGCTGAGCAGGGTCCTTGTTCCCCAGCATGATCCTGAACCGCCAGGAGGGCAATAGGACTTCAGCAGAGCCAGGGAGGGGAGAAGGGGACAGATGAGGTGGGAGAAGTCTCAGAGGGCCTCAAGTGACATTGTAAGAGCTTGGGTTTTATTCTAAGTAAAAGCCAGCACTCAAACATATTTCGGATTGGAGATTTTTAGGGTTTTATTTTCTTTTTAGCTTGCTCACAGACAGACATTTAAAAATAGCTGCTAAATGCTTCTTTTGGGGAATGTGAGACACTCATAATAATAATAAAAAAGTGCCTTGGGCTTTCTTACAACTGGATACATCAAAGGGTTTTCACTAGTAATTTGGGGACTGTCCGCCTCTGGGTGCCACTGCTGTGATTTCAAAATAGAATTATCTGGTGCTATGTGATTTCTTGAATCATTAGTTTTCCATTTTCTCTTCCTCTTTACTTTTCATTCATTTTTTGTAATCCAGTGCTAGTGTATGCAAAAAAAAAAATTTTTAATGGTGGCTCCTGGGCAACTGGGTGAAGGGGGCAATTGCAGAAAAGAGAAAGGAGTGGAGCCTCTTCCCTGAGCTTGGAGTGACCCCAAACTCCTGGACCTATTCAGTCAGTGGAGAGCAGGCTTTTCAAAAACAATGAGAGCATTGTGGGGAAAATGTAAAGATTTAAAGGAGGGTGGGGGAGAAAGATTAGAGGAAAATACTCTTTGCAAACCAATGGACTAATTTAGTTGACTTAATTAACCCCTTTGTGGCAGCATAGGCCTAGAATGAGGGCATTTTTGCTCCACAGAGAACAGTTCTTACCAGAAACACAGCCGTCATGAACAAAATAGAACCCTGGCCCCACCCCTTTAATTGCTTAGCTGACAGCAAGCTCAAACTCTTCAAAATTATAATTATCAACAAGTCTAACTCATTATGCACTAAACAGTACTTATCTTTGAAGATAAATAATTTTAGCACTATCGAGGGAAACTAACAAAATTACTTAATTGCCTTCCCAGCCAGTTCCACATCTAGAAAGGAACAGCCATCCGGTAGGGCACAGGGGTGCCTTCCTGGCCCAATGGGGCCTCCTGGATTATTCAGAATGTGGAGCCCACACAACGGGAGGCAGCAGACAGATGCACCCAGGGGCATGAGAACTAGGACTCCTGGCTCTCTTCCCTGGCATTGCCCACCTCCGCCTGCTAAAGTTAGCGAAAAGGATGGGAAACAGAATGAGGAGGAGCATCTCAGGGATCTAATTCTTCTGCACATTTGGCTCCACGAATCAGCTGCGTGCCAACATTGCTAGATCTGCAGTACACTACAAAGTATTCTTTTAAATGAGAAAATACTAAGAAGAGGGTCCGGGTATGAAGGGAAGAGGAACAAGCAGGACACCTCAGGACAAATGAGGTTAGAGCTATCTGGGGACCTCAGAGCCCTTGGAGGGGAATTCTAGTCTGGCTGAGAGCAACTTGCAGAGCAAATGGAATATTTCCGGGCCCCAGATTTAAAGTATGAGGTGACAATTTGTGGTCTTTGAAACAAATATGACAAACCATGAGGTTCTGTAGGGAAGGAAAATAATGTCCAACTTGTAACGCTTTCTCTAGTTTCAACCCTTGGCCTTCACATGATTATTTACCTTCTGTCTGTGTGCAACATATCTCCGTTTTAAAGCATCTAAAATTGCTATATTGATACAATAAAAGGAATTAAATTAAAGGTAAAGACCACAGGGATGGCCTACTGCAATAAAACCCCTCCTTAGTGATTGCAGGTGGGAACATGCAGGCCCTCACACCTGGGCAGGTGCAGAGGCAGCCTGCCTCCTTCCCATGGCCAGCAAAGCATTTGAGAACCCAGCCGAGTCCCACTTCTGTAAACTTACCCCAAGTCTCCTCTCCTCCATGGTCATTAGGCTCCTTCCACACAGGCTTTTTGTCCAGCCCTTCACCCTGCCACACTTGTGCCAGCCCCATAGATTTTCACCTAGCCCTGTCCTCTGCCTGGAAACTGTCCCGTTCCTCTCATGGCCTAGCCCTGTTCCTCCTTCAGATGTCAGCTCAAATGTCACCTTCTCAGAGAGGGTTCCCTAATGATCTCCTTTCAAGTAAATGCCCCCCTCACCACACTTTCCGGCACATCACATTTCACTCTCTTCATGGCACTTATGACTCTCCATCGTCTTGTTTACTATCCATTGTTTGTTGTCTCCCCTTGCTAGACCTGGACCCCTAGGCTGGCTCCCAGTCAGGGCCAGCTCCATAATTTGCAGGCTCTAACACCAATAAAAATGTGGGGTCCCCTGTTCAAAAGCAAGAAAAGAGCCTTTTCAGTTTCTTCCATGGCCTCCCTTTCAATCTGTCACAGTGTCTTACACTAGCTATTTAATATCAGGTTCCAACTATGGAGCAAGTACAGAGCCTCACAGGTGCCCGCGACTCAGCATACCGACATGCACACCAGACCCGGGCTATCCCTGTGTTTGTGCCCAGGCCTCCTTAGAGTTGGAGAGAATGAGGAACGAATGGTTGAGAATCTGTCTCAGGGGAGCAGAGATCCACATATGGAATTTCTGAGCCTCCATCACGTACTGCACTGTCCAAATAAACTTCACTTATAAAATACAAATCCAAAGACAAAATGATTAAGAATCCAAAAATGGCACATTTTTAAAAATAGCACATTCAATCCAGAGCACAGGGCCGCCTTCTAGCACAGCACCTATGCATCATCCTGTCTGGTCTCCCACCCCTAATGCAATGCCTGACCTGCGGTGGGGAGTGAAAGAATAAGTAACTAAATGAACCAACCATACCACAAAGCTCTCTTTTACGCCTAACTTGTGGGGACACTGGCTTTCTTTTCATGAATCAATAATTCTTCCTGGAGAGCATACCACTCATAAGTCATTTCATGAGGACCTCTGAAGGTATGTTAAGATGAACCAGGAGTAGCCTCCTTCTTTATAAAGTCTGGAGTCTAGTAGTAGAGTTACAACAATGCCCTCAAACAACTCCTGTAGGAGGTAAAAAATGAAAAGTGACCTAAGGTATGGAATGATTACAGCTCAGAGATCTATATAGCTGCAGGGGTCACAAAAAGTTTTTATGAAGGAGGTGGCATTTAAGTGGGCCTTTAAAAAGATATGGGATTTAGTCATAAAGAGAACCTAGGAAATGGTAACAATGTCAGCAAAAGGTAAAAGGCAGAAAGCCAGAATGACGTACAGTAAGAGGTAATGGTGCTCAAGAAGAAGAGCAGGGAAGCAGCTTGGATAGATAGTTCAAGGCCAAATACAGAGAATCTTGAAAGTACTTACTATTTTTGAGTAAAGAATTGACATTGCCAGGTGGCAATTCAGCCATTCTGGTATTAGGTATCTGTTACTGTGTAACTAATTACCACAATCGTGGCCCCTTAAAACTATACATATGTATTGCCTCAGTTTCTGTGGGCCCGGAATCTGGGTATAGCTTAGGTGGGTCTTCCTCCCTGCTATCCAAACATCAGCCAGGGCTGGGGTATAATGTCTGGCTTGACCAGCGAAGCTTCCAAGCTCAAGTGGCTATTGGCAGGATTCAGTTGCTGTGTATGGAGGCCATACTTCCTCACTGTTGGCAACAGACAACGCTCAGTTGCCTGCCCCATGGGTCTCTCTGACATGGCATTTTGCTTTGTCAAGGCAAGCAGGGAGAGTCTTCTAAGAAGGCAAAAGTCACAATCTTATATAACTTCATCAAGGATGTGAAATCCCATCAACTTTTTACAATCTATTGGCTATAAGCCAATCAGAAGCCCTGCCCACACGCTCATGGAGGGGATTTCACAAGGGTATGAGTATCAAGAAATAGGAGTAGAATGAGGGTCATTTTAGAAGGAGCCTACCAGACTGGGGTAGGAAAGAATGAACTGGTGTAGAGACCAAAGAGGCTATTACATAGGCCAAGAGGAAAAGAAACTGAACCCAAAGAAGAGCAAGCAGCTTTAGGAAGAATAGGTATTCTCAAAGTCATTGTCAATGGTAGAATTAACTCATAGTACATGGGACTTTGCAATAAATTCTATGTGGTTGGAAAACGAGAGAGAGAATGTAAAAGATTACAAGGTTTGGAACTCAAGTGACTGGAATTAAAAAAGTAGTGAAGAGAAAGAGAATAGAGGGGACAGCCTGTTACAGGTTCTCTTGGTAGGGAGAAGAAAAAGTATTGTACTTGCGATTCTAGGAAACCATCCAAAATGATCATATATTTGGAAATGCTGAATTTCAGGAATGCTGTTGAGGTTGAAAATCTGTATCTGTCACCATGTTACACAGGTGACAGCTAATGGTATGGAACTGCAAGAAGAGAATGGAGCTTTCTCAAGCTATTTCATCAAATTGGAATGAGGAAGCCTTGGTAATTTCCCTTCTCTTGTGGGAGTTCCAACCTCACTTTCAGGAATCTGGAAGGGTCAGAAGAGAACCTTAAAGTTAAAACAAGATCTGGCTGTTGGCACAGTGGATAAGGTACCAGCCTGCAAACCCAAAGATCGCTGGTTCGATTCCCAGCCAGGGCAACTAGGTTGCAAGCCAGGTCTCCAGCCAGGTCCATTGATCCAGGCAGGTGAAAGGCAACCATGCATTGTTGTTTCTCTCCCTCACTTTCTCTCTCCCTTCCCCTTTCTCTGAAAATTAATAAATAAAATCTTAATAAATAAATAAATAAATAAATAAAAAGTTAAAACAAAACCTTGAGTATGTCTGTGAGTTCTATGAGGAACCAACTAGTTGGGGCACAGAACTTGCCAAGATTTTTCCAGAGATAAAAGTCTAGCTACAAGGGCACATAATCAGGTTGCAAGCCAGGTCCTTAGCTGGAGGCAGGTGAAAGGCAACTATACACTGATACTTTTCTCCTGTTCTTCCTCCCTTTTTGCCCTTCTCTCTGAAAATAATAAATAAAATCTTTAAAAAAAAAAGTCTAGCTACAGACAAAGGTTCTCACTGAATCAAAACTCAGACCACCTATCATTATTTAATTCTGCAGATGAGAAAACTCATGCTTGTCCTAAACCACAAAGACAGTAGTTATAACTAGATAGAATCTTTGCTTCCCAAATCCTCATCCAACTCTTGCTTCCTTCCACAATACAAAATCCCTGAGCTGGAATCTGAGTCTAAGGTGCATTCTCCTAGCTTCTCATGTGCAAGGTTAAGGACCCACTTAACACAAACAGAACTGTGCACACACCCCTTATAATTCTCAGAGATGAATGAAATTTGGAAGGCCTCAAGGCCCAAAGTCTCCAAATAAGGAAATGATCTTGGGATACTGAATCAGATGGGAATAAGAAAACCGTGGTCTCTCCAAAGAAACCTTCCTCTTGTGGGAAAGTTAAGGAAACTCAGCTAGCTTCCCAGTTGCTGTTATCTGGTGTGGAACTGAGCTAACTTTCAAGCCAAGGCATCCCTCATTGCCAATCCATATCATAATCAATGCTGATTGAATGTCTGAATGTAATTTGAATGAAAAGCATTTCAAAGCACAAAGGTTCTGTTCTCAATAAGTTTAGTCCATATAATCAAATGCATTCTTTCTGGTCCAATCAGCAGAGGCTTGGCAGAATAAAGGTCTTTGGTATGAGCAAAAAATTCCAAGCTTAAATCTTACAATTGCCCCTTTGAGGGTCGTTGACTCGGCAAGTTTTACAGTGGTGTACTGAAATGAATACTGCCTCTATGCAAAGCAACAGGAGGTCACATTATAATTAGAATGCAATCAGTGGAATTGGTTATGGCTTGGTTTTCTTCCTGAAATGACAATCTATGCCACATCTGCCATTACATTAATATTTTCTGCATTACTAGAAGAACAGAGGGAGGGGGTTGGGTGGAGGGGAAGCCAGTGTCTTTGCACAGAGCAGCTGATAGAGATGTCTTTAGCTAGAAGTCCGCATGAGCTAATCAAGGCCCAAACAGTTCACCTTTAAAATACCCAAACCATCTGGCAGGCTGTCCCATGATAAATCTCAATGATAAATGTCTCCGTTTTGATGTTACAAAGGAATCGCAGACCTGCTCAGTTTTGGCACAGCTGAAAATGTACTGGCAACGGTAGAATAGAACTCAGATGTCCCAAAATAGAGAAGTAAATCATTTTGACCTGCAGGGCATAATATATTTAGAGAAAACCTGATTGTAATAAAAAGGTTGGACTCATCACAGTTTCTGCTATAGGAGTGGCAATATATTTTTTCGTAATACTTTTTTGGTTTAGTGAAAACTCCAGTATGTATAATTTAAAAGCCTTCATTCTTGTTCTTTCTTTCTTTCTTTCTTCCCTTCTTTTTGTGAGTCCTTAGACAACTCCCTTGGCCCCTTGTAAGCTACAGTGGTCTCCTCTCTTGGGTTCTCAGACATCCTGCAGGGGACTGTTGAGGCGAGCATGCCTTCAAAATGATTAATCCACACAAGTTTCAGAGGTCTGTTTTGCTGGGCCCACAGCCACTGCCAAGAAAGGACACACTGTGACCACCAGCACCAGGAAGCGAAGAAACAGCCTCTAAACTCAAGGTTAGCCTGGACCTGATGCCGAGAGGGAATCATAAAATAAATTATGCTGTGTGGCTTGGGAGGGTAGACTTTTATGTCCAGCCAGAATTCAGAAACAAATTATGGAGTGGTCAGTTGGCCTTATGTATTTCATCTTTTCCCCACAAAGTTAGGAAATTAATTAAACATGGATCTGGAGTGTCAAGGGCAAGACATTGGAGCCTTCCAATGCTAGCAGCCCCTGTTCTCTTTCCCTGGTGGGACACACATCTCCACAGCACTTCCTGGCTCCAAATCTCAGTGTAAAGGGTTGCAGCCTAACAGAGGGGCAGCCAATAAAAACAGGGTCTTGCTGGCTAAAGGTCTCCTGGGGAGCTGCCTGGGACCTTGTGATGACTGAGCAAAGCACATCCTCTTTCCCCGCTCTGGTCTGAGTGGTTGCAACAGCTTGACCAATTCCCTCCACTGCTGCCCCGGTCACTTTCTGGTGACTAATGGAAAAGACAGATTTCCCATCTGCTCCTTGACGAATGGTTTAATAAAATGATTTTGCTCACACACCCAAAAGGAAGCCAGAAATAGCCATGAGAGGTGACGTGTCTCCGGTGAAAGAGGTTTCAGTCTCACCCTCTCAATCTCCAGACAAGTTCGGGGAAAGGCGGATGTCCACCTCTGTCTCCACAGGCAATTTCCCTGGACTTGTGTGGAGCAGCGGAGACCTTTTTAAACCTCATGGCAGCCTGCAGCAACCAGAGTCTGCGACTACTCAGGCACTCTGGGAAATGAGTGCAAATAAATTTGAGGTAACTAGTTTCAATAAAACATATATATATATATATATATATATATATATATATACACACACACACACACACACACACACACACACACACACACACATATAAAGACAGTCCATTTAAAGGAGAAAAGATGCAATTTATTGGCTGTTGGCAACACAATTGGAGACAAGTTAGCCCATACTTCGTGTCTGCCTTGGGCCAAAAAACACATAGCTAGCTATTTGACTGTCTTCTCATAAGTCAGTTCTAGAGGTGCAGAGAGGAAACACCCATTGGATCATAGGCATCCCCAGCTGTTTAATCATTTCTCTGGCTCTCACCCGAATCCCCTCCAGGTCACTGACATCTTGCAGGTTCAGAAGGGTTCAGAAAAGAGCAAGGTATTTTGTTTGACATTCTGGAAGGTTCCGTGGAGAAGTAGAAAAGGGTAAGCTGGGGCTCCTTTGCTCTCTCGGGTAAGAGAGCACATTTGAACACAGCTGAAAGGATTGCATCGTCACTTTCTTCCCCCCACCATATGGTCTCTCTCTCATTTCTGATTTATGACTCCTGATTACCACAGATCCTTTGGCTAGGTCGCTTTCCAAATGTCTTCCTACTGTTGGATATTTGGGTGCCAATATTTCCCCCAGGGAAAAGCAGAGACAAAGAATAATGGTGTCCTTACTTCTGCCCCTAGCCCCCTCCTGCTACACAGTGTTTCTGGTTTTGTTTTAACCATCTGGAACAGGAAACACAGACTGTTTCCTTTTCCCTGTCTGATCTTTAAAGCAAGAAAAGTTTCTACTACACTTGCCAGTCAAGCAGGTAGATTGAGTAAAAAGTACTCAAAAGTCATGTATTTAGTAATGTGACTGAGTTGTATATTTACAGCCATATTACTTTCCAGAGGGTTTCTCAACAAAAGCCTAACAATTAATTAGAAAGAAGGACATTAATAAGAGGGTGTGTTAAGTCACAAGGAGTATGGAATGATATCTTTCTTTTAGACCTTCAAACATGACACCTTCCAGGCATTGTCTTTAATCAGAGAGGCCCATGAGTTCCAGGAGGAGAAATTACAGCCCATGGTAAGATGCTAAGATTGTTTACTAACTCACTAAATCCAATCTACTAAGTGGGTTCTAATCTCCACTCTTCACAAGATATTTTTTATATCATGTAGCCCCCACCCCCCAATAATGAAAAGTGAAAATAAAATGTGATGCTCTTATAGTTATGTAGTTTAGGTTGTATTTCCACCATTTCACTTAAACATTGTGTTTTCATACTATTTTAGGAATATAATATTTCTTAATTACCTACAAGTGTTTGAAAAATATTCACTCATGTGATAAATAATTATTGACTGCTAGACAGTCTACTAGATTTAGAACTACACAGAGTTTCAAAGAATTTGACAATCTAGTTAGAATAATAAAATGCAAATCTTAGATTAAGAAAAAAAAATGTGGGAATCTAATCTGAACACACACAAGAGAAAAAAAGCAAAAAGAAAAAAAAACACAAATGGTTCTAATTCTTGTGGTAGAAAGGCAATACACTTTGGGGAATGAGTTCAAATGTACTCATTAGTGACTATAGTCAGTGTCAAGAGGTGACCATGTTTATGGCAGAGCATGGCAGCCAAGGCTGCCCTCTGATAAGCCACATCTATATTTCATTTCTCTCCTGACCATCCATGTTGAATGGACAGAGAGCCAATGGAAAGTTCTAGCTGAGATGGTTGAGCTGCAAATCCAAAGATGCATATATTTTAAAAAACAAATAATAAGGTAATTATGAGAGCCAGCAAAAAATATAGTGGGGTGGTATAATTGAGCAAAAGCTCTGAAAGTGTGGAGCTGATCATGTACTGAAAACATGGTTTGATTCATTCAGACTGGTCACACTTCCTACCAGAAAAGATTGTACCTGCTTGGTCCTCCCACAGTTACTCTTCTGTGGTGCCTTATTCAATCTCAGTGACGTAGATCTATCTATTTGCCTTTCAAGGTCAAGGGGATGTGCTTGCTCTAAGTGGAAAAAACATGTCTGGAACACAAAAATCTACCCCTCTTCTTAGGCTTGCTCTAGTTCTGGGAATGAAGCCCAAAGGAAGGCATTAAAAGAGATGAAGCACATCTTTTTCATTGTTTAATTTAAATTTTATTTTGTTTGCCATGTGGGTAATGCCTCACATGTCCCAGGAAATGACAGAGAGAGAAATCCCTTGGGGAGATTAGACTCAGACCTGGGCACACTCTTACCTGAGCAATTAGTAAACTACAAGAGTCAGGGGTGAGGAGAGAGAGAGAAGATTAAGGTTGACAATGATATCCTCCTTTCTTAATATTAATAATAATAACAGCAGTAGAGGAATATTAGAGTGGTGGTCATCTTTCTTTAAGTTTGTTGTGAAGAGTCACACAAGTCTCCCCTGTGCTTGGCCTAAAAAGTCAGTATCTTTCATAAAATCACCTGAAATCTAAATGATCTGACTGAGATATAACAAAGGGTCTTCATCCAAAGAGACATAACTAGTTATTGTCTAACTCCAGTGTGAACAAAACAGAGCAAGATTCTTAATCCTCAGGCAGAAACACATTCTTCTCCAACATGATGCTTATGAAGAATCTTTATGATCAATTTTCATTTTGAAAACTTTTTTACTAGTTGAAAATAATGTGATTGCCAGTGAAAACAGAAGAATTTTGTGGTTTTCCAACCAATAAGCGTGGTATAAAATATCTAAATTCTTATGGTCCTCTTGCCTGACTTTCTTCTGCAATTGGAAGTCAGAGAATTGATTGCAATCTCCCAATGTCCTATAACTCTGTCTCTCCAAGTGTCCACATCTATAAATAGCAATTTTAAAACTTCAATTTCTGAGAATGTCTTTTTAAATTTAAATAAAATGATCACTTTCTTGCTGTCACATCATGTTCAGTAACACTATTAATTCTGGCTGCACTAGGTTATAAAAGGCAAGTCTGAGGGCGGTATGGCCTGTGTGATCTTCAGTCTCACAAAACTGAGAGCTATCATCTAGGATAAGTCTGTTACCTTTACCTAATGAGTCTTCCCATTGCCCAACCACAAAATGGGGTAATTAACGTTACCTTTCCTCTTCTGCTGTGACTGAAGATGGGACTATCAAGATACTAAAGACCAAGCTATATAAATAAATATATAATACAAACAATCACCAGAAAAGTCACTTAAATGTATAAACAAATAATTTAGATTGTTCCTAATTTATCATCAATATTATTAGAGTGTGGCTGTTCTCCTTCTTTATTTTTGTCAATACTATTACTCAAACTCTTGACACTGAAACATCCTTCTGAGCTAAAACTAAAGTTTAATAACTCAGACAATGAAGAAAGGCTTTTAAAATACCATTTGTAAGAACGTATCAAGGATTTGTGGTGGTATAGTTTCTAAAAATTCACAGGCAGGTAGGGTTTGCATGAATATCCAAATGGACCAAGAACCATTATCTTGAAGCAAGTATTTTCTTATCTGATTTCCAATCTATTAACATGAAAAGTTTCTCACAATAACAAAATATTAGGCTCCATGAAAGATGTGAGGAGTGAGAACCAGGAGCTGGGATGATCCAAGGACTTTTATTATTTTGATTTAAGAAAGAAGATTGGGCAGCATGAATAGCTTTCTGGTTGCTTTATTCCATGCTGAGTAAAGTCACCAAGGGAGAATAATTTCCACTACAAAAATTAGCCTAACCCTTAGTTTAATTTGCATGACTTCCCACCCTAAGTGTGGATTCTGTCAAATCATAAACTCTATTTGCCAGACATAATGGGTCTTGGCAAGTCAGAAAATTGCAATTTGGTTTCTATTACACATTAACCACCAGTGGAGAAAATGCTACCAGGATTGCCAATAGAATATGGTATGCTCCTTACTTCTCCTCCAGAAAGTGACACTAGCATCTCTCCTGGTCTTCTGGAAAAAAACTGTTAAAGCCTCATCACCTTCTGGTAAAATTATAGGCCAGTCATCACAGAGAGGGTGCAATTATTGGCACTTCAGGAGTGGGGGAAGGTGGTTGCCTTCTCTGGAATAAGCTCAAGTTACTGTAGAGAAGGAAGAGTGTTTCCTCCTAGATCCCTGGTTTTCTGAAATAACTGGGAATGATGAGACATTCTGCCAATGTACACCTTCACCACAGATTATCTCTACAGTATATTGATTAGGGACTTTATTCCTCTTTATAGTGTGTGTAACTCAAACTATGGAGTCACTGCCAAGTGTTGTTGGTGGTGTTGTTCAGATGGTAACTTCTTGGATTCCATGATCATCAAATGTTGAAAATTCCTAAAGCTTTTTCTCTAGAGCTAAGAATAGTATCTCCACGTGCATATGCAAACAAGTTCTAAAATGGAACCCATTGCTTCTGGTGAACCACCTCAAATCTGAAAATCTTTTCCACATTGATACATGTTTGTGAATGGTTCTATTACCCAGGGGTAATGTGCACAACACTTAGTCAATAGGGTAGGAGCCTGATCAATCAGAATGGCCACTGGCCACTGAGCTAGAGTAGGGTCCTATAGCCCTCCTCAGATATGCTCAGCATTAACATTTAAGTAGGGGATTGCAGGACATATTGGCAGTTTGGAAGTTCCAGGAAAGGCCTGGGTAGGAGGGAAAATGCAGGAGCACTCAGGGAGATGGGGGTATTGGCATAAAAGTATTTCAATATTGTAACAACCTGACTTGGTAGCATCATTCATTCAGCCTGGAATATTTTTGTCTTTATGTTCTCTTTCATCTGTAATCTACATCTATAACCCTTTCAATGGTATCTCCTGGTTCTCACCATCACTATCATCTCCATCCCCTCTCAGTGGTTGCATTCTAAAGCCTTAAAATCTGCAGGCTGAATTAGTGCAGCAGCCTCCTACCTGGTCTCCCTGCCTCCATTCTTGACCTACTCCCACTCTTCTACTTACTCCCAGAAGGATCACTTTAAAGAGTTAATTCATAGGCATCACTTCAAAGAAGATACACAAATGGATAGTAAGTACAATAAAAAGATGCTCAATATCACTAACTATTAGGAAAAATACAAATCAAAATGATAACAAGATACCACTTCACAACCATTTGAGTAACTATTATTAGAAAATAAAATAAGTGTTGGGGTAGATGGAGAAATTGGAACCCTTGGGCACTACTGGTGGGATTATAGAATAGAGCAGCTGCTGTGGGAAACAGTATGGTGGCTCTTCAAAAAATTAAAAACAATAACCTTATGATCTAGTAATTCCAATTCTGAACATATTTACAAGAGTTAAAAAAATAGGAATTCAGCGAGAAAGATCTGTACACTTATGTACAGAGCAGCATTATTCAAAATATCTAAAAGGTGTAAGTAACTCATGTATCTATTGATAGGTGAATGGGTAAAGAAAATGTGGTATATACATACAATAAATATTATTCAGCCTTAAAAAGAAAGAAAAGTCTGACACATGCTACAACATGGAGGAACCCAGAAAACATTTAATACTAGGTGAAACAAGCCAGTCATATAAGGACAAATAACGTTTGATTCCATTTATATGATGTAACTAGAATAGTTAAATTAGTAGAGACAGAAGGTAGAAAGGTGGTTTTGGGGGGGTTGGGCAAAGAGGAAAATGGGAAGTTATTGTTTAATAAGTTCAGTTACAATTTTTCAAGATGAAAAAATTTTGGATGGTGGTGATAGTTGTACAGCAAAGTAAATGTACTTAATACCACTGAACTATACACTTAAAAGTGATTAAAATGGTAAATTTTATGATTATTTTACCATAATTTTAAAAAAAAGTAAAAGCAAAGTAAATACATGACTAATTACTAGAGAGAGAAGGGGAGCTAATTAAGTCACATTACTGACCTAGCAATCCCTCATGATAGATCAAATTCTTTTTGGTTTTTTACACCTTTACCCAAGAATATGCCTTTATTGATTTTAGAAAGGGAATGGGGAGAGAGTGACAGAGAGATAGAAAGGCATCAATGTTTGCCTCTTATGCACCCCAGCTGGGGACCAAATCTGCAATCTAGGTATGTGCCCTGACTGCAAATTGAACCTTGAACTTCTGGTATATGGGACAATGCTCCAAGCAACTGAGCCACCTGGCCAGGGCAGAGACCAAACTTTTAAAACATCATTCGATTGTTCAGACCCTTATGATTGAGCTCTCCTACCTCTTCAGCGTCATTACTTGAAACTTAGAGGCTCAACTCTAAATTCTAGCCTTGGACAGCTGTTGATGTTGTCTGAACATTATACTCCCTTGCCTGGGGACTTTATACATGAGTTTTTTTTTTCATGGGTCATTCTTTTTCTATTCCAACCAACTAGGTAACTACATTAAATTAATCCTTCAAGACTCAACCTAGATTCTGCGCATTCTTCAAGATGCAGTGTAGAAATCACTTTTTCTAGGAAGTTGTTCTTGGCCTGCTCCTTCTTCTTTACTCCAACTAAGGGTTAGGTGGACCTCCTGCATTCACTCATTGCAACCCAATTGTGTTAGCTTATTAAAGATGTAGACCCTGGAGCCAGACAGCCCTATGTGACCTTAGGCAAGTTACTTACCTCTCTGATTCTAGTTTTCCCTTTAAAAAGATGGATGACAATACTCCTTACTTCACGAACTGTTGTGAAGATTAAATGAGTTAATTAGTGGAAAGCAATCTGAACAATGTCTAGCACATAGTGTAATCACAAACATTACCTCTTATCCTTTTGATGTTTAAATATGACATTGACACTAGGTTCACCAAGAGGTGGGGTCTATGTTTCCTCCCTTAACTTGGGGCTTACTTGTGACTCATCTATAACCAAAAGAATGTAGTTTTTACTTCCTAGGAAAAATCAGAAACACTTCTGATTTAGCTTCTGCCTTGTTGACCAGGGCAACAGTCAACTTGGGTATGGAGTCCTGAACACTACATTAATCCAATTACCCTGAGGCTGTGATGCTGTGAAAAAGCCAAGCAGAAGAATTGTGTAGGTACTACAATCAGAAATCCCAATCTGTGGGTCCTCATTGCTCAGGTACAGGCATATGAATATGTGAGCATAAACCTTCAGATAATTCCAGTCTAAAGTCAATTAATTCCCCAGCATTCAAGTCTTCCCAGCTAAGGCTACAAACATTATAGGGCAGAGAAAAGCTTATCCTGTCTGAATCCCTGATGCATAGAATCCATGAGCATAATAAAATGACTGTTTTTAGTCACTAAAGTGTATAATTTGTTACACAGAAGTAGAAATTAGAAGAGCTATACGTCATTTCTATCTTCTTCATCTTTATTATCATTATTCTTCTCTTTGTTATATCCTAGCATTTAATAAATGCATATTTATTAAATATACCATAAATGTCTATTTACCTATCTGTAGCCCTTATTAAATTTTAATCAATTATTCAGCATTAGAAAGGAATGAGGCATCAGGTCATGAAAAGACATGGAGGAATTATGAATGAATTTTACTAAGTGAAAGAAGCCAACCTGAGAAGGCTACCTAATATACAATTTTATAGGACAGCTGGAGAAGACAAAACTATGGGGACAGCAAAAGGATTAGGATTTGCAGGGGAGGGAGGGATAAATAGATGAAGCACAGAAGAATTTTTTAGGGCAGTAAAACTACTTTGTATACTAAAAATACTATTATGATGGACACATGTCATTATACATTTCTCCAAATCCAAAGAATGGCATAACTAAGGGTAAACTCTGAAGAAAACTATGGAATTTAGATGATAATGATGTGCCAAAGTAGATTCATCAGTTGTAACAGATTTGCTCCTCAGGAGGGGGATATTGATTGTGGAGGAGTCTGTACATGTTGCGGGGCATGAAACATATGGGAAATCTCTGTACCTACCTCTCAATTTTGCTGTGAACCTAAAACAATTCTATAAAATAAAGTCTTAAAAAATTAAGTTTAATGTTTTACATAAATCGTTTGTAATATCTTTGTGAAATTAGAGTACTTTCTAAAAATAGAATTATTGAACCCAAATATATTTACCATATTTTCATACCGATAATAAAATTTGCAAAATTACTTTCCAGAGATATTGAACTAAGTGACTTCTAGAAGGAAAATATAAGATAGTGGCATCATACCTGAACATTTCATAAGTACGTATTATTGCTTTTTAACATCATTTTTAAATTTACAAATATTTTATTTGAACTTTTTCTATTTCTAATTTTCTCTATTCACTTCATTATCCATTTTTTGTACTGAACATATATTTTTTTGCTACAATTTTTAAAAGCTCTTCCTACAATAGGAGAATTAAATCTTTAATTGTGCTTATTAATTTACAATTTAAGCTAGGATAGCTCATTTCTTTTAATGTTCTTATAAGTTTATGAATATAAAAATTGTACAAAATCTGTGAATAATTTCTTTTATAAAAGTTTGATATTAATTTAACAGTTTTGACAAATTAGAATATCAGACCTATATGCAACAGTCTACCCTAAATCTCAAATATGGGGTGTAAGATTGCAATAATTAAAACATCCTGTAGACTTAAAAATGTTAAAATATGTTCCTCCAGCAAGATGCCAAATAAAAGTAAAAAGGAACTACATTTTATCTTCTGAGGAGCTATTCCTAGGCTAGCAATGTAAAGGTATCAAATTATGAATTCCTTTATAGGAAACCTATAGGTTATGTTAGTATAATAATCTTCTCAGTATAAAAAATGACCCATTAGTAAATATTACCTTAAAATGGGTGAGCAGCCTTAACAACTTGCAAGTTTGGAGTACAGGTTCCAAGTATTTTCTTTAACAGAATTCCTAACTTTAGCCTGGATCTTTCATTCATTTATAGTTTCAATAAATATGTTTTGAGCACTCACATTGTAACCCAGCTATGGCCAAAAACATAAAGAGAATAACAGATGATCTCTATTTTTAAGAAGATCCTATCTTTCTTCAGTTTAGAGGAGATTAACATATAAAAAATATTTCCTTTAATAATAGAGATAGCAACTTGATAAAATCATTTAAAATAATTTTCATGGTACTGACTGAGCTAGAAGAATGCCCTCATTTTAGAGTTCAAAGGACATGCCCAAAGTCCTTCTAGATTTTCTTTGTCTCCTTTGTTTTTAAGTTCTTTTGTTTCCAACTTGGTGGAGAAAAACTGACAGAGACAAGATGAGTCAGCTAAGGTATACTGTCAGTAGCAAGTATTTATTGATGGCATGCTATGGGCAAGATGGAGATATTAGGGAGTATGAGGCATGGCTGTTGCCCAGTAACAGCTTCAAGCCAACTTAGGAAAATAAAATGTGTACATATTAAATAACAATTTTAATAAAAAACAAATTAACAAAGAAGGATATAAATGCAATGGAGAATCAAAAGATAAAAAGTTCACTTTAGTGAATAAAGGTAAGGTAGGATATGAGAGAGATCAGGAAGCTCAATGGAAAGAAGGCCATGCGGGTTTTCTAGAAGTGAAGGGGATGGTAACTGACAGTGGGGATAAAATTTCTGCTTGGTCTGAGTTAATTTTGAATATCCAAATTCATTCGTATTGTCTGAATAGTGGTCAATGCATGTAAATACAGAGGTAGCAGGTGTTTCCAAAGATATTTAGTTGAACCCATTCACTTATTTTATTTTTTAATTATTCATTTTTTAAATCCTTACCTGAAAATATGTTTATTGATTTTAGGAAGAGAGCAAGAAAGGGGAAAAAACCAACATGAGAGAGATACATTGGTCAGTTGTCTACCATTAAGCGTCACCACTGAGGACCAAACCTGAAACCTAAGTACGTGTCCTGACTGGAAATCAAAGCCATGATCTTTTGGGTATATAACGACCTTCCATCCAACTGAGCTGTCCATCCAGGGCCCAATCATTTTTTTTAGAAATAGGAAACTTAGACCAAAAAGGAGAAAAAACATGCCCCTCCAAGATTGCATGTTAGTAGATTTAGAATGCAAGCCTTCTAACTTTAGGTTCTGCCTGCTTCTTTCTCTAATAGAAGCTGAAAGGCTAGAACAATCGAGTTCAAAGATTATAGAAAGATTATTCACACTTACAAGTTCTATTTCCTTCACTCTAAAGCCCCTTCTGAAAATACTATACCTCTTGAGAGCTTCTAGGATACAGTCCTGTGATCAGCTTTTCAATAAAGACCACCATGAACATTACTACACAAATTGGCTGGTACTTATTTTTAGGGTTCCCTTAGACTGTTTAAGAAGCGCCAACTGTAATACAGTACACTCCATTGCTACATAAAAGTAAAAGTTTCAGGTAAAGCAGAGCCATAAATCTAGAAATTTAAGCTCCTCTCCTCAGGCAAGGGAAAGCCAATTCCGCATTTCCTCTTACTTGCTGACAGCCTCTTGGGCATTCAAATAGGAAAGAGTTGAAAACCAGGATTTCCGATCCAATCTAATACTGGACAACACTTAATGGCTTAAGTAGATTAATAATGCTCCTGCTATTGGAATTTCGTCTTTCACCACCTTTCACCGTAAGCTTTGCCTGTACTTGATCTACAGGGAGGCTGAGTGTTGAAGAGTCTTTTACCAGACCTGATCTCATTCAGCGCCCTGTCTGAAACTGACAACACAATTTCGACACTAATCAATCAGTAAGAATTTATTGACTGCCACCATGTTCCCCATACTACCTATGATACTGGCAGGGACCTAGAAAGAATTATAAAACATATCCACCTTCTCAAAGAACTTAGATTTGGCTTGGGTTTTTGATATTAACATACATAAAGCAAATATAGACACAAACATAATCATTATCAGTAGGAAGCTCTCAATTTTAAATGCTAATGGGAGCTGATGGGGTTATAGAGCCCTTAGCAGTCTCATAGAAGACAAAGAATGTGAATAGGAAAAGATAGTTCTAGAATAAAGTAATATGAGCAAAACTAACTGACTACCTTGGCATAATGAAGACAGAGTTGTACAGGAGAGTGAGTGCACAGTTGGAGCAGGAAGAAATCAGTTTGGTTAGAAAGAGAAAATTGGAAGTAAGGTAGCTTTGGATATATAAAAATTTGTTTAAATGTGTCTCTTTCCTCTCAATGATATCATTCAAATAGCTGAAAGTTCTCTGCATCTATAATACTTTGTTAAGGTACCTGGCATACAGTACCTATCTAATAAATGTCAGTTGACTAAATGAATGGATAAAAGATAAATGTACAAGAGTAAATTATAATTGAAATACATTAATCCAAGCATTTTTTTAGCTTTTTTAAAAATATATATTTTATTATTGTGTTACAGCCATCCCCTTTTCCTCCCCTCTGTCCCCTTCCCTACCCACCCACTCCCCCGCCAAAGTCAATCCCACTTGTCCATGTCCATGGTTTTTCCATGCTAGTTTCTTGACTAAACTGTTCCCCTTCTTTGCCTCCTCCTCCCCCCTTTTCCCACCCCCTCCCCTCTGCCCACTGAAAGTCTATTCATTGTATTCATGTATCTGGTTCTGTTATGCTTGCTTGTTTGTTTTGTTCATTAGTGTCCTGTGAAGGGTGAGATAATATGGTATTTGTCTGTCATCGACTGGCTTATTTCACTATGCATAGTACTTTCCAGTTCCATCCATGTTGTTGCAAAGGGTAGGAGTTTCTTCTTTCTTTCTGCTGTGTAGTATTCCATTGTGTAAATGTACTAAAGTGTTTTGATCCAGTCATTCACTGATGAGCTCTTAGGCTGTTTCCAGCATTTGGCTATTGTAAGTAGCACTGCTATGAACATAGGGGTACATAGGTTTTCATGAATTAGTGTTTCAGGGTTCTTTGGATATAGTCCTAGTAGTGGAATTGCTGGATCAAAAGGCAGTTCCATTTTTACTTTTTAAGGAAACTCCATACTGTTTTCCAGCATGTATTTTTTAATATGAAAAGTAAAGAAAGTTTATTGCAGGTGGCATGTTATCCCTAGCTAAACACCCAAAGAAAGAGGAAACTATTCACTCCATAAGAGTTACTAAACTCATATCATAGATATATCACAGTGAAGAGGGTAGACAAGGACTTAATTCCCTTGGAGTCTGCAATTTAGTAGAGGTAGAGGTAGGATGGGAAGGAATAAAATAAGAAAGAAGAAAGGAAAGAAGGAAAGAAGGGAGAGGGAAAAGAGAGAAGGAAGGAGGAAAGGAAGGCAGGGAGGAAGGCAGGAAGGAAGGAAGGAAGGGAGGGAGCGGGGAGGAAGGAATAGAGGGAAGGAAGGAAAATTCAGATATCAATGGGTTTTACAAAAAAGTGGCACATTGACAACTGATGGCAAAGGATTGGTTGGTGGGAGGATTCACTTCTTTTGATCAAGAAGTCTGAGAAGACAAGACCTTTCTGAGGAGTTGAAACTAGAGCTGAAATGAGACCTGGAAGGTTCAGAGGAGACCTTCGGCTAAGGGGCAAAGCATTGCCAGGCAAGTCACTGGAGAAAGAAAAGATACCCCAGCACCTACCAGGCACTCACTGTAGGAAACACACCTTTTTTTTTTTTTTTTTTTTTTTTTAATCAGATTGTATATTTGTCACTGAGCCTACAGGAATGGTTGTAAATTTGGATCAGACCTCAAGATTCCAGGACCATTTCCTGACTTATTTGTAGACAGTGGAGACTAGTTTGAGGATTCTACTCATTTTTTCAACATGGTTAATGCAGTGACCCTCACCATAGAAAAATCCCTGCAAACACTAATTGTCCTTTTTTTGTGGTGAATTATAATAGGAAAAACAGTGCCAAAATATGCAATGCCTCCGCTGCAGTATTTCATGGCTTTCTCTTCACCTCATAGCCCAGGGAAGAGTATGCAGAGCCTTATGGTACAAGCACATGATTCATAACGATCGCTATTCCTTTCAGGCCCAGACTCAGGCTAGGAAAGAGCAGAAGCAGAAACTTCCCTTCCAGATGTGCAATAAGGGGAGAAAGTCACTCAGGTCTCTGGGGACAACACAGTGCTTTGAATTTCAAAGGCAATGCCCTGGAGGCCCCACCAGACTCACTCCACAAAAATGTTTGATGAATTACCATGGCAGGCATCAACTTCGCAGATTAATGACCAAAAGAGTTTAGTTTATATCTCAGTGGAAGAGAATAAATTTTCTCTTGGCTTTGGGAATCTGAGGGATTGAGAAACCCAGCTAACCACAGCGCCTCTGCCTTCATTCACAATGCTTCAACCATGGATCATTTACTTTCTACATTCCCTTTCAGCAGGCTTTCATAAATTTAAGCGAAACAGACAGCATGTCTGTGTTCTGCTTCTTTTGCAATATGATGACCACCAAGTGATTAGAAATTGTCTTTGGGTTGGTGTAGTTGGTGGAAAATCATTGAGGTTTGTTGTGAAATTCATTCTCAACTCATAACTCAACCAGACACTGAGTGGCTATTTTCCCAACTTTGGACCAGGCTGTTAAAAAGTACTGGTATCAAATTAAAACTGTATATTAAGGCCAAACCCCCATACTTGTGCATGTGTGTGTGTGGGTGTGTGTACACATTTGTATTTTACATAGTTTAGAGTCTCTACCCAGAAGGAGTTAAGGTGCAAGCTAAAACTTGAGCCCATAAGGCAGGATTATGATTATTTTTTCTGCCCTTCCTTATTTCTCCACCTCAATAACACCTCATGCTTTCATGTCTTGTTAAACATTATGGGTGATGTTTTCAATGAAAAGAGATAATATTATCTGCCTTCCCTCACATCATATTTTGCATAAAGAATCATTTATATAAACCAATCAACCATCTTTCTGGAACAAATACAATCTGCCTAGCCCTGTTCTGGGTATTTCATGGGGATACAATATTAAAGCAAGGCATGGCATGATCTTGCATTACCCATCCATCTAAGGAGAAAGTATATGAAACTTCATAGGATAATATAAAATAGTGGCTGAGTAGAAAGGCATGTGGGGTATTTAAGTGCATAGCTAGAAAGAGGTCTAGAGCAGGAGATGGTTATAAAGTAGACAGGATTTTCATGAGGCCTCGAAGTATATAGGTAGGAGTAAGATAGGGTTCAAAGAATTGGAGGAGAGAGAGATTCTGTCCTAAGCACAGTGATGTGAAGCTGGAGAAGCTGAGTATGTTCTTCCATGAGAGAAGGATTAGGTTATAAGGAAGGGACGTAGCATGAGGGCTTGGAACACCAAGAGCAGAAGTTGAGCAGAAAATCCTTATGGGTTATTGAGAGAGGTTGAGCGAGGGGCACAAAGATGAAAATAGGTTTTATTGTCCAACTGCCTGGAATAGATTTTAAAAGAAGTTTCAAGTGGGTGGCGTACATTACATAAGTGATGCATATGAACAATTATCAATCCTACTTTAGTTTCTCATTAGGGAATTGAAAACTTGAAATTTATCATTTTCTTAGTTAGCATCCCCTTCCCCAGTTATAGATAAACAAGTTCAAATAAATTACATTAAAAGATTTCCTAAATGGTATTCAAATGGTTTGGGAATCATTGGCTCCATTCTTATGTGGAATCAGCAGGGACAACACAAAGGTAATTTCTTTTACAGGCTATGGCCAATGTGAGAAATTACTTGTACCAGAAGAAATCCATTAATGATGGTTAGATTTGTTTTCTTGCCTTAAAACAGTGCAGCCTCACGGAAAGCACACTGGTGGCAAGTACGGTGACCAGCTGTTTAGAAAGCAAACCCAGAATGCATCCACAGCAAATCCTGTCCCCCAAATGAATACATAATATGTAATTATATATGTAGTTATTTTGACACAAAAATATGAACAATTGTTTTTTTATTGAAATCATATATTGAATCTATATTATTCACCTTTATAGGTGAATCTATATATATTCACCTTTAAATAAATCCTATTATTTAAACAAAGGTAGGATTAGCTAAGAGTAGCAGTTAATAATAATCAATAGAACTAAATATACAGATATTGTGTGATAAAAATATAGCAATATTTTGATAATGTTTCTGTTCTTTTATACAGCATATTTTAACTTTTAAACTCTTTATTGGGTATTTAAATATTGTAGGCTATATTACTGTATATTCTTAAAATACACTAATATAAGACTTTTTAAAGGGAAAAGGAAAGTACAATAAAAAACAGATACCACCTGTATTTTAAAAAACAACAACAATGACATATTTCTTTCTCTCCCATGATATAATAGGGCATCGTGACTCTGTTTCCTTTTCCAATAATACTTCTCTAAAACACCTGCAGTCTTTAGGACATCCTTGGTTTCCTTTCCGTAGTGGTAAAACAATATACTCAAACATAAAATTTGGCTTGACTTGTGGCCATGCTCTTTTCAAGTCCACATTTACACTGTTCTGGTGTCAGTTTAATGCCATGACAACAAAAGCATTTCAGCATGGAACACTACAATGCTTACTTCCTAGAAAGAGCAGGATTTTAGACTTGTAGTAATTCACTTCCAGCTCTCTAGAAATGTTCCTCCACGTTGTACCTACAAGATCGTTTTGAGAAATCAGCAGCCTGTCAATCAGGTCCATGGCATCTATAAATTCATACAAAAGTTGTCCAGGTCCAGATGTCCATCAATTTAAAAACACTGTGAAGCAAACTGGATACCCTCATCAGTTAGACTTTTTCTAAGAAAAATGGCTTTAAAACACAGAGGTAATTTAAACTTGTAAGTTCAAAACTTTCTCAACTTATGAAATCAAAGCTGGATTTCAAGAAAGTTACTATTTTAGTAAAGAATTAAGAAAGACCTATTTTAATTGGCTATCCTTTAGTGACTTTTTTTTTTCATTCAGAAGCACCCTTATTTACAAAAAA